>JAQMRL010000006.1:53339000-53939000 GCA_035578175.1 Catonia carolina
CATTCAAACATTACCATACCGTTAATATACATGTATCGTTTATTAACATAGCGTTAATAAGCAAAACTGCCGCATTTGGGGACTTGAAAATCTTCATGCTATTCACATGAAACAAATGCATACTAAAAAAGTAACTGTTTGGTGTGGCTTTTAGGTTGGTGGGTTGATTGGCCCTTACTTTTTTGAAAATGCTCGTGGCATGCAGTTACAGTCAATGGAGAACGTTATCGGGAGATGATAAGCGATTATTTTTGGCAGCAGTTGGAAGAATTGGGTGGTAACGATTTGAACGACATCTGGTTTCAACAAGACGAAGCCACTTGTCATACAGCTCGAGAAACCGTGCAGTTGTTGCACAGTTGTTGTTTCCTGGCCAATCTCTCGTTTCGGTGATCAACATTGGCCAACAAGATCATGCGACCTCACACCACTTGATTATTTCCTTTGGGGTTACTTGAAGCAGAAGGTTTACGGAAACAAGCACAACTCGACTCCAGAGCTGAAGGATGAGATTCGCAGAGTTATCCATTAAATTCCACATTTGAACGAGAAAGTGATGGAAAATTTCATCAAAAGGGCGGTACGGCTGCACGTGGCGGTCATTTCACGGATATCATTTTTCATGTTTAATGTCAATCTCTAACAAATATGTCTAAATAAAATTATACCAAGTAAGTAAAGTACAATGCATATTATTTAATTTTTTAATTGCAACCTCTAACTGAATCACCTTTATGTGTTAATTTCTTGTGTAATATGTGATTCGTTATGTACCAAGGTAATGCTGCGATTTTCCCGAGTAATTTCGATTGGAACTTTTACGGGATTTTAATATTGGAATGACTTCCTGAGTCCCATAATTGGATTCCTTGTAATAGAAAACGAAATAAAAAAAGGAGATAATAGAAGAAGGTCTGAATATTTTCTACTCCATAAATATCTAATTAAAAATCTTTACTTGCACCTAGTTGTCTTAAGTTTCAGTATTGTGTAAATCAGTCTTCAAAGAACATTCACTTTTGTTCTTTTTTCATATTTATAATTCAAAACACACCGTAGTAAGTTTTACATCATATTAATGATAATAAAACAATAAACAAATAAATTAAAAAAATTAAATAAAAATTCTTTGACGTAGTAATAAAGTAAGTATAGAATTCTGACTCGATATGTGTCTACAGTACTCCTTGAATGTTTTCATTTATTACATTAGAAGTTATTGTTTTGCTGCACTGTACTGAAATTTATTAAAGATACGACACGAGTGTATGAATAATGTACTGGCCAAAATAAAACTGATAACTCTAATTATAATATCAGCCAGGCGGAGTGTTATTGCACTCGATCTGCTAGTTCCAGGACTACAAAAAATAGTTCTGTTTCTTATCACATGGTTATAGGCATACCATGGTTAAAGGCCAGGGCAGTATTCCTAAAAATGAGGCCTCTTCTATCGGCCCGTGACCTGAGCCTCGAAACCAGGAACCGCCTCTTGAAGTGCTACGCCTTTCCCATCCTCTTGTATGGGGTAGAGGTGTGGACACTCACCAAAGAATGTGAGACCCGTCTACAAGCGTTTGAAATGTGGACCTACCGGAGGATGCTTCGAATACCGTGGACAAACAGGGTCACAAATATGGAGGTCTTCAGAAGAATGGGCAAAGAGCTGGAAATCCTGCAGAGCGTAAAGATAAGAAAACTAGCATACCTTGGACACATCATGAGGGGGCCTAAATATGAGATTCTGCATCTCATAATTCAAGGGAAACTCGTTGGTAAACGCTCGGTGGGACGCAGACGAATATCCTGGTTAAGAAACCTGAGAGAAGCGTTTAACTGCTCGTCGCATGACCTTTTCAGAGCAGCAGTGGACAAGGTGCGACTGACCATGATGATAGCCAACCTTCGTAATGGAGAAGGCACCTGAAGAAGAAGATAGGCATACCGTAAGGAAATTGCAGTGCGAGCGTTCCAAGCGTCAACATTGGCGAGGAAGCATTACCCCTCCATTGTTGTATTTCGCAGTAGAGACTCAGCAACAGAAAGTTTGATATTAACGTAGTAAGGTTATTTTGTAGTGAGGATTTACCCCAACTTTCTGACGCATGCGCACTGTGACTGCAACATCCTACCGGTACAACTTTAGTTAATTATATGAATGAAGTGCCGAAACAATATTTAAAAGTTTGATCTTAAGTGCCATCTAATTTGAGTAAGGGTGTACAAAAAGTGCCAGCCCTTATATCGAAAACTTGCAGGCGTAAGCCTGCCATTGCTAACCAAAATTTCAACGTTACAGAAAAAAAAATTTCCTGTTAAAAATTAATTTTTATTGTGTTCATAAAAAAAATCGTTTAACACTAAAAATATTCAAAATACTTTTTTAGTTTATTAAAAGTTGCATCGACAGCTTGGTCATTAGCAACTACTGTGGGTTTTGGTATCTAACGGTGGTTTTAACGTGTTAAAATTTTCAGACCCTAGCCGGCAATCGAACCCGGGACCTTTCGCTTTGTAGGCTACCGTTCTAGTCACTACGCCACGGAGGCGGTTTCAAAATACATTATTCCATTAATATTTGTTTAAAAGTTTTTTTGGAAATGTTCAGTCATCCTAACGTTAGTAACTTTATGCGTAACTTACGGACGTCCGGTAAACCGGATGTTGTTTCTACGTAAAATATATCGACGTCCTGTTTTCCGGACGTTGGTACTGAAAGGGTTAAAACACACAATTTTTGATATAGGCAGTTCTTGCTAGAAATCCTTCAATTGAAGTGGTGGGAAGCGGTGCAATAAGTAATTGCTGCTAACGTCTTTATTGAGATGGTTTTTACTATAGTTCCTAATAACGGGAATTAAGAAATACATAGAGTGGTTTATTTACTTTTAGCCAAACGTATACGATGCAGCTCAAAACGCATCTTTAATAAATTCCAGTATAATAAATAAAGATGTTTTGTTTTGTGTATTTTAAGTAAGGTATGTGATAAGAATAAATCAATATACTTATTGTATTTTTATTATATTACAATATTGTATAATATAACTCTTGTTGTTTTGCAATTCAGTTGAAACGACTTACAACACATACAAATACCTAGCCTAAACACAAGAAGTAAATTATTGTAGAATTTAATAGCAACACAGTTCGTATAAGCAACAACTATAGCCTATACGTACCGCACGTTATTTCTTCTTCCTAGAGAGTTTTATAAGCTGTTAACTTCTGGTTTCACTTTCTGACCAATTAACTTTCTTTTCCACGTACCACCTAGGCCATCTTTTACTTATCATTAAGTGTAGTGTGCGTTTGTATCATTAAATAATTACATTCTCCTTTTTATTAATTTGTTTACATTTCAGAATAAAACTGTTATTGTCGTTGATTGTTTTTTATATTGAATTAATTACAAAAATTCCTGGGTAATCTGAACTAATAAAATCTGCGGCTGTTCGGATTACGAAAAATTCGGATTGCCAAGGATTTAATTTAAAGGAATAGGATAGAGTATAATGGGGATATAAAATTCAAGGACAATTTAAAAAGAACAATCTGGTATAAAACACTCACACAACTTTCTCTTGCCTATGCAAATAATGAACAATGTGCCTAAACAGTAGTAATAAATAAAAAAAACTAACCTAAAGAAACATAACATAATTTTAATCATGAGTAAATGATTCAAAATTAAAATCAACCCGTTGGGCTTAAAAATAAGGAAAATCACTTTTTCACGCTAAACTAGACTCTGTAGAGAAACATGCTTAAAATAAAAGTTTTAGATCTTTTAATTTTCTATAAATTTTATTGTATACACTTTAGTCGTAAAATGCATACTACGGCCGAAATCTTAAAAAATCCATATATTTTTACAGATTTTCATGGGGAAAATCACTAATTACCGCTAAACTAAGCGTTGCACAGAGAAATGTTTTGAATAAAAGTCGTAGGTTTAAAAATTTTCTACAACCATAATTGTAGGTATACACTGGATATTAAGGCCGCGATCTTAAAAAAACATTTTTTTACGAGAGCACAGCCTCCCCAAGAATTTCAGCAAACACGGCGTCTACCCTATTACGTAGAGCATAAAATATGTAGTAAATAAGGCGATTTTTTTTTAAATCGTAAGAGCCGTTTTTAAGAAAATCGTAAAAAAGTAAAAATGATACGAATAAACTACTACTTCCAGTTGACCAATTTTGATGAAAATGTTCGTGTCGGATCCTCTAGTTGTACCTAACTTAAATTTCAAGTTTCCATTTCGTACGATGTTTCGTTCTTGAAATATTTTATTTACTCAACATATTGTTTGGATGAAAACATTTGGAGTGGATGAAAAAAGAAGTATATAGAAGCATCTTACCAAAAGAACGGATAGGCTAATGGGGCATATCTTAAGGCATCCAAGTATTGGTCTATCAATAATGGAGGGTAATATTGAGGGAGTGAATTTTAGGGAGAGGCAAAATTAGATTATATAAAGCAAATTACAAAAGATGTAGGGTGTTACAGATATGTAGATACGAAACGACTTGCACAAGATAAAACAGCTTGGAGAAATGCATCAAACCAGTCGAGAGACTGATGACAAAAAAAGTGGAAGCATCTTGCCAGAAGAAGGGATAGGATAGTGGGGTATATCTTAAGACATCCAGGTATTGGTATATACCAATATCAATAATATAATAATATAATAGGTATTGGTATATACCAATATCAATAATGGAGGGTAATATTGAGGGAGTGAATTTTAGGGAGAGGTAAAGGTTAGAATAAATAAAACAAATTACAGAAGATGTAGGGTGTTACAGGTAAGTAGATATGAAACGATTTGTGGAAGATAGAACAGCTTGGAGAACTGCATCAAATCAGTCGAGAGACTGATGAAAAAAAAGCCTTTTAGACTAAATAATATTAAATAATTATTGACTTAAAAAAATAACCTTGAATAACCAAAATAACTTAAATAAAAACAAAATTAATTTCTCATGATTTATAATATATCTTATTGAACAATAGTCTTATTAATGTAGCCTGTATCTTATTAAAACCTACAAAAAATGTAAACACCTTTTCTTTGTGCACTTAAATAGGCTTATAGAACTGTATAACAAAAGAGATTTCATCTCATTCTTTATAAATTAAAGCCCATCAAATTATTTATTTTCTTTTTTAAATTGGTGTACATAAATTGAATATTCAAGGTTAAGTACATATTATAGAGGTATTTTTAAATTATAAAATATTTTATCGATTGCTATATTTGTGTACCTTTTAAATTATGTATTTACTTTGTATTTAATTAATTTAAATGTTTAAATTAAATTACGTATCTTTATTTAATATTCTAATATTAGAGTATTTAAGGTTACCCGAAATGCCTATCTCTGTAATGTTAATGTAAGGAACATTTTCTCAAAAACTGTTATCCTGTCCAATTTTCTTGTGGTTACTTTTCAGGCTATTCTACACCCACTGAATTAGTAGCATCTTGATAAAGTGTTAGGAAGATAAGACATTTTTTTTTAAATTACCGCTTTTGAAAATCATAACTTTTTGCTTATTGAAGTGGAAAATAAATATTTTAACAATTTATTTTACTGTAATATTAACTCAGTGCATTGAAATTATGGTATGAAAGGCTGTGCAAAAATTTCATTAAAATCCACTCACAGTTGGCTGAGAAAATGTTCCTTATGCGTCAAAAATTGCTGTGTACGAAAAACAAGAAAAACTAAAGAGAAAAAATTATACGTTAAATACGTAATTCAATATGTTAGTTTTTTTACAGTTCAGAGGTTAATATATTGTATTCACAGGTGGTCTGGTGCTAACTTTTTTTAACACAACTGTTTTTTCTGGTGTTAACTCTTTTTGTAAAACAAAAAATATCGTACAAAATAGAAAAATATCTATTTATCTGTTGTCTTTAAAAAAATGCAGATGTTATGCAAATGGTAACGTTCAAAAATAACGTAAGGATTTAATATATTTTTAATTTAAAAAAAAACTGCAAAACCTCCAACAAATTATACCTATATCAGTTGGATGCAGGGTACTCTTAAATTTAATAATTTGCAAAAAACCGGAAATGTGAAAATTTTCAATTTCTTTCGTTCCGGGTACCCTTAAGTAGTGGTACGTAATTTTCGTATTTATGAAATAAATGCGAATAAAAACAAAATTGGCCAACATATGCGATTTTTAAGTTTTAATCGACAGAAAAAGAGGGATGTTATAAGTTTAACGAGTGTACCTGTATCTGTGGTATCGTAGCTCCATAACAGATGAACCGATTTTGATTAATTTTCTGTTTGAAAGGTGACTTCATCGAGAGTGTTCTTAAATATAAAAAAACAAAAAAAAATCACTAATTGCCGGTAAACCAAGCGTTGTACAAAAAAAAGTTATTGTAAAAGTTGTAAGTTTTTACATTTTTGCTTTAAAATGCATATTAAGTCCGCAATCTTTAAAAACAACCACAAATATGTATCTGTCTGTGACATTGTTGCCCTCAAAGGGATGAACCGATTTTGATTTAGTTTTTTTTTGTTTCAAAGGTGACTTGATCGAAAGTGTTCTTAGCTATGATTCATCAAAATCGGTCAACCGGAGTAGTAGTTTATTCGTGCGATTTTTCACTTTTTGCGATTTTCTCAAAAACGCAATTATGATATTTTTTGAAATCGTCTCATTTACTAAATTTGTTTATGCTCTACAAGGTAGGGTATGCGCCATGTCTGCTGAAATTCTGGGGGGACCTGTGCTCTCGTTGAAAACAATTAGTTTTTTAAGATTTCGGCCTAAATATTGCATGACAGGTCAAAAGTGTATATAATTTAAGCTGTCGAAGATTTAGAAACCTATAACTTTTACGTCAACCTTTTTTTGTACAACTGTTAGTTCAGCGGGAATTAGTGTGAGCATATAAAAATGTTTGCATTTGCGCACATTTTGTGAAGTAAATTAGAAGATTTAAATTCTTCTTTTGACCATTAATGTGAAGGTTGTTTAGGTGAAAAAATAAAAAAGCATTTTGTCTAATAAAAATGGCGAAATCCATCAAAAACTGAAGACACCACCATAAAAGTGTTAAGATAAATTGTCTGCACACATGAGATGTTAACTGACAAACGAAACCTACCAGCGATTAGTAAATTTTTTTCCATCTGTATCAGCAGCCGTACCTACGTCATCTATGAACACAAATTCGACTCTTAAAAGCTTCTCTAAAATACCATTTTTCAAAAACATACCACAGGATGAACTTATGGATGGATATAGCCTACAGTCCTCTCTTTCTCTCTCTCTCTCCTTTCTTAGATTTTTAATATTTTGTTTGCGAATATTACGTACCATTTCTTAATAATATAAGATATTTTATAGATTGCTATATTTGTGTATCTTTTAAATTATGTACGAGGTGTGGCTATTAAATAACGAGACTGACGTTGCAAAAAATTTAATTTTAATTTTATACATAATAACTTATTGTCACCTTCAATATACACCCCTTCTCTATCCCTACAACGCTCCATGCAAATTTTCCATTGTTGGAAACAGTGCTGGAAGTCATCTTCAGTCAGGTCCTTTAGGACACGTGCCGCTTTCTCTTTTACAGCTTCCACAGACTCAAATATTCTCCCTTTTTAATGCAGATTTTACCTTAGGGAACAGGTAGAAGATAATAACATGTGATGAAACGTGGTTTTTACTTATGATCCGGAAACGAAACGCCAAGCCATGCAGTGGAAGAGCCGAACTTCACCGAGAGCCAAAAAAGCTCGAATGAGCAAGTCAAAATTTAAAGCAATAATGATTGTTTTTTTTATATCCATGGGATTGTGTACCTTCACTGGGTTCCTGAAGGTCAAACAATTAATGAATATTACTACCTTGAGGTATACTTTCTAAACTACGTCAAAGAGTAAGGAAAAACGCCCCGAAATGTGGAAGGACAAATCATGGGTTCTCCACCAAGACAATGCGCCAGCTCATTCCGCGTTACTGTCAAGAGGTTCCTAGCCAAGTAGACCATCTTAGTGTTAGAACATCCACCTTATTCACCAGATCTTGCTCCATGTGACTTCTACCTGTTTCCTAAGGTGAAATCTGCATCAAAAGGGACAAGATTTGAGTCTGGAAGCTGTAAAAGAGAAAGCGGCACGTGTCCTGAAGGATGACTTCCAGCACTGTTTCCAACAATGGAAAATTCTCATGGAGCGTTGTTGCGGTAGAGAAGGAGTGTATATTGAAGGTGACAATAAGTGATTATGTATAAAATAAAAATAAAATTTTTTACAACGTCAATCTCGTTATTTAATAGCCACACCTCGTATAAGATTTTTTTTTTATCGATTGCTATATTTGTGTCTGCCCATAACAGACAGGTGGAGTGTCAAATTATTTACACTCAATCTGTTCGTTGCAGGGCTAAAATAAATAGTTATGTTTCTTATCACATGGTCAGTCAATTAAATGACTGAATCATTTAAGAACAGAAGAGGTAGAGGTGTAAAAGACACTAATCAGAGTTATCTTCTCTGAAAGTAATGAATTTCATTGTACAGCCAGACCCTGTGGTGAATGAAGTGAAGTTGTCATTTACAGAGTGGAAAATATGTGCTTTTCAGAGGGCCCGGCATGCTGATAAGCGTACTTTTCCACTCAGTGAGGAAGGCAATGGTAAACCACCTCACTCCTCGTTTTACTTAGTAAAACCTCTACAGGTTCAAACCAGCCTTTCGGCTGTTGACCTAAACAACAACATATTTGTGTACCTTTTAAATTATGTATTTATTTTGTATTTGATTAATTTAATAGAAAAGTTTAAATTAAATTATTTTTATTTAATCCTATTACAATTAAGTATAAAAGATAATACTCGAAGTATTGTTCCATACTGTAGATTGTAGAACATTCATTGACTCATCATATATGATTCAAAATCTCTTTGTAATATAATATAATTAGTACAGAACGATAAGAATGTTGCTTATAACCTTGCACAGTTTTTGGATTATATTTCATCATTAATATTATAATTAATTAATTTTTTTTTCTGATTTGTTGCTGAATATACAATAGACCAATTATATTATTTTTTATTTTCTCTTGTCTTGTATTAAATAGCGGTAAGGAAAGTTTTTCATATCAATTTTTCGATATCGAGTTTTCACTGGAAATACACCATGTTTTCATGTACCCTGAGCCAAAAAAATTACTGATTGTTGTCTGGTGTCCTCCAACCCGAAATTGTTTGTAACAGCAATTCTAACCTGAACTGAAGGTTTTGTATTTATTGTTCCTTTAGCTTTTTAGACTAGTTCACTCATAAAGTAAAAAGGAAAGTGCGGTTTACTGTAGCCTGAAGTGAAGTCTGTAAATTCAATTCAACGTCATTACGGAAAAGATCCACCCCACATGAAATTAATAAACTACGTTGGTTCGAACAATTTTAAGAAACTGGATCAGAATAAAGTGTTTTTGTCACGAAAATTATTCGGTTTTGAGAACTATTCATAATTTATCGATATATCATTACAATGTACATACTAAACGATAGTGGAGACAAGCTGCAACCCTGTTTGACACCCTTTTTAATTTTTCCCTGAAGTCCATTTCTATTTATTAGAGCCTTCTGATTCTTGTATTTGTTTTCCCTCATACAGGGCCAATTTTAGACCACTACAGATGACTTTAGACGTTTCTAGAAGCTCTTTTTGCAGCCCAAATTTGCAGCATTCGCTCACTGCAGACTTTGAAAGTCCGTAACTAGTTGTCTGAATTTGTTCGGTTCATTAAGTTTTCTTGGTTTAGTCCGGATTTCTCAATATCCTTTATGACTTCTTTAAACCATTTATCCGATACCTTAGGTTTATTGTTTAGCGTCTTAAAAATTTGTTTTGTCAACCGGTTTTCATCCATGCTCTACAGGTATCCGTAAAAATTAATCTTTCTTAATAGAAAAATATTATTTTCAAATTTTCAGAAAACCTTCCATTGTAATGATAATTATTAAATGGTAATTAATTAATAAATAATGTCATAAAAGCGAAGGTTGCCCATAACAGGCAGGTGAAGTGTTAAATTATTTGAACTCAGTCTGCTAGTTCCACGGTTACAAAAAATAGTTCTCTTTCGTATCACGTGGTCAGCCAATTATATGAATGAACTATTTAAGAACAGAAGAGGTAGAGATGTATCTTTTACATCTCTCCAGAGATAACTCTGGGTAGTGTCTTACTAGCCAGAGTTATCTCCTCTGAGGGTAATGAATTTCATTATACAGCCAGACCCTGTGACGAATAAAGTGAACGTGTCATTTGCAGGGTGGAAAGTAGATCCTTTTCAGAACCCTTGGCATACTGATTAACGATAGTTTTCTACACAGTGGGGAAGGGAATGGTAAACTACATCACTCCTCGTTTTACTTAGTAAAGCCTCTAGTAGTGGTTCAAACCAGCCTTTCGGTTAATGACCTAAACAACACATAATCAATGTGTAATTATTACCTTAATGAATTAAAATAATTGTAAAAAAAATACATAGACTACTAATATTTCCTATTTTACTTAAACATTATAATCTGTAATTAATTCATAAAAAAATTGGCAAAGAATATTTTGATAGAATAACTACCTGACAGAGATAAAGAAGGCCTAATTAATTGGAAAAAGATGAAGATATTATATTGGTCACGATTTATCGGTTATGAACGTCACGGAAATACCACTACACTATATAAATGTACATAAAAAAAATCACGATTAGAAAAAGAGAGCGTGTGTCATGTATAGAGAGGGAATGATCAATCCTGTCAAGAGAACCTTGAATACTGCATAAAATACCGAGTCGCAATGTAATTTCCCGGTTATAAACCTATAGGAAATGAACGATCAGGAACAATGCTTAATCTTTAAATTTTATTACTATTATTATAATTATTATTATTATTATTATTATTACTTGGTAAGAATATTAACAGATCCAAAATAATATACATATATTTATTTATTTATACCTATATATAAAAAAAATATATAAAAAGGTGCCAAGCCAACCCCTTCCCTCTCGTTAGTTTTGAAGGTCTACAGGTCCTATCGTCTGTCTGTCAGTCCGTTTGCATTTCTTTCAACTTTTTTATTTACTTTTTTATTTTTATACGATGTTTCTACTAATATTATAACGCATAATTTTTTTATATATTTTTTAAGTTCAAATATATTTTTCTTATGTGCTTTTAATTAAATTGTATAGATTTTTTTTTAGTTGTCAATGATCAATCATAATTTATCTTCGTTATAATATATAATTACTTTTGTTCAGGAACTTGCTCAAAATCGACAGTAAAATATGAAGAACTAAATGAAATAAAATTGATAATCAGTAAGGTATTGAAAGTTTGAAGTACTGTATAGTTAATTCGGTTTATGGTAACAATTTAGTTTTGAATTGGAAATCTGGAGGATTTTTTTTAAAGTAAAATTAGGAGTCATTTACCATTGTCTTCCTTTTTTTGTCATCACTCTCTCGACTGGATTGATGCAGTTCTCAAAGCTGTTCTACCTTGCGCAAGTCGTTTCATATCTACATATCTGAAACACCCTACATCTTTGGTAATTTCCCTCATTATTACCCTCCATTATTGATAGACCAATACCTGGATGTTTTACGATATGCCCTACTAGCCTATCCCTTCTTCTTATAAGATGCTTCCATATACTTATTTTTTCATCCATTCGCCTAAGAGCCTCTAAATTACTTATTTTGCCACCCACCTAATCTTTTAACATTTTCCTATAACACCAAAAGCTTCAAAAGCTTCTATCCTTTTCCTTTCTACCGCCCACATTTTACTCCCGTATAATGCTACACTCCAAACATAGTGTTTTAAGAAATTTTTCCTAATTTGTAAGATAATGTTTTTGGTCAGTAAGCTGTTTTTCATTTCAAAGGCTTTTCTAGCTTGAGCAATCCTACTTTTGATATCACTTGTGCTTCAACCATCCTTTGCTATTTTACTCCCTAGGTAGCAGAATTTCCCAAAATCCTGTATATTTTCGTTGCCTACTTTTAAATTTCCCATCTCTTCTAAATCTTTCTTGCTGTTGCACAACACTTTCGTTTTGTTCTTATTAATTTTCATGAAGTAATCCTTTCTCGTGATCTCATCCATTCCATTTAAGATATCCTTTAGTTCTTTCTTTGTCTCGGCTAATACTACTATATCATCGGCGAATCTCAGCTTTTTTATTGTTTCTCCTTGAATTTTTATTCCTGCGTCAAATTTTTTCTTCACTTCATTTATAGCCTCTTCTATAAACAAGTTAAAAAGTAGTGGTGACAATGTCTTCCTTAACCGATTGAAAAGTCTAACTCGGTGATGAACGAAGTACGGGACACGGGCCAGATCCGGCCCGTAACTGAGTCCTGATTGACAACCTACCTACAATCATTATTAACTTCCCAGGAAAGAAGTGTTCAGCTTTGTCAATCAAAACAAAAATTTATTTTATCGTATTTTCAGTAACCCATTCCATGTTTTCTGGATTGTGAAACAGTCAACGAATTCTGCTTGAACTAATTGAGTTACAGTGTACTGAGTTGAATAAGCTGTTTCTTAACGTCCCAAAAGTAGTTTTTCAAGTTGCTATGAAAATCAAGTTTTCCAATTTAAAATCTCAAGCCCACAAAATAACTACTATGTTTCCATCATCCTATGAATGTAAACAAATTTATTCTACCCTGAAACTTCGAAAAAGTACACACAAACTGATTGGCAAATGACAATTTAGCTTAACTTTTGAGGGTCAGCGCATCCCGTCAAAACCAATTTTTGAGACACTTTTAGAAATATGAATTGTAGGGGGAGGCAAAGGTTAGAATTTATAAAGCAAATCACAAATGATGTAGGGTGTTACAGGTATGTATGTATGAAACGACTTGCGCAAGATAGAACAGCTTGGATAACTGCATCAAACCAGTCGAGAGACTGATGACAAAAAAAAATATTAATAATTAATTAGAAATTAATATAAAAGTATTTTTTTATTTGTAATTCATCTAAATAAATTTTCTTCTCCCGCTTGGTTCTCGGTGAAGTTCAGCTCTTCCAGTGCATGGATTGGCGCTTCGTTTCCGGATCATAAGTAAAAAACCACGTTTCATCACATTATTATCTTCTGTTCCCTAAGGTGAACATTAAAAGGGACAAGATTTGAGTCTGTGGAAGCTGTAAAAGAGAAAGCGGCAAGTGTCCTGAAGGAGAAAATGACTTCCAGCACCGTTTCCAACAATAGAAAATTCGCATGGAGCGTTGTAGGGATAGAGAAGGAGCGTATATTGAAGGTGACAATAAGTCATTATATACAAAACAAAAATAATAATTTTACAACGTCAGTCTCGTTATTTAATAGCCACACTTCGTATGAACGACCCGTTTTTAACCTCAGCACTCAAAGTGGCAGATAGAGTTATTTACATCTCTATGTAAATAAAATATATCCTTTTTTGTCATACGCTTTAAACTATTTTTTGAACAATATAATTACATGGTAAATTCATCTTTTAAAAGGGGAAATAAAAGGAGGACCAGTTTTAAAGGAAGGAACCCAAGAAGATTAAAGAAAAGAAGGAACTGTATCCTTTTATCTCTCTTCTCAAAATAGTAAAATTCTTAGAAGGAAACAACAAAAATGTTACCTTAATACAAAAAAAGAAGATTTTCAGGAACATCTTATGATGCAGTTTGCAAAATTCATGATTTTATAAAATCTTGTAATAGTCTAAGTACAAAGTAATCCTTAAAAGGAAAACGAACCAAACGCAAATTTTAAGCGCCACTTAATAAAGTATTAACTGTATGTTGTTGTTGTTTAGATCATCAGCCTGTAGAGGCTGGTTTGAACCTCTCGAGGTTTTACTAAGTAAAAACGAGGAGTAAGGTGGTTTACCTTGCCTTCCTCACTGAGTTGAAAGAGTATGCTTATCAGCATGCCAGGCCCTCCGAAAAGCACTCGCTTTCCACCCTGCAAATGACACCTTCACTTCATTCACCACATGGTCTGGCTGCACAGTGAAATTCATTACTCTCAGAGGAGATAACTCTGACTAGTGTCTTTTACACCTTTACCTCTTCTGTTCTTAAATAGTTCAGTCATATAAGTGGCTGACTATGTGATAAGAAACAGAACTATTTTTTTTAGCCCTGGACCAAACAGATAGATTTCAATTATAATAACACTCCACCTGCCCGTTTTGGGCAGATTAACTGTATAAAAAAACATAATTATCATGTTTGATAATTATTTTGCTGATCAATTATTTTTGCATTTTGTAAGATGTTTTTTATTTGTAAATGTTTTTTAAATGGTTAATATGGCCTATATGTATTTAAGATACCTAAGTATAATACAAAATTTATAGGATAATGTGGTTGACCATGAATATAAAGAACTAATACATAACAAGTTGTGTGTGTTTGTATGTGTGTACGTGTGTGTAAAAAAAACAATACTTTTTCTTCTTTTACCTCTTCCTCAATCAATGAAGGTAAGCCACTAAAAAAGGGTATCCTCCCCACTCTCAAATCATTATTATTACTGTTATAATCTTTCTTAAAAAACCAACCCTGTTAAAAAAATGTATAATTTTCATATTTAGAAGTGAAAAACTCCTCCCTTACGCGGATCTAGGGTATTTTTAGTTATGTCGTTTCTAACTGAACATTTTGAAGGCCTATCATTATAACATAATGTTTTTAAATTGCCTTCAGGATTATTTTTGATAAATGGAATAAAAAATGATGTATAAAATTATATGGAAATAAATTATTTTATTTTAATACAGAAATAAAGTTATTATTTGGTACTAGAGACCCAAATATCACTGTATTTTTTTTGTAAAATCTTTCTTTATTTTTATTGCCTATTGTGTTTAATAATAATAATCTCTGTATAAGTATTTTAGGAGATTTTTAGTCCCGATAGTTCTTTTAAAAACAATAATTTTATTTTTTATTCTGTGGTTTTGTCATTGTTATTAATCCATCGTTTTTTAGCTCTTGTTGTTAACGACCTGCGATCCCATCGTTCGAATTCACAAATGAAAAGATTATGCAATAAATCCAAATTGTCCATAACAGGAAGGAGGAGTGTTAAATTATTGTACTCGATCTGCTAGTTCCAAAGCTATAAAAAAATAGTTCTATTTCTTATCATATGGTCAATAAACTATATGAATGAAGCATTTAAGAACATAAGAGGTATAGGTGTAAAATACACCAGTCAGAGTAATCTTCTGAGAGAGTAATGAATTTAATTATATAGTCAAACACTGTGGTGAATGAAGTGAAGGAGTCATTTGGAGCGTGGAAAGTAGAAGCTTTAATGAGGGTCTGGCATGCTGATAAGCATACATTTTCACTTAGTGAGGAAGGCAATTGTGAACCACCTCACTCCTCATTTTACTTAGTAACCTCTAGACTGGAGGTTCAAACCAGCCTTTCGGCTTATGACCTAAGCATTGGGTGACCATATTGTTACCATACAAAAACGGGACACTAATATACTCGTTGTTGTTGTTTAGGTCAACGCACTCTGATATGTGTACTAAGTAAAACAAGGAGTGAGGTGGTTTACCGTTGCCTTCCTCACTGAGTGGAAAAGTACGCTTATCAGCATGCCGGGCCCTCTGAAAAGCACATATTTTCCACTCTGCAAACGACACCTTCACTTCATTCACCACAGGGTCTGGCTGTATAATGAAATTCATTACTTTCAGAGGAGATAACTCTGATTAGTGTCTTTTGCACCTCTACCTCTTCTGTTCTTAAATGTTTCAGTCATTTAATTGGCTGACCATGTGATAAGAAACAGAACTATTTATTTTAGCCCTGCAACGAACAGATTGAGTGTAAATAATTTGACACTCCACCTGTCCGTCATGGGCAGAATATACTCGTAACACGTACTACCGGGGCTGTGGTCTAGGATTAGGGCCTACAGAATCCTGGTTTAATGTTCGTCTGTTAAAAATATTATAAAATAAAAAATCTGGTGTGAAACACTCACACAACTTTCTCTTGCCAGTGCAAATAATTAACAATAAACCTAATATTAGCAATAAAACATAAGAAATAAACAAAAAACTAACCTCAAAAACATAACCTAATTTTAATCATGAGTGAAAGACGCAAAATGAAAATCGTACTCAGTTTCGCTTAGAAATACGGAAAATCACTCTTTCTCTCTAAACTAGGCTCTGTAGAGAAAAATGCTCTAAATAAAAGCTGTAGATCTTTTAATTTTCTATAAATTTAATTATATACACTTTTGTCGTAAAATGCATTCTAAGGCCAAAATCTTAAAAAAAATCGATTTTTCACACGTTTTCGTGAGAAAAAAACAGAAAATCGCTAATTACCGCTAAACTAAGCGTTATACAAAAAAATGTTTGAAATAAAAGTTGTAGAATTTTTAATTCTCTACAACTTGTATTATATAACGTTTTGCGCTAAAATGCATATTAAAGCCGCAATCTTAAAAAGAAAATGTTTTTACGTAAAAACAGCCTCACGCAGAATTTCAGCAAACATGGCGCCTACCCTATCTTGTAGAGAATAAAAAATTGAGTAAACCAGGCGATTTTTAAAAAAATCGTAGGACCAGTTTTTGAGAAAATCGCAAAAAAGTGAAAAATTTATACGAATAAACTACTACTTCCGGTTGACCGATTTTGATGAAAAATGTTCATGTCGGGTCCGGTAGTGGTATGTAACTTAAGTTTCAAGTTTCAAGTTCATACGATGTTCCGTTCTTGAGATATTCTGTTCACACACAGACAGACAGACACACACACACACACACACACACACACATACACCAAACACACACACACACACACACACACACACACACACACACACACAGACCAATCGCTAAAAACATGTTTTTTGGGTTCAGGGGGTCTGAAAACGTATAGATCCGGTTCGCAAACTCGATTTCGAAAAATCGACATGAAAACAATACTGTCCTTCCTATATATTCATATAGGCAAGAGAAAGTAAAAAAAATCAAGTGTCTAAACTTGTTTTTAGAACTTAAAGCGTAAATTTTCTTTTCTTTTAAGCCCATCAAACCACAAAAATTTTCTAGTTTTTCAAGGAATAAAAATAAATAAATAAAATGTTGAGGTCCATATTACTTTATTGCTAAAGTTATTTCTCAAGTATAAATAAACAAGGATATACCATTAAAATACACAACTGGTTACAGAATTTAACAAAATGCAATACAATTTTAAGTTTTGGTGTAGGCTACTTTTCTTTGCTCCAGCCAACTTATAAGTGTCTTTTTTTTCTCTATTATGTGATTATAAAAGTGAGAAAACGGAAAATTTTGACGTCCCGACAACGTTTTTTGGGACAAACGAGACACAACGTGAAAAAACTGGACTTTCCCGTTTTTACAGGACGCCTGGTCACCCTACCTAAGCATCAACAACGTCCAATAAATATTTATTTCTGACCTCTCATCACGTGCCCAAAGTATTCCAATTTCAATTTTTTATTGGTGTATATAATTTCAATGGTCTTATCTAAACATTGGAGTAATTCAGAGTTGCAGACTTGGCTTGGATCGTTCTTAGTAATCAATTTTTATCATTTACAATTTTGCTGTTTAGGTCATCACCGGAAAGACTGGTTTGAAGCTGTAGGAGGTATTACTAAGTAAAACAAAGAGTGAGGTGGTTTACCATTGCCTTCTTCACTAAGTGGAAAAGTATGCTTATCAGCATGCCAGGCCTTCTGAAAAACATTTACTTTCCACCCTGCAAATGACACCTTTACTTCATTCACCACAGAGGCTGGGTGTGTAAAGAAATTCATTACTCTCACATGAGATAACTGTGACTAATGTCTTATACCTCAACTTCTTCTGTTCTTTAATGCTTCACACATATAATTGGCTGACCATGTGATAAGAAAATTAACTATTTTTTTCTTATATAGTGCAATAATTTAAGACTCCACCTGCCTGTTATGGCTTTAGAAATCGTTAAGGGAATAGGATGTTTATTGGAAGAAATTGTCTATTGTTTTGGATGGGGTAGATATTAGACACATTAGATTTATTGTTTAGTGTCTTAAAGATTTGTTGTGCCAACCTTTTGTCTTTCATTAACCGTTTTTGTTTTCCTTGTACAGTTTTCATACTCGTTTTCTAACTTTGGATCCATAAATCTTGCGGAATATCTTTTTCCTAAATTTTCATCCTCCCAAGTGATTCTAAGGCATTCACTCGCATACAGACACGCAGGTTTTATTAAAGTATTATAATGTCTGATTCTGCCCATAATAGGCAGGTAGAATGTTAAATTATTGACACTCGATCTGCTAGTTCCAGGACAACAAAATTTTGTTTCTTATCACATGATCAGCCAATTATATGACTGAAGTATTTAAGAACAGAAAAGGTAGAGGTGTAAAATACACTACTCAGAGTAATATCATCTGAGAGTAATGAATTTCATTATACAGCCAGACTTTGTGTTGAATGAAGTGAAGATGTCATTTGCAGGGTGGAATGTAAATGTTTGTGAGAGGGCCTGGGATGCTGATAAGCATACTTTTTTACTCAGTGAGGAAGGCCAATATAAACCACCTCACTCCTCGTTTTACTTAGTAAAACCTCTAGAGGATCCAACAGCCATTCGGCTGATGACCTAAACATTAACAATATCTGATCTTGGTTTGTCTCAAGAGTATTTTCTTCTTACACAGCGTATAAGACCTTCGGAGCGCAGAGACCATCTTTCCTCGTCTTCAGTTGTTCGCTTCCTTCTCGCTGGTGTTCGGTTATTATATCCCCGAGTTACTTGAAGGTACTAACTTTTACAATCATATCGTATTCTATTTTTTCTAAGGAAATCAATAGTCCTGTTTCTTTTACACATTGATCTGTTCTATAGCTGTTTCCGTGTTCCTAGGAACGATTGCCGCCAGAGTATCTGTAAAAGGAAGACTGTTGAATTTTATACCGCTCTTTGATCCCTTGATGAGCCAATGTGTACTTGGCTTAACAAACCTTTCTTTGCAGTTCTATTTTTGGTTGATATCTTTTAGAGTAACGAGAAATACGATACTTCTACAACGAAATACGATATGTGACATTATACGCCGATGTCTGAAGGGCAAAGGAAGAAAGGTTACACAGATTAAGTTTTACAGGGTGATGGCCACTCCGACACTGGTGTATGGAAGTGAACCTTGGGTGCTTAACAAGAAACGAAAGTCAATGATCCAAGCAGGAGAAATGAGGTTCCTTAGACACGTAAAGGTTCTAAAGGATGTACGAAAAAATGGATAAGTAGAAATGAAGTGATAAGAGAGGAATGTAGAACTCTACCACTATCTGTTTCATAATCATAGACACCCGAGTTTGAACACGTGCATCTCCAAAATGATGAGTCGGATTTCAACACACTTTACACCAAAATTTAGCTCATTTTATTCTATAATAATTCTATATTTTTTAATGTTGTTTGAAAATTGCCATATCAAGTTTGGAAGACAAATAGACGCGGTTTTTTTTGCTACCGCAAAGAATTTTATGAGTTTAGAGGCGTATAACTCGAGAATTGTTTGATCAAAAAGTTTCAAATTTTAAAAAAACATAGAGAATTATATTCTTACAGTGTGTACGAAATTTCAAATTTGTACGTTACTTAAATTTTGAATAATTAACAATATAATATATTATAACAATATAATTTATTTCAATTATATATAATATACAATTAACAATACAATATAATATAATTCTGAACTCTTGCTATCTCGGTAACCACTCAACCGTTTGGCACGACCAAACTATCGTTTTACTCAGCGTAAAAAAATTAGCACAACTGTATTAATAACATGAAATATTGATTAGCCAATGTTGTGGTAGAATTTTAGAATTTAGTAAATGAGTTCATCACGAAATATAAAGGACAATGGACAGTAATTTATTTAGAATGTCACAGGATACCTTTGAGTGCATGGCTTTATGAACCAGGGGTAAAGAGGAGTTGGGACGGAAGAAGCGATAGGCGCCGGAACAGGCTCAAGTGCAGCCTAATTCATGATGAAAGACGACAACGAACTTTTAAAAAAGATTTTTGTCAAATATCTTTATATTGGGTTTAATAAAAATGTTATTGCTTCACCAGTACAGGGTAATCCTGTATTCTGTAACTACGAAATGGTAAGGTCTATGTGAACTATTGTAATATTAAAAGTTCCTAGAAAAGGATACATAAGGAATGCAATTAAGGGATCATAAATTTTTCGGCGAAATATCCCACATACACAAACTATATCTATATTTAACTTTTCAAATATTATTTCCTTATGAAAAGGTCAATAACCCTACTAACATATATAGTATGTTAGTGTTGTTGCATTCTACCTTAGTTCACAAATAGAAATATTGTACCGAAAAAGACGGAACTATCTTATCTTTTGATGTATTATTATTCCTTAAAAGTAATAAACTACTATATATAAAAATACCAACTATTTTGGGGTAAAAGTTGTATAGTTGTAAGATAGCGTGCCGCAAAGAGATTAAAATGGTTCAACGAATCAAAAAAATAACGGTACATTTAAAAGTTTGTTGAGTATGTGACCGGAAGCACGAGTTGGCCTTATATATTTAAAAGGGTTTTCAAAAAGAATAAAATGAATGAAAAGAAAATATATCTAATGGAATAGGGTTCTGAAATGAATGTATAATATTTTTACCTGTTTCATTTCTATAGAATTCATAGAGAAGACGAAAGAAAGTACAGTTAGTTATTATTATTAATATATTTTTATTGTGTTAGAAATTTCAACCAAACACTTGTTGATAGGTTAGTTATACACTATTCTATAAAATTATATTTTGACTGTTAATACGGCAACAAAACAAGTTAAAATTTTTGGTTGTATTGAAAAATTTCCTGTTGTTGTTTAGGTCATCAGCTGAAAAGCTGGTTTGAACCTGTAGAGGTTTTACTAAGTAAAACGAGGAGTGAGGAGGTTAACCACTGCCTTCCTTACTGAGTGGAAAAACCGCTTATCAGCAGGCCGGGCCATCTGAAAAGCACATATTTTCCAGTCTGCAAATGATAACTTCACTTCATTCACCACAGGGTCTGGCTGTATAATGAAATTCATTACTTTCAGCGGAGACAACTCTGATTAGTGTCTTTCGCACCTCTATCTCTTCTCTTATTAAATGATCCAGTCATTTATTTGGCTGACCATGTGTTAAGAAACAGAACTATTTATTTTAGCCCTGCAACGAACAGATTGAGTGAAAATAATTTGACACCACCTGTCTGTTATGGGCAATGAAAAATTTCCAGTTTACTGTTAATTTATGCTGTTTAGATCATCGGCCGAAAGGCTGGTTCGAACCTCTAAAGCTAAAGTTCCCAAATTAGAGGTTTCCTCCCTTCCAAGAGAGACGTGAAGGCAAGTCCAGGGGGGGACCTCGAGAAATCTTGCCGTCCTCACGTCTATTTACTATTTCTCAAGCACCAATTTGTGCGAAAAAGCGTTTTTAGCACTTGTTGCAATTAAAACAAAGTGTCGGGGCAAACTTGATGTTGGTAATGATTTGCGGTGTCCACTTTTTAATAATCAACCAAGAATAGGGAATCTTGTAAAAAAAAGTAACGTCATTCATCTCACTGATTTATTTTGTCTCTTACTTGTTCGGTTTAAATAACAACTTTTTTTTTATCCGAGGCGGCGAGATAAACTCATTTTCACTCTCTCACGATGGGGGACTCAATTGAGGCGTCCTCGTCTAGTCCCAAGGAGGCCGCAACCGACTACCAACCAAAAACCCGCCGCCTGGCCACTTGATCCGAAATCAGTAAAGAACCCTTCACCTCTCTCGGAACTGTTTATATAATACTACAAGGAAAATGCCGGGTTAAAAAATTTACATACTGTCAGCGAAGCGTGGAAGGGTACCGTAGCCTAATTCTCCTCTCGCTGTCACTGACCAACACTCACTCTCTCACTTTCATTCATCTCTTTTATTACCAGCTCAGGAAATTAGTGATTTACTGTGGGAGAGGGCGATCTCGCTGATCTCCAGATGTTTCCACCCTCCGCAGTCTCCCGACTACCCTATCCGCAAACTGAGCGACCAACTTCTCCTCATCCCGCAGCAACGCTGCCCCTACTCTCTCTGTGACCCACCTTGCAACGCCTATCTTCTCAGAAGTTTCCATTCTGTCAAGGCCAAAATAGGGACATCTTTCAAAAAGATGCCCAATGGACTCCTCCTCTTCATTATCGCACAGTCGACATTTCGGTACTTCATGAAGTTTGAATCTCGTCAAATATGCCCCAAAGCAACCATGTCCTGTTAGCAACTGCGTCAGTTCGTAAATTACAACTTGTAATGTTATAAAAAAACCAATAAAAAATAAATGTATAGTTATTCAATGTAGGCCTATATATTTGATTTTTTTCATAACCACATAAAATTCTGTAAGAGGGTGTGGGACTTGATCTTCTTGATAGAACCCCTTCTATCTAAGATTTTCTAAGATTCTTAGAAAAGGATAATTACGACTGAAGTATTTTCTTCGTACCACCCCCCGGTGGTAAAAAAAGTTTGGGAACCGCTGCTCTAAAGGCTTTACTAAATAAAACGAGGAGTGAGGTGGTTTACCTTCGCCTTCCTCACTGAGTAGAAAAATATGCTTATCAGCATGCTAAAAAGCACATATTTTCCAACCGGCAAAAGACATCTTCACTTCATTCACCACAGTGTCTGGCCGTATAATAGCATCGTTGAACTTAAATTTGGTATCACAAGGGGAATCGACACAAACATTTTCATCAAAATCGGTCGACCGAAAGTAGTAGTTTATTCGTGCAATTTTCTCAAAAACGCTCCTACAATTTTAAAAAAAATCACCATCATCATTTACTACATGTTTTATGCTTTACAACATAGGGTAAGCGAAAAGATTTACATGTCTGGTGAAATTTTTAGGGGCTGTGCTATAGTGTTAAAAATTTTTTAAATTACAGTTTTAATAACTTATGTATTTTAGGGCAAAACTGCATATCTAATCAATGCTGTAGGAAATTTTAAAAACCTACAACTTTTATTTCAAATATTTTTTTACAATGCTTAATTTAGCGTCAATTATCGAATTTCTGTAATTCGCACATTAAAATCTAGGAAAAATGGGATTTTTTAAGATTGCATGCGGTCTTAGTATGTATTTTACGACAAATTCATATAACTAAAGCTATAGGAAATTCAAAAACCTACAACTTTTATTAGAAGTACTTTTTTCTACAAAGCCTAATCAATTTATGATTTTTCTAATTCGTAAGTCCAGCAGTTTGATTTTCATTTTGCGTCATTCATTCATGATTAAAATTAGGTCATATTTTTCTTTTTCTATTGTTTACCCATGATTAAACGTAGGTTATATTTATATACATATACAACTTGTAATTCTGTATGTATGCACACCACTGTTCAAATTTTATACTAGTCCTATATATGTTTTTGATAAATTAATAAGAATAAAAATCTGGTGTGAAACACTCACACAACTTTCTCTTGCCAATGCAAATAATTTACAATATAATTTAACATTAGTAATAAAATATTAGAAATAAACAAAAAACTAACCTCAATAAACATAACCTTATTTTAATCATGAGTGAAACACTCAAAATGAAAATCAACCTCAGTCTGGCTTAAAAATACGGAAAATCACTATTTCACGCTAAACTAGGCTCTGTAGAGAAAAATACGTTAAATAAAAGTTGTAGATCTTTAAATTTCCTATAAATTTGGTTATATACACTTTTGTCGTAAAATGCATACTAAGGCCGAAATCTTAAAAAAATCGATTTTTCACACGTTTTCGTGAGAAAAAATCAGAAAATCGCTAATTACTGCTAAACTAAGCGTCATACAAAAAAATGTTTGAAACAGAAGTTGTAGGTTTTTAAATTCTCTGCAACTTTTATTATATAAGTTTTTGCGCTAAAATTTATATTAAAGCCGTAATCTTAAAAAAACAACGTTTTTACGTGAAAACAGTCTCACCGAGAATTTCAGCAAACATGGCGCCTACCCTATCTTGTAGAGAATAAAAAAATGAGTAAAATAGGCGATTTTAAAAAAAATCGTAGGACCAGTTTTTGAGAAAATCGCAAAAAACTGAAAAATTATACGAATAAACTACTACTTCCGGTTGACCGATTTTGATGAAAATGTTCGTGTCGCGTCCGGTAGTGGTATGTAACTTAAGTTTCAAGTTTCAAGTTCGTACGACGTTCCGTTCTTGAGATATTCTGTTCACACACACACACACACAGACACACACACAGACCAATCGCTAAAAACATGTTTTTTGGGTTCAGGGGGTCTGAAAACGTATAGATCCGGTGAAAACTCGATTTCGAAAAATCGACATGGAAACAATACTTTCCTTCCTATATATTCATATAGGCAAGAGAAAGTAATAACACCTTTTATTCATTTAAATTGTAGTTTTTGTAAACTATAGGCTAATTACAAATCGAAAAATAGATTTAAAAATATATTTTATACTAGTTATTACCTATGTAGGCCTATTATTTAAAATAAAACCTTAGAACTGTAAATAAAGAAAAAATTAAGAAACAAAGAAACGAAAATTTTCTGACTTCTATAAAAATAAAAGACAAAACAAAAATTATAGTTCAATCTAAAAAAGAATAGATCTAAAAATGTAAGGTCTACCATATAAAACGTTTACCAAAACAAAACAAAAAGGTATAAAAAGAACTAAATGGTTGTTAAACAATGGATAAAAATAAACTAAATAAAAAAGAATTAGAACATAAAATAAAATAAACTAAAATTATTTTTTATGTTATAAAAAAAATGAAGTATAAGAAAATAAACCAATAGACAAAACCAATGGAGGTAGTGTTTTACGGCTTCTTGTAATGGACACGTTATATTTAGGTTTAGCGTGATATGGGGTAGTAAAGAATGTATTTTGTACTGATATGTATATAGATGTATTAATCTGTAAATTTAAGGGTATTTAAAATTTATTTATTTATTCCCAGAACCAGCTTGCTCGTTTCACTGCACGGCAAAAACTAAACTTAATGCGTTTAACTTTTCACACAACTTTACATGTTGAAAGATAAATCATGGTGTACAAATTAAACAGATTAGTAGTGGAAACTGGAATTTTGTTGATATTAGTATGAATCACCAGTAAAACGTGGAAAATATTCAATATGGGTTTTTTCTCGTATCTTTAGTAAGTTTTATTACATCTGAGGTGACTTTAGACGTTTCTGGAAGCTCTTTCTGCAGCCCATTCTCAGCATTCGCTCACTGTAGGCTTTTCTTCTTTCTTCTTTCCACCCAGTGGTCAGTTTTTGGTCTTCATGGAAGCCCTTTCTTGACCATTGGGACTTACAAGTCCCATTTAGTATCATTGCATTTATTTGTGCATTAACAGTTTAAATTGCCTAGTTGACCATCGGGACTTCTAAATCCCGCCTAGTCTGATTTTTCTGTAAACTGTAAGGGCTTCAATAATACATCAGATCATGTCACGTGTGCATTGAATGAAGCCATCACGTGTGGTACATGTGCGTCTAACTTAGTGTTGTACCTACACTTCCGAGATTTTATTATTGTCCGGTCTAGAAAGGGTTAAGTTCATAATTAGTTGTCTGAATTTGGTTCGATTCACTAAGTTTTCTAGGTTCATTCCTGCATTCTCAATATCCTTTCTGACTGCTTTAAACCATTGATCAGACACCTTAGGTAGGCCCTATATTGTTTAATGATTTAAAAATTTATTTTGTCAACCGGTTTTCAGCCATTCTATACAAGTTTCCGTAAAATTTTAATGCTTTTTTTCCAATCGTTTCTATTACCTATTCGTTCATTTTCCTTGTACAGTTCTTCTCGACCTTGTAACTTCAATTGACCATCTACTATCTTCGAACCCATTATCTTGCGGAGGATCTTTCTTTCAAATTCTCTACTTTGTTCAGACCAGCCTTCCCGGTCATTCTAATGCATTCACCGGCGTACAGACATACAGGTTTTATTCCAGTATTATGTTGATTAGGTCAACAGCCGATAGACTGGTTTGAACCTCTTGAGGTTTCACCAAGTAAACCGAGGAGTGAGGTGGTTTACAATTTCCTTCCTCATTGAGTAAAAAAGTAGCCCGTGCTTGTCAACATGCCAGGCCCTCCAAAAAGCATTTTCTTTGCACAAATGACACCTTCACTTCATTCACCACAAGGTCTGGTCGTATAATGAAATTCATTAATTTCAGAGGAGATAACTCTGACTAGTGTCTTTAACACCTCTACCTCTTATGTTCTTAAATAGATCAGTCATATAGACTGACTACGTGATAAAAAACAGAACTATTTGAAATAATATTATAAACAATAAAACACAGTATTATAATGTCTTATCTTGCCTTGTCGTGAGAGTGCTTTCGACACAAGTTTTTGATACAAGTGGTGATTTTCTCGACGTGTACCTGCCATCTTCCCTGGTTTGTTCAATTCGTCAAGTGTATGAAGATAGTTATTAAAAACTTTTTGGATACACTCATGAGAAAAAGTCTGCTGGTGTAATATTTGGGGATTTTTGGAGCCATAACCCTTATGATATCAAATGATGGCCGAATTTATTTATTTAGCGTATGGCTTTTCAAGCGTCAACCTTGGCGGGGAAGCATTTTAGTATTTCGCAGTAGAGACTCGGCAACAGAATTTTTGATATTAACTTAGTGAGGCTATTTTGTAGTGGGGATTTACCCCAACTTCCTGATGGGCAGTGGGACTACAGCATCTACCGGTATAGCTGTAGTTGCGTTATCCTGCAGGAACCAACATTCTAGTTATTGTAAATCGAACATTGCAGTAAATTGATTGATTAAAGGTCACGTTAAACCACACCCATCCACTGATTTTTGAAAACGTTTTATGTACATCCTCCACGACTTCCAAGGTCGTCATTGGTGGCTTACCTGTGCTTTTGCGATCATGTACTTTCAGTTTCACGAAACTTATTTAATAAATGCAAGATTATCACCTTATATAAAACAGAAAAATTGGGAAATGTTAACAGAAACTCGTCTTTCACTTGTTCGTAAGATTTTTAAGCGAAATAACTGTTAAGAATAAACCCGCGTTCGTTTTTGGAAAACGACATCGTTGACACTACAAGAGACGAATGGATACTGGAATAACAATGGTGCACAATAACGGCATTTCAATTGTTACAAGCTGCTAATTCTGTGTTGCCAACTGACACGTAAGGAAACATAAAATTTACTTACGCGTTATTTCTACCTTCTTAATTTTACGGTCCAATCTTTTTTGAAACATTCGTTATCATGGTATTTACTTATAAAAAAAAGCTTAACGAACTAGAGACTGCAGATGAAGGCGGAGCAAAGTGACCTATATCACAGCACAGAGCCAATTGACTTCGTTAATCGTATCCTGCGTTGTCACGTTGTGGTCCCGCTGTGGATGACAGCCTACAAAAAGTCAGCTGGAGTACGGTGGAACAGAGTGTGACTTAGCGAAGGGGCAACCTCACACCCGATCTTGGCTGTTATTGGCTAGATCTCATCTGCAGTCTTTAGTTCGTTGGGGTATAGTCTATATATTTTGTAAAGTAACTTTATATTACTTTTACTTATTTGTGTACGCGGAAACGCTACAAGACGAGAGCCGAGGTAAAGATGTCAATAATTCTAGATGTCGAAGTTCATAATGATGACAAATAATGTTTGCAAGGTTGCATACTCTTTGCAAAAATTCATCCATGAAAATACACTTTGAATATCCTGATCAAATACGACGCATCATACTGCAAAAATAGCCAACAGAGCATTAAAATTTGGTGTTTTTCCAAACAAAACAATTACTGATAACAAATAAAAAAAAGACAGTCATAATCTTGAGTTTAGGTTTGTTATACGAGCTTGAATTTATTTTTACTTTGTTGGTATTTATTGTTGTCACTTTTTTGTAATCAGCTATGACTAATTCATTATTATTTGAATTTTTTTTAATTTATCAGAATCCATTACCAAAATAATTACAGTACATTTTAATTTACTTGTGTGCAAAATTTTATCGCAAAAATTTTGTGGAAATGTTTGAACAGTAATGTGTACAGTAGCAATCAAACAGTAAGACAGTAATATATACTAATAATTTTAAATGGTTTCTGATCATAATCATCCACACAAACGGTTCAGAAAGGTTTGCTCTGCATATTTGAAATACAGGTTGATTCATGAAGAAACGGGGAAATACTTCGGGAGACGAATATACATCGAAAAATAAGGAAAAAGTTCATGTTAACATAGGTTCAGAATGGCTTCGTTAGCGTGTTACGGCTAGCGAAAAACTTCACCCGGATTTCGGTTCACCCCATGAAATAAATTCGTAATGAAATTTTTAGGGTGTTAATTTAACTTTGGGGTTGCACCAGATAAAGTCAGATAAGGATTATACTGATGTTTTAGAACAAAGTACTGAGACCTATGGTTATGCCCCTTGGCACATGTGGAATAGTGATCTGCGTAGAGATCTTGACATCCCTTTTGTATCCAGTGAGATAAGAAGATTTGCTGTCAAACATGAAGCTCGTCTACATGGCCACATCAATCCTGAAGCAATTCAACTTCATAATGAAAATTTTCCTAGAAGGCTTAAGAGAAAGAAGTCCTTCGAACTAGTGTAACAGTGCAGTGTGATGTGTCAAAGCAAAGCAGTGTGAAGTACAAAAGTAGTGAATAGTTTTACGTATATTTTAGTGTTAAGATATAAAACATAGTTGAATGGATTATATAATTTAAGTATTTAGTTTTTAAGATAATATGAACGAAAAATTAATGGTTGAACTAGTTTTAATCTAAGTAAAAAAAAAAAAAACTTTAAGGGTGAAAAGTGGAGGTTTCAAATGGTTTCGACTTGAGAAAGCAAATAAAAACTGGTTCCGAAACCATATCTTTAGTAGTATTCAAGTTTTCGTTTTTAACATTTTCATATTTTCATCAAATTCGGTCAACTGGAAGTAGTAGTTTATTAATGTTATTTTTCATTTTTTACGATTTTCTCAAAAACCCTTCTTAGATTTTTTAAAAAAAATCGTCACATTTACTACATTTTTAATATTCTACAAGATAGAGTAAGCGCCATGTCTCCTGAAATCCGTGGGGGAGCTGTGCTCTCGTGGTAAAAATGTTTTTTATTTTTAAGATTGCAGCCTTATTATGCACTTTACAACAAAAATATGTATAATCAGAGTTATAGAAAATTAAAAAATCTACAATTTTTTTTCAAGCATTTTTTTCTACAGAGCTTAGTTTAGCTATGTACAATTGTGATAATCCGTATTTTTAAGTCGAGATATTGATTATCATTTTGCGTCATTCACTAATGATTTAAATAAAGTTATTTTTTTCATATTACATTGTTTACTTACTCATGATTAAACATAGATTATATTGTTCCTTATTTACATTTAAAACGTTGAGGCGCTGCAACTCCTCGATAACTAAAACCTTAAGAGAAGACTGAAGGGCCAGAAAACCTTCGAATTGGTTCATTTAGATTTTGTATTAGTGTATTTTGTAATCATTTGTAAATTATTATTAATTGTAATAAATTATCCTGTTGGCTATATCAATTTTGTAATAATTATCTTGTAAAATCTTATGTTTTGTTTCATAAAGTATTTTATTAGAAAAGTATTTTATTTTAGAAAATAATAGTAGGGCTATGTTATATTTGAAAATAAGAAATTTGTAACCTATTTACAAAATATTGTTAGAAAATAAGAGAAGCCATTGTGTTTTATTTTATGTTTTATTATACTTATGTATAATAAAACTGTTCGTTAGTCTAAGAGTAGTTTCAATAAAAAAAACCATTGGCAAGAGAAAGTAAATGAGTGTTTCATACAAGATTAATTTTTAATTGTTTTGTTTTTTATTGTCGGTATGATATCAATTACAGATATTGGTTGTTGTTTGTATATTGTAAAATAAATCATTGATAAAAATACATAAGTAATAAAATAAATTATGTAGTTGTTTTTAATTTTTCATTCATACCTAATTGTACTGTTTTGTCGTTAATAATAAGAGCCATATTATAACTGATATAATTTATTTAACGAATATAGTTTAAAAAAAACCAGTCAACCCACTTGTAGTAACAGGAATATTACTAAAAATTAACAACCTAAAATTATTATCGCTAATATTGCTAATAATGTTCATAACAGACAGTAGAGTGTTAAATTATTTTCACTCGATCTGCTAGTTCCAGGCCTACAAAAAATAGTTTTGTTTCTCACCCTGTGGTGTTTAGGTTATCAGCAGAAAGGCTGGTTTGAACATCTACAGGCTTTACTTTGTAAAATGAGGAGTGAGGTGGTTTATTATGCCATCCTCACTGAGTGGAAAAGTATGCTTATCAGCATGCCAGGCCCTCTGTAAACCCTCTACTTTCCACCCTGAAAATGACACCTTCACTTCATTTACCACAAGGTCTGGCTGTACAATGATGAAATTCATTATTCTCAGAGAAGATAGCTCTGAGTAGTGTCATTTACACCACTACCTTTCCTGTTTTTAAATGCTAGTCATAAAATTGGCTGTCCATGTAATTGGAAACAGAAATATTGTTTGTAACCCTGAAACTAGCAGATCGAGTGCAAAAACTTAACACTCCAGCTGCCTGTTATGGGCATTCTTATCACATGGTCAGGCAATTATATAACAGAAGTATTTAAGAACAGAAAATGTAAAAGTCACTAGTCAAAATTAGTCTCCTCTGAGAGTAATGAATTTCATTACACAACCAGATCCTTTGGTGAATGAAGTGAAGGTGTCATTTCCAGGGTAGATGCTTTTCAGTAGGCCTGGTATGCTGATAAGCACACTTTTCCACTCAGTGAGGAAGGAAATCGTGAACAACCTCACTCCTCGTTTTTCTTAGCAAATATTATTATTCCAAATAATAAATCATATCTTCTGTTGGTGTAATCATAAACTCTAAGACAAATCTTGAGGATGGGAGCACAGAAAGCATACCAAAGAGAGCTGAAAAAGAAAAACGCAGTGGGTGGGTCATTGGCAAAGGAGAGTTTCAGGCTCCCCAGACTTTGTTCCCCTCCCCACACCAGTTTGTTTGTTTGTCCCTCGAGAGAGTTTGGAGATCGAAAAGAATATACGAGTTTCTTGGGAAAGAGTGACTACATTTTGAATTTACATTCCACTTCAGCTGCTCCTTCTCGCCTGACACTTCACCCGCAACCACTACACATCTTCTCCTGAAAACAGCTTTCCATAGCTATACCGGTAGGATGTTGCAGTCCCAGCGCGCATGCGTCAGGAAGTTAGGCTAACTCTTCTTCTTCTTTCTCTTCCCCTTATGAAGCGTCTGGGTGTCCGTCCATTTCCTATACTCTCTTCTATCCTCAAACAATCTCCTTATTTCCCGATGGCTCCTTCCCCTTCATTCCGCCATTCCCTGGATACATTTCTCCCACACCATGCGTGGTCCTCCTCTGTCTTTACCCGTAACCGGTCTGGCCTCCGTCAGACGTTTCGGCAGTCGTCCCTCGCTCATGCGTAACACTTGTCCAAACCACATTAATTCCCTTCTTTCTAAAAATTCTGACAAGGTGGTTTGTTCTAGTTCCCTTCTTACAACCAAGTTCCTTATCCGGTTTTCCCCAATGCTTTCCTCAGGAATCTCATTTCCGCACCAGTTATTTGACTGACATGCCTACTACTAATTGGCCAGCTCTCCACGCTATACGTTAGTATTGGAAGGTATACTGACCTGTAAATTTGCATTTTTGTCGCTCGTGATATTTCTCTCTTTCCTACAATAGAGCTACTTATCTGGTAATAAATATGGGCTGCCTTCTTTATTCTGTTGTTAATCTCCCTGTTTATTTTCCTATCTCTTGTTATGCAAACTCCCAGGTATTCGTAGGTGTCAACTTCTTCCAGGCTTTCGCCTTCCCACACCACGTTTTGTGGTAGATCATCTCTTACCTTACTCACCCTCATTATTGGAGTAACTCCCCATTACAAAATAGCCTCTCTACGTAAATATCAAACATTCTGTTGCCGAGTCCCTATTGCGAAATACTACAATGGTGGGGGTCATGCTTTTCCGCCAATGATGACGATTGGAACGCTTGCGCTGCAATTTCCTTACGGTACGCTTACAGCAACTAGCAACGTTTTTAAACGTTCAAACCGAGCCAGTTTACTAGCGCTAGTCAATCACGTGATCTTTTATCCCTTACTAACCGCTAGTAAAATCAAACATATTCAAAGTTACTAGCGTGCTAATGAATACTAGCCCTTTAACTCAACTAGCTGCTCGTTGATCTTTCCCATTACGCTATTTTGATAGCTGCTATTCAACTAGCAGCTAGCACTAGCATCGTGGGAATAGGTCTTCTGATGACCTAACAGTTTTCATAGCAATGCGATCGTTTTTGGAGTAAGGAAAATAAGAGTCACTTTCTAAAAATAAGATAGAAACGTAATAATTATAGTCTTTCAACTAAAGAAGGTTACTTCTTCGCAACACAGCTGATTCCTACACTTAAACACCCAGACCTCAAACAAAACCTTCTGTGCTCTAGCAACGTCATTCAGTCATACTACTTGAACATTACAGTTTCAATTTCTTTTTACCAACACTAATTTTATTATCAACATCACCATACTATTGTTAGCTACAAAATAAAGAGTTTGTTTACAAAAGTTATAAAATATTTTTTGTAATTATCATCAGTTCTGTTGATAAAAAGAACGTTTGTTTTAATAAATGTTTTTTATCTAAATTACCACAGTAATTATATTTTATTTATTTTAATTGGTAAATGCAGACCTAATGTGTATTTGTATGCATTTATTTTATTTGTGTTCCTAGAAATAAAATTTTAATCTTTATCTGTTTTATTAAATTTAATTTTAAAATATTATTTTATTGAACTGTGCATAATTATGTAGTAACTTAACTGTTTTTTTTTTGTTTTTGTTTTACTTTATCTTATCCTATAAGAATATGGATAAGAAATATTGTCATATATTTTTTGAAATCGAATTTTCACCGGAAATACATGTCTTCAGGCCCCCTGAACCAAAAAGAAAATTGTTTTAGCGATTGGTCTGTGTGTGAACAAATATATCAAAAACGGGATACTGTACGAAGTTGAAACTTGGAACTTAAGTTAGGTATTACCAGGGGATCCGACACGAGCATTTATACAATTTTGATAAAGATAATTACAACCAAAATGGTAGTATTGCAGTCAAGTTCCTAGTAGGTGACTCACTACTGAAGTTTGTAGAACACCGCTAGGCAGGTACAGAGGTGCTGCGCGCGCGCGGGTGTAAGGGTCGGTTTATGATGTAGGTTTCACGGAGCTGTGGACATATTATTTTATAGAATGGATGACAATCGGTTGACAAAACCAATTTTGACTCTAAACAATAAATCTAAGGTGTTGGATAAATAAACCTAACGTGTATTTCTTATAAAAACTCGTTTTCAAAAATTTATATGAAAACAATACTTCCTTTCAAATTGCAAATGGTTTAAAGAAGTCAGAAAGGATATTGAGAAAACCGGAATAAACCAAAAAAACTTAATGAACCTAACCAAATTCAAACAACTAATTACGGACTTTAGCAGCGTCTCTATGAAGAGCAAAAACAGAACACCGGTTGGGCAGAAGAAAGAATAAAATCCAAAACAAGTGAACGAATACTGATAATGTTGGCTGCAAAAAAATCTTCTAGAAATGTCTATAAGTTGGCCCAATACTTAGAAAAAAAGTGGGACTGGTAATACATAAAAGTCATCATCATCATCATCTGTCAAGGATTAGGCTCCATGGCCTGTTCCGGCACCCCTAGGTCTTCCCAAGCCTCGCTTCCCTCTAGGTTTATATTTCCATACTCGCAGAGGAAGTCTGTGAGCTGGCATGCGAAGTAAATGGTTGGACCAGTTTCTCTTATATATTCTTATCGTTTCCAACAGTGACTGAACATTTAACTCGGCGCGGATAGCTTCGTTACGAACTCAATTTAACCGGGTACAACCTTTGACTCCCCGCAAAAATCTCATTTCAACAGCCTGGATACGAGATTCATTCCTCTGTAATGACATCCATGTTTCACTCCCGTATGTTATGAGTGGTAGAGCCATTGCTCTATAAAATTTCATTTGGGTATCCTTTCTCGTTTACTTTCCTATTGTCTTGCGAATAGAAACGCAGACAGCGCTGAATTTTGCCAGATTTTTAATCACGTCATCATTTTTGTCATAGGAAATCCTACATCGTAAATATTTACAGTCTCGAGCTTGTTCTATAGTTCGGTTGCCAAGCATAATTATTGAGCGAACCGGCCATCTTCCCTTGAATGTCATGCCCTTTGATTTTTGCGCCGATATTCTTATACCAAATTCTGCGCTAATGTTGTGCAACTTATAAATGGCATAATGGAGCCTGTCTTCTGCGTCAAAAATAATAACAGTGTCATCTGCGTACAGCAATGAATTTAGGAATACGAAGTGTGGCTATTAAATAACGAGACTGACGTTGTAAAAAATTTTATTTTTATTTTATACATAATCACTTATTGTCACCTTCAATATACATTTCTTCTCTATCCCTATAACACTGCATTCGAATTTTCCATTGTTGAAAACAGTGCTGGAAGTCATCTTCTGTCAGCTCCTTCAGGACACGTGCCGCTTTCTCTTTTACAGCTTCCACAGACTCAAATCTTGTCCCTTTTAATGCAGATTTCGCCTTAGGGAACAGGTAGAAGTCACATGGTGCAAGATCTGGTGAATAAGGTGGATTTCTAACACTGAGATGCTGTTCTTGGCTAGGAACCTCTTGACAGATAACGCGGAATGAGCTGGCGCATTGTCTTGGTGGAGAACCCATGATTTGTCCTTCCACATTTCGGGGCGTTTTTTCGTTACTCTTTGACGTAGTTTAGAAAGTACCTCAAGTACTAATATTGATTAGTGTTTTGACCTTCAGGAACCCAGTGAAGGTACACAATCCCATGGATATAAAAAAAACAATCATCATTGCTTTAAATTTTGATTTGCTTATTCGAGCTTTTTTGGCTCTCGGTGAAGTTCAGCTCTTCCAGTACATGGAAGGGCTTGGCATGGATTAAGCATGGATCTGTTTTTATATACGTACTCGCAATAGCAGCAATAAGGTGTTTTGGATAGCCCTTCTCTAGCATTATATTCCAAAGACGACCTCTTCGAAATACATAAAAGTATCAATGAAAAGTTCAAATAAAATTAGTAGCTCACGTACATTAAGTATTACTATTTATATCTTTAATTGTATGATTTTTAATAGTGCTGAATGTACTTATTTATGATTTTTAAAGGCTCATAAATATTAAATAACCGTGACTGGCTCATAAAACATTCATTCATTCGTTCTGTTGTTGAGTGGTGAACTGAACAATAATAATTGTTTATTCAATTTACTTTTACTTTGCTGTATTGCTTTAGTTGTCCTCTGGATTGAATTTAATTATCTCAGCTCTTTTTAATGTTTAGTTATGATAGACAGCTCAACTTTTTGTTTAAAATGTTGAGTGGGATAACCCCCACCATTATTCTTATCATAAGCGCGCTCTCTCTCAGTTTTTATTTCTGTTTTTTTTTTAATATCTTTCTTACACTTCCTTTATTATTTATTATCTTTAGTACGTTCACATAAGTATTTTAATTGTTTGTTTATTTAAACCTTTGTTTACTTTCATTATTAAACATAAAAATGATAATAAATACTGTAATATAAATAACAGCGTTGGTCTAATAATTATTTTTGTAATTATATATTTTATCAACTCAGTTTTTAGTAATAAATAATTTTTGTACATTTATTCGCTATTAATATTAATACTTTTGTTTAAAAAAATATGTGATAATGTTATTTCAAGTTCTTATAAATTATGTAGGAGGGAATATAAGAGAAAATGAATGAAGTGGGCGTGGCTTCTATTAAACCACTCCCACTTAATATGGTTGTCAAAGATAAGTGAAAGTACAGTTAATTTTAAATGAAATTGATACTGGAGCAAAAATATAAAATTAAAAAAATATATCTTGCTGTGATGTAAGTAACTATATGACTGAAACATTTAAGAACAGAAGAGGTAGAGATGTAGAAGACCCTGTGATGAATGAAGTGAAGGTGTCATTTGCAGGGTGGAAAGTAGATGCTTTTAAGAGGGCCTGGTATGCTGATAAGCATACTTTTCCATACAATGAAGAAGGCAAGTAAACCACATAACTCTTCGTTTTACTTAGTAAAGCCTCTAAAGGTCCAAACCAGCCTTTCAGTTGATGACCTAAACAACAACATATTATGTGTTATAATTTTAATTTTAATACACCAATTCTAAATGATGGACGTAATTTCTTAACTCTAAATTTCATACACTGTACACCGTACCTTTACTGTATATTGTTGTTTTTTTTTAAATGAAGTCTGAAAGTTTTAAATAACACTGCTAGATTGAACGCAGCGCGCATCAGAGTAGCTGTAGTGACAGTTGTAAGATGTCGGCAACGCAACTCAAGGTTTTCTGCGTTGTCGAGTTTGGCAAAACCCAGATTGGCAAAACCCAGTCGGCGACGGCAATGGAGAGTGCATTTCGACTCCGATTTAGCGTCGACCCACCAACCAGGAAAAGCCATAAGTCGTTAGTTTAACCAGTTTCAATAAACCGGATGTCTTTGTAAAGGCAAGAGCACGGGCAAACCACGTGTATCGGTAGAAAACGTCAGAAAAATTGAAGAAAGTTTTGTACGCAGCCCGCGAAAGTCAACCTATAAAGCAAGCAGAGAATTAGGGATACCTCAACCAACTGTCTGGCGTGTTTTGAGTTGTCGTTTACTTTACAAGCTATACCGCCTACAACTGTTGCAGCCACTTCCCAAAAATGACAAACCTGAACGAGTTGAGTTTTTTAACCAAATGCTTGTAAACGGTACCTACTGTTGTGAAGATACACGTTTTCTTCAGCGTTTCATTTTTAGCGATGAAGCAACGTTCCATCTCAGTGCAAAGGTAAACCACGCAATGTTCGCTTATGGGGTCTACTTAATCCCAATCAAACAATTGAAAATGAGAGACTCCTTCAAGGTTAATGTGTTTCCTGCCGTATCTCATAGAAAGGTTTCTGGGCCTTTCTTTTTTGCGGAAAAAACCGTACCATGACTAGAAAACTTTGTTTACCAAAAACCCGTATAATGGGGCAACGTACCTAGACAAGTTGGAAAACTGGCTTCTACCTCAACTAACTGAAGATGCATACGATATTATTTTCAACAGACCGGGGCTCCACATCACTGGAATAAACATGTTAGAGACTTTCTCAACGAATGTTTACCTAACGATAGATCGGGCGCACCGGGAATGAAGACCTAGCAATGCAGCCCTGGCCTGCAAAATTACCGGATCCTTACCCTTGGTGATTTTTTTACGGGGGTTTGTGAAAGCTGCTGCTTACGTCCCACCTCTACCAGCAACTCTAGTTGAACTAAAAAACCGTATTGAGGCCGCGATAAACTCAGTGACACATTACATTTTTCTTCGCGTTTGGAACGAATTCAACTACCACTTGGATGTATGCCGTGCAACCGACAGAGAGTCACATTTGTGAATTGCATAAGTAAATTTAATTGTGAGTATTATTATATGTAACCAACATTTATTAATCTAATCAATTTTCTTCTTCTTCCTTCAAGGCTAAGGGAGTCGTCTGTTCCGAACTCACAAACTTGAAACTCTTAGCTTATATCCATGTTTTCCGAGGTCGTCCCACTTCTCTCCGTCTTACCGGTGCATAACGGTATACTTGGAGGGATATTCTGTGGTCCGGTATTGTGTCCAGGTGTCCCCTCCATCGCCCTCGATACCCTTCAATCTTCTCATTCAGGCAGTAGACGTGGAGCTCCTTCCTTATATCCATATTTCGCACTCTATCCAATCTCGAGCATCCCTTAACTCTTCGCACGAATCTCATCTCTGCTGCTTAGATTCTTTGTACATGGATTCCTAATGGGCATGGAAACTAATGGACTAGGATCTTGCACCATGTGACTTCTACCTGTTCCCTTAGGTGAAATCAGCATTAAAAGGAACAAGATTTGAGTCTGTGGAAGCTGTAAAAGAGAAAGCGGCACGCGTCCTGAAGGAGCTGACAGAAGATGACTTGCAGCACTGTTTCCAACAATGGAAACTTCGAATGGAGCGGTATCGGGATAGAGAAGGAGTGTATATTGAAGGTGACAATAAGTAATTATGTATAAAATAAGAATAACATTTTTTACGTCAGTCTCGTTATTTAATAGCCACACCTCGTATAAGTAATTTTTTTGTAGGTAACTTACTTTATTTGTAAGCCTCATAATTAGTAAGTTATAGTGTACTTGTGTTTTTATATTCGTAACATTGAGTTAGATAATAGCGTCCCTTCTGTATGTCAGTAAATTACTATTAGTTACGCTTAGTTAATAGCAGACAGTAACTAAAGCTACATAATAATACATTCTACTAGGCCTATTACATTATTAAAATCGTTCCATCCCAATAGTAAATTATAGGCGTGTATTATAATAGTTGTACAATTGTGGGGTCGTTATTTATTAACTAGCTCTTGTATCTCATAAAAATTAGAGTGGGGATACCTAATTCATAAGAATTAAACTTCAGGGATCAGAAGAGTACTTTAAGTCGTCGGTTCTCAACCTGGGGTACGCGAACCTCTAGGGGTTTGCAAAATTAAAACACCCTCACGAGTAAATATTTTTAACAAGCAGATTCAAGATCCTTTCTCCAAAGAGAATTTTCAATTAGCTCGGATGTTACACAAAAAGAAATTCTGATTGAAAATGCAATGACATTGAAATCGGCTTTCAAGACAAAATCTCTCATTAACTTTTAGCTGTTTCTCAACAGTGAATATAAACATCTGTCCGACCTGGTAACGAGGTTTTGTTGCTGTTTCCAACCACTGTATTGAAGGAAAGAATTTTTTAATCGTACCCTTTCATAAAAGTCAAATACAAAAAAGGGTGCTGCCCCAAATATGAGACCGTTCTTCTTTGCAGCCCAACTTAAAAAAACTGTGTGCAGCAAAGCAAGAACAGGGGGCTCCCATTAATGTGAAAGTTAAAAAAGTGAAGTAAGTGTTCATACTTTTCAAAATTCAACTTTTTCATACAAATTACAAAACAAATGGACAATAAGTTAAATTTTAAAACATTTTTAGTTTAAAAGTATTTTTTTATTAAGATTGTAAGCTAAAATATTATCACAAGTATAGTCCTCAACTATATTTTTAATTTGCTATTATTGTAACGCCAAAATTGATTTTCTATTATTGCCTCTAGACTAGAATTTTATCCAGAGGTACAATTTATGAAAATAATTTGGTAAGGGGTACGTAACTGTAAAAAAGCAAAGTATATCGGTGTACCTTGGTAATTTGAAACAAAAATGTTAATTTTTCATGTAACTGGAAACGTTTGAAACATATTGTTAACACCTAAGCCCAGGTTCCTTCGGAATCTGGGTATGATAATATACAGACTTGCTTTAAACTTATAGTGGCAATTTTTGTAATTGTCATTTATCATTTTCCCGTGTCCGTCCGTCACATAAAGATGTCAGAAACTACAAGAGATAGCAACTGACGGTTTTCGGATTCGTAATCAACCAACACAATAAGTTAGTGTTACCAGGATTGGGTTCGAAGTTCCGGTTTCGACCGGTACTGGCCCAAAACCGGAAGTCAAGAAATCAAAGTCGGAATTTGGAAACAAAAATAATTTCATTCGATTCCACTTAAAGGGAAGATACAGAAATCATTTGGTTTGTAGTTCCAGGTTGAACCGGAAGTGCCCCAAAACCAGAAATCAAGATATCAAAGTTGGAATTGTGAAACAAAAATAGTGCCATTTTATTCCTCTTAAAGGATAGATACAGAAATCATTGGTTTTGAAGTTCTAATATCGACCGGAAGTGCCCCGAAACCAAAAGTCAAGAAATCAAAGTCGGAATTCGGAAACAAAATAGTGTCATTCGATTCCACTTAAAGGGAAGATACAGACATCATTTGGTTTGTAGTTCCAGGTTCGACCGGAAGTGCCCCAAAACCAGAAATCAAGATATCAAAGTTGGAATTCGGAAACAAAAATAGTGTCATTCGATTCCTCTTGAAGAGTAATTAGATACAGAAACCATTGGGTTTGAAGTTCCAGTTTCGACCGGAAGAGCCCCAAAACCAGAAGTCAAGAAATCAAATTCGGAATTATTGTGAAACAAAAATAGTGTTATTCGATTCCTTTTAAATGGTAGATACAGAAATCAGTTGGTTTGAAGTTACAGTTTCGACCGGAACTGCCCCAAAACCAGAAATCAAGATATCAAAGTCGGAATTCGGAAAAAAAAATTGTGTTATTTTATTCCTCTTAAAGGGTAGATACAGAAACCATTGGGTTTGTAGTTCCAGGTTGGACCGGAAGCGCCCCAAAACCAGTAATCAAGAAATCAAAGTCGGAATTTGGAAACAAAAACAGTGTCAATCGATTCTTCTTGAAGAGTAGATACAGAAATCAGTGATTTTACCATAGGTCAAAGGTAAGCCTTTTTAAAAAATACCATCAGCCATGAGACGCGTCGTCTATGAACGGATTTTAACAATTAATTATTTATTTACACAATTTATGATTTAATTTAGCATTAGTTAGCAACATAAATACAATTAGGTTACAAAACTTAAGCTTAAACCAAACTTGGAGTTTTCCTCATTGCAAAGATCTGAAGTATTCTATCTTATTACTTATTTAAGTGAAAAAAAGAAAACAGGTTTGAAATGTAAATATCTGAAAACAATTAACATTCGATTGAAAATTATATTCTTGTAATACTAATTAATATGTGTGTAAAGTAAAGAAAAAAACAACAGTAATACGGAACAACCATAACAAAGAGATGCTTTAAACACGGAATTAATTGTACATCGTAAAGTGATGTTAAATTTTTCTAAAGAATAATCTTATGAAAAACAAAAAAATACAGTATCATATTACATAGCGATTGTAATGAAATTAGATGTTTATTTAAAATTCAAGGATGTTGTAGCATATTTTAAAAACTATTAATACTGTTAATTAGTAAAAACTGAATTGCTAAAAACATTATAGTAATTATATACATGTTAATTTTTTTACATGACCATGATTTGCCATAACGGTAATATTTAGCCTTTAAAAAATTACTGAATTTGAGCCAAAATTGTTTCGGGCGGTTTAATTTAATCTGATTAAAAAAGTTATCCAAGGTGTACCGGTTATTTTAAAGCCATATTATAAGTTAAGCTGTAACTAAAATACTAATGTTGTACTTCAAAAAACATTTGAAGGTGATTCTTACTGTTGTTTAATTACTTCCGTATTGTTATAAAAACTAAGATTAATCTGAATTTGTTAATTTAATACAGAAATATAATATTGTTCTTCACTTGGAATTACGTTTACTTGAAATTACTGATATTTTTTTAAGTGTAATTTTTTTGCAGTAAGTTTTTTTTAAAGTTTCAGTCTGTAAAAATATCTTCGCTGTTGTTGAGGAGGTTGATCGCCAAAGGATTTTGATGTACTTCTAACTTTTTAAAACGTTTCTCCCTATGTTGTTTAATCTCTTCTTTTATGAAGGGTAGGTTTAAATCGTTGTGCAATATTTCATTGGTTAATAACCATAAAAATATCTATAACAGGCAGGTAGAGTGTTAAATTAATTGCTCTCGATCGCTAGTTCCAGGGCTACAAAAAGTAGTTCTGTTTCTTATCACATGGTTAGCCAATTATACGATTGAAGTATTTATGAACAGAAGAAGTATGGGTGTAATGTACATTAGCCAGCGTTATCTACTCTGAGATTATTGAATTTCAATATGCAAGGTGTGGCTATTAAATAACGAGACTGACTTTGTAAAAAATTTTATTTTTATTTTATACATATTCACTTATTGTCACCTTCAATATACACTCCTTCTCTATCCCTACAACGCTCCATTCGAATTTTCCATTGTTGGAAACAGTGCTGGAAGTCATCTTCTGTCACCTCCTTCAGGACACGTGCCGCTTTCCTTTTTCAGCTTCCAGAGACTCAAATCTTGTCCCTTTTAATACAGATTTGACCTTAGGGAACAGGTAGAAAATAATAACATTTGACGAAACGTGGTTTTTTACTTATGATCCGAAAACGAAACGCCAATCCATGCACTGGAAGAGCCGAACTTCACCGAGAGCCAAAAAAGCTCGAATGAGCAACTCAAAATGTAAAGCAATGATGATTGTTTTTTTTTATATCCATGGGATTGTGTACCTTCACTGGGTTCCTGAAGGTCAAAACAGTAATCAATATTACTACCTTGAGGTACTTTCTAAACTATGTCGAAGAGTAAGGAAAAAACGCCCCGAAATGTGGAAGGACAAATCATGGGTTCTCCTTCAAGACAATGCGCCAGCTCATTCCACGTTATCTGTCAAGAGGTTCCTAGCCAATAACAGGATCTCAGTGTTAGAACATCCACCTTATTCACCAGATCTTGCACCATGTGACTTCTACCTGTTCCCTAAGGCGAAATCTGCATTAAAGGGGACAAGATTTGAGTCTGTGGAAGCTGTAAAAGAGAAAGCGGCACGTGTCCTGAAGGAGCTAACAGAAGATGACGTGCAGCACTGTTTCCAACAATGAAAAATTCGCATGGAGCGTTGTAGGGTTGGAGGAGTGTGTATTAAAGGTGACAATAAGTGATTATGTATAAAATTAAAATAATTTTTTTTACAACGTCAGTCTCGTTATTTAATAGTCACACCTCGTATAAACAGTTTGGAGGGTTCTTTGCTGATATCGGATCATGTGGCCAGGCGGAGGGTTTTTGGTTGGTAGGCGGTTGCGGCCTTCTTGTGGCTGGACGAGGGCGCCTCAATTAAGTCCAACACTACTTCCCCCATCGTGAGGGAAAGGACATGAGTTTTCTCGCCGCCTCGGATAAAAAAAAACAATAGGAACATCTAAAATAAAATTCAACAAAAAACGTTTTTTCTGGCACTTTAGCGATCTATAAATGACCTTGTGATATCCGGATTTTTTCATATCCGGATCGGTTGGTCGCCATATTAGTCTGGATGTGACAGGTTGTATTGTATATATATTTTATATAGGTTAAGAGAAAGTAAAAATAGATATTATTGTATCTATTTATGTGTTTCGTTGAATTACATTTTTTATTTATTTTGGAATGAGTTAACATTACTAAAAATAATATTATTGTTAAAAAAATATAGCATATTTATTTTTGTAGTAAAGAACAAACAATACTTTGTAATGAAAAAAAAAATGTAATTATTATAACTATCATTTATTAGTTTATTTTTTAACAATTTTATGAAGGTTTGATAACATTGTTTATTTGTTGCAATGCTTATCACTAACTTTTTTTTGAGAGTTGGGTGCAGATGGAACAAGGGTACGTAGTGAGGAGGGGAGTTTATCACTATCAAAATTGGACCTATATATTATGTAAAATAATCTGTATCAATTTTTTATTGGTAATTTTTTTTAAATAGTATCAATAATACGAGTTAAGAAAATTTTATATGTTAAAAAGAGATCAACAGTGCGTTTATATTTTTATTGTATTTTTTAATTCATTCTGGATTCAACGCTCTCTTTCTAGTTTTGCGTACTTCACAGTTCATGTATATATTGTCTAGTGCACAGTGTTTGTTTTATAAAATCGGTTTGAACTTTAGCTGCTATCAGCCGATTTTGTTACGAGTCCACATTATTATTTGATATAACGGCAAATAAATCTTAATATATTTTTGTTCTCTAATATTTAAAGTAACGTGTTTACTAACACGTATATACTTTACTTAAGTATTAGCCTATTTATCTGTTTAAAGATTTTAAAGTAGGCTACAAATTTATGAGAAATAATCTGGTGTGAAACACTTACGGGACTTTCTCTTGCCAATGTGAATAATTAATATATATATATATATATATATATATATAATCTGTGTTTAATCATTAGTACATAATGTAAAATAAAAAAAAAACATAATCTAATTTTAATCATGAGTGAATGATGCAAAATGATAACCAACCTCTGTTAGACTTAAAATATACGGATAATTGACGCTAAACTCAGTAGATAAAAATGTTATAAAGGTTGAGTCACGGGAATCAAGTGGTTTTGAAATAATAATGGTCTTTTATGTTATCCCACCCAAACATTATTTTTCACATTTTTTATTTGTAGGTAATTTAATAATATTTGTAACGACAAAAACGGGAAAATATTTAAAAAAAATCATATATCGATATTTTTCAAGTTAACGTTAAATTTTTCTCCTTTTTCAAGTTAATCTTAACCTATTTATAGAAATCTTTAAATTATTTAACAATATTTAATGTAATTATGTTAAATTAATTTATTTAATGATGTCATATAGGCTACTCAATGAGTTTATATTTCGTTATTACACACTCAGTAACAATATTGAGAAAAAGCAATGTAGGGTGATTCAAAAAGAGCGCCGGTTTTTAAACGGCTGGTAAATTTTTGTTTATCGGTTGGCAACATTGTTAGACCTCATTTCTATTTCGGAGAACATTCCGATTGACGATTCAGTTGTAGTTTCTCTTGTTCGCAGTGTAGTACTCTCGCAGTCTGTGTCTAACCATGGAGAAGTTTACTATTGCACAACGAGTGTTAATCGTCAAAACATTTTACCAGAGTGGAGAGAGTTATGCGGCTACTGTCAGGCGACTTCGCGGTACTCTAGGACGTAATGAAGCACCGAATGAATCAACAGTTCGCAGGCTCATGAAAAAGTTTTTTGAGACGGGTTCAACAGTCGACCTTAAAAGTTCTGGACGTCGTCGTTCTGGCCGAACTGAGCAGAACGTTGCGTTGGTTCGTGACAGTGTGGCTGTTAGCCCAGCAAAATCAATACGTCGCCGTTCTCAACAATTGGGTTTACGATGTTCTTTTGTACGGAGAATTCTTCGGTACGATCTCCAATATCACCCGTATAAAATTCAGTTGCTGCACGAGAAACAATGTTGTTGCTCCGTGAACGGTTCCAGGATCGCATCATTTCTCGTAATTCCGACCATCAATGGCCACCAAGGTCATGTGACTTGACGCCTTGTGACTTTCATCTTTGGGGTCATCTGAAGTCATTGGTATATGCCAATAAACCCCGAAACATCAATGACTTGAAGGAGGAAATTCGACGGGTTATCGGGCAAATGGAAGTCGAAACTTGTCGTTCAGTAATATCCAATTTCATGGACAGAGTTGATGCGTGCCAGCGCAGTAGAGGAGGACACATGCATGACATCATTTTTCATACATGAAATCGGAAGGTAAGATGAACTTGTTGATGTATTTATTTTCAGTTTTTCAATAAAATAAATCTCTTAATTTGATTTATCAAAACCGGCGCTCTTTTTGAATCACCCTAAAAAGCAATGTATTTAACTTACCTTTATACTTAACAAATAACAACTATGAACTTAACTTGAAGAATACTGATGTAGGATTTTTTTTAAATATTTTTCCCATTTTTATCATTAAAAATACTGTAAAATTACGTACGAAATATTTAAAAAATGTAAAAATTGTGCTAGTGGGGGAGAGGAAAACAGAAAAGACCCTATACCCCGACGAACTAAACTATATAAAGAGACTGGCAATATGAGACAATATTTCGCACGCTTTCTTACCTTCAAAAGTTGGAAGTTTTAAGTTAAAATGTTAAGTAATAATGTACAAAATGAGTCAGTCAAAAATGTACAACAATATGCACCTTAGCCAGACCAAAGCCTGTATAAGGTGTGATGGAAATCAGTAATCAATATTAAAATACTATAAGTTGGTCGCTTTTGTTGCTGGACTCTTTTGTCGCTACGAAAACATACAGGAAGTTGGGAAATTTTGCTATCTAGGAAGTAAATAACAAAGGATGGTAGAAGCACAAGTGATATCAAAAGTATAATTGCTCAAGCTAGAAAAGCCTTTGAAATGAAAAACAGCTTACTGACTAAAAAGATTGTCTTATAGATTAGGAAAAATTTCTTAAAAGAACTATATTTTTGAAGTGTAGCATTATACGGGAGTGAAACGTGGGTGATAGGGACTGTAGAAAGGAAAAGGATTACTGTTACAATAGCGAATACACAAATTCCCTCACCCTTTGTTGAAGGTTCGAATTTAACGCCACATCGATTAACATCGATGTCCGACCAGACTTCAGCACGGTAAATCGAGGGACCACTATCTATGTACCACAATGTCTTTAGTTTTATTTACTCGAACTTTTCTAAAAAAACTATACGTAGATCTATATAGTTTCAAATTCTGAACAAGTTCTTTCTGCTTATAATTATTCGTAAGATAAAAAAGTGAAAGATTATTAATTTGTTTTTATTTTTGTAATCTACGTCTGTTACAGGAAAACATTCCGCAACAAAATGTTACTTATGACATTATAAATAAGCCTAACATATATTTTTATTGTATTAAATGTCAACATTCCAGAAAATGTATTCTGCTTAACATTAATGAATGACTTTTGTTGGATGTTTTCCAACTGTAGCCTGTTATTCAAAGAAAACAAACCTCTAACCTATAATTAAAAAATAAATTAATAAGTATATATTTATTTAAATTAAGTTTGTTCATTTTCATAGAGAGAGATTGATTATACCAGTGTGTGCCTGCTTATGAAAGTGAAGTTTCTTGTATTGTAAGAAATTTTCCATTAAGGGGATCGGTAACTGGAAATTTAGAAAAAATATATTTTTTAATCGTTTAACCATTTATAGGTCTTTGGTAAGTATACTAATCACTAGCAATAAGGTAGATTTTCTTAAGAATAAGCTATGCAGTTGAACCCTATTGGCATTTTATGGTTTGATAGATGTTCTCTAGTAAGTAGGCTATCCACATTTTGAAATTAGTACGCAGGGACCATTTGCTTCATGAGTTATACCCTCTGGTATCTTTGTACAGGTTTTGGACTGCTTTTATAAGATGGGAAGGATATCCAGTATCTCGCAATATTTCCCATAATTTTATTCTATTCACTGTATCGAAAGCCTTTTGAAGATCGACAAAAGCTAAGCGAGTTTCGAGATTGAATTCTCTTCTTTTCTCAACGATTTGCTTTATGATAAATACATTGTTAGTGCATGATCTCCCCTTCCTGAAGCCACACTGTTCTTCGAGTAGCAAGGTCTCTGCAATAATCTGCATCATACCTTTTATTATCATGCTGTATATAGGTATCAGACGAACTAATGTCCCATAGCCGAGCGAGTGAGAGGGAAATATGTGGCATAAATACGCATGCACTCAAAGGTCTTTGCCGTTGTAATCCAAATCTGAAAACATACTAAAATCGTTACTTTGCTTGTTAGTTTACTGCGTGCATAAACGCTTGCTCACAACAATGAATGAAATTATACAATGTTATTGGAACGGCGCGTATGGCTTGTGCGAGTGAGAGCGTTATGCATTCTCTCACTCCCACGGCTAGGGGACTTAAGTTCATCTGATTACTATACCTTATATGATGTGTTAAGCAAATTCCTCAGATTCCTCTGTAGTTGCTGGGTCTGCTATCGGGGGCCGCCCCTGGCGATGGGGACACTCGCCAACTCTGTTGGAGAGTGCTGAGGAAATAAAATACTCAGGGTGGACAAAAACCAGTGAAGATAGTCAATGGCTCCAAAGGCGGACATGGAAGACATTTCTAACGGTGGAGGAGGCGGAAGAGCCTAAAGCGCCATCTCGAAGGAACTTTCCTGCAGGCTTATATGCAGTGATGTAGCAATCCTACCAATGAGCTTAATCTGCGCAGCGCTCGTAACGCGGCCAGAGGATTTTCTTAACTACTGGCAAACCTCATGATGCCTCGGATGATGTACCGGGATTTACGGATATAAAAATATATTTTATAGTAGCTTACAAAAATAATGATGCATGTTTGCTATATTTAGATGTTAAATTACCGTGATGTATTAATTTATGTAGCATTATTTACGTAAATATACAGTATAGAAAAATGTTTCTGACGTGTTTTCCGCGGCGCCAATTAATTTATTCCATGTAATTACAATGTGTAACGAATAGGTTTATTATTTTTAAAAAAATAAAATAAATTATGGAACAAAGTTCGTGTTAATGGTTATATCAGTAAGTAGGCTTATTTTACCTACATATATAATAATAATAATAATACAAAAATAATCATACATAACAATAACACGTGGTAAACATTTAAATGAACTGCCCTGCCTACTGCAATTCCAGTTATACATTACGTACTTAATTTTCAACTGTATCGCGCCTAATTTACTAAGAAAAAACATTCACGTTTCTTTGTCAGCCGCTTAAGTTTTTTTCTCTTTTTCATCTTTGTTGTTTTAAATCGTTTTTAAATTATTAACTGCTTAAGGAAAACTATCTTAAAATTACTAACAATCGATTTCATTTTAACCGCGTAATATTATTTGTAGTCGAAAAACGTATTTCTAAGTTAAATAGTTTGAAACTTCAACAGTTTTTGTTTACTAATGTTTATTTCTTTATTTATTTGTTTCTTTGAAATTTAAACCAACGTATATCCGGATTGAGTTTAGAAATGTATTGTCACATCACGTTGTAATGAATTTCCATTATAAAAACGTCTGGTGTGTAACACCCACACTACGCGTTCTTACCAATGTAAATAATGAAAAATATAATCTATGTTTAATCATTAGTAAATAATGTAAATGAAAACAATCTAATTATTTTAATCACGAGTGAATAAAAAAAAATTAAAATCAATCTCTTTTTTAATTTAAAATACGGAAAATCACTACCTAATTGACGCTAAACTAGGCTCTGTAAAAAATTGGAATAAAATTTATAGATTTTTTAATTCCCTACAACTTTAATTCCCTACACTGTTTCCCTAAAATTTATATTAAGCCTCTACCTCTTTTGTTCGTAAATAATTCAGTCATTTAATTGGCTGACCATGTAATAAGAAACATAACTATTTATTTTAGCCTTGCAACGAACAGATTGAGTGTAAACCATTTGACACTTTACCTGTCTGTTATGAAGGAAAAATATATTGTATAAAAATTAACATAGGTTCTTTATAAGCTCGTTCCAGCGAGCTGGAATGGAATGAAACCTAACCCTTGTTTTGTTAACCAGAAAATGAGAAAAAATATATAGACCTACAAAATTTTTCAGTGATTAAACTTTCCGATCACCCGGTATACATCACGTGATTTTTTTATCAAATGGGAAGGGATGAACACGAATTTAAATGCGGGCTCTTTTAAATAAAGACTAATTACTTTTTTAAGTTCCTTGTTGTGTGAGCTAACTTATATAAAGTATTGTTTTTGTTAAGACTTTTTATAAATAAACAAATAATACATTCTTAAGGAGTATAATATTTTATTTAACATTTTCAAGGTTAATCATTTTAAATACCCGCATTATTATGAATTAGACCGAAACAATAAAGTTTATTCAGTTTTTTTTATTATTATCACTATCATCATTATAAACATAATAGATGCCGTGACTACAGGCAATTGAAATTTATGAATTAAGTGACAGGGCTCGTTGTTACTCGAGGAAAAATTTCCAAGATCATTATAATGCCTGCTAAAAGGAAGCAATGTATTGGTTTTTCGTTTATTCACTTACTTTACTTTACGACGAGGTTCCTACGGATGATCCGATTCTCTCATACCAAACCGCCATCGATCTCGATCCCACAGTCCTCCTCTGTCCATTGCCTCTTCTCCATTGTGGACCTGATTCCTTTCAGCCAAGTACATCGCGGCCTTCCTCTTCTACGCCGACTTGAAGGGCAGTACTTCAAGAGTCTCCTCGGCCATCTATGCCCCTTCATCTTTTGAACATCTCCATACCACATCAACTGCCTTATTCAATGTCCTTCATTATTGTACTGCCACAACCTATCCTCCCTCTGACTTCCTCGTTTCAAACTTTATCCATCTGGGAGATCCGATATGAGCGCTTGAAGTAATCTATTTCTAAAGCCCTCAATTTGTCCTCACTTCTTCTAGCCAGGGTCCAAGCCTCACAACCATACAACGTTCACTACAGCATTATAAATTCTTTTCTTTGTGTCAATCCGGATTTTCGGCGTCCAAAAAGGGGAATTCAAGCATCTTATTGCTTTCCTACCTTGGGCAATCCTACAACTAATATGTGCTGCAGATGTGCCTTCCTTCGTGAATATTTGATCCGAGGTACTTACATTGTACCATGTACAATGTACAATGCAAGTACCTTGTTTATTCACTCTTTTGAAATTAATTAAAAATAATTCTTCTAATTTCTAAAATGTCGTTTGATTTTCATCTTTAGTGATAGGTTGTGAATTTGGCTTACCATAATTTCTGGACTCCAATCCTGGACATTTTTTTTTGAAAAGGGCTGGTTTTTAGTAAAAATATCGTACAAAATATTTTTGTTTGTATAATAATTATTTTTACCACTGGAATACATTCGTTTATAATTCTGTACCTAAGAAGTAAACAGTTGTTTACTCCATTTTGGTGATTTTCCAGGAGAGCCAAAAAGTACAAATATTTTTTTTATTGTCACCGTCGTCCGCTTTGATTAAGTACTGTGCTGCCGGCTATAAAGCTTCCGACGCAGCGACAAAGGGAACCACCAATAGTTCCGAAAGGGCCGGTAGGCCTGTGACGGCGTACCGACAAAGGCCTTTGTCGCCAAGGTCAGCACAATACCACAGCGCTCTCCGCGACTATAAAAAGAGCGCTGCACTGAGCCAAAGAGATTCAATTCCGATCCAGACGACAGCAGACAAGAAGTCCACCATCGGCACACGGCTACCGGACTCCAGCGAAGGCTCATCGACGACCCCGCAAGAGAGAAGATACTGCTTCCGCTCGCCGACCCAACAGAGTAAGCTGTCGACCGGACCGTCATCGCCCCCTGCCGCGAGCGATGCCCACAGCGGTCCCTCGACCGAGCCTTACGCCCACCGGATCCGACGAAGCAGCCATCGACGCACTACTGCGAGGGAAGAAGCTGACGTCTCCGCTGGACGACGACACGCCGTGTCGCCCAGCCTCCGACCGCCACGACGACTACGACCGACACTTCCCATCAAGACGAGCCGCTTAAACGAGCCTTTTCAGGGCCACCAAAAATTAAAGGTTTTAACTCGCCACTTAATGTTGCCAACCGGTGACAATTGTAACAAAATTTCAATAAATTAGGTATTGAAAACTTGAAATTTACACCCAAATTCTACAGAAAATGCTTCTTATCTACAGATTTATTATTTCATAACTTCGTCAACTTCTATGCTCATTCCCACCTAAAAAAACTTAAAACCTTAATCGCTTTCTGTGTTTTGTCACTTTTTTAGGTTCTACATTAGTGTTAATTTCAATGTAAGGTGATAATTGTAGTGAAATACCTAGCTTGAATATTTTTTTGAAAGAAGCAGCATTTTACACACGTTAAAAAAAAATTCAAAATTTACTCAGTATTGTTTAGTAACACATAAATAAAATACCAAGTACAACAAAAATTCAAAACAAAATTATAGGACTATCAGTAAAACATACTCAATACCTAGTGATTTTACGAAAAATCTTTAACATCAACTACAAAATTGAATTTAATACGGTTATTACAAGCTCTAAAATTGCAAGTTAGGCAGGAAGGAGTTAATATTGTATACCATTAGAGCATTTCTTTCTGATTTTAAAAGTAGTTTTAACTCAATTTAACCAAAATTGGAGTTAACACCCTTTACCTCTGAGGTACAGAATTAATTTCTAAATTATTATTTTTAGATTAAAAATAATAATATTAAATAAAAGTAGGCACAAAAACATCCATGATGGTGCAGAAAGCAAAAATCTAAAGAAGTGGAACACTAATGGACGAGCTGTTAAATTTCTGTCCGAAAACTCCACTGCTCTTTCATCAAAGGAGTTTTGTTTCATGTTTTCCATTCTGTAAAAATATTGGAGTTCAGCTTTTTCAGACCAGGGATGAAAGCCTTTTCTGACCAGTGGTTCTTATGGACTACGTTTTCAGGTGTCTTAAGCAGGAGAATGTCCGCTCACATGGTATTGAACTTGTTGGTATAGTAAGTGTAAGTCTAAATAAATGGAACACCAACGGTTAAATTTCTGTCCGAAAACTCCACTGCTCTTTCATCAAAGGAGTTTTGTTTCATGTTTTCCATACTGTAAAAATATTGGAGTTTAGCTTTTTTAGGCCAAGGATGAATGCCTTTCCTGATCAGTGGTTTTTCTGTACTATGTTTTCAGGCGTCTTAAGCAGGAGAAGTCCGCTCACAGGATGCTGAACTTGTTGATATGGTAAGCAAAAGTCTAAATAAATGGAACACCAATGGAAGAGCTGTTAAAATTTCTGGTAGAAAACTCCACGGCTCTTTTATCAAGGGAGTTTTGTTTCATGTTTTCTATAATGTAAAAATATTGGAGTTCAGCTTTTTCAGGCCAGGGATGAATGCCTTTCCTAACCTGTGTTATTTCTGCACTATGTTTTCAGGCGTCTTAAGCAGGAGAACGTCCGCTCACAGGATATTGAACTTGTTGGTGTAGTAAGCAAATGTCTAAATAAGTGGAACACCAATGAAAGAGCTGTTAAATTTCTGTCCGAAAACTCCACTGCTCTTTCCTCAAAGGAGTTTTGTTCATGTTTTCCATAATGTAAATATATTGGAGTTTAGCTTTTTTAGGCCAAGGATGAAAGCCTTTCCTGACCATTGGTACTTTTGTACTATTTCTTTATTTTTCACAGATTTCTGAACTTGTTGGTACGTAAGCAAAAATCTAAATAAGTGGAACACTAATGGAAGAGCTGTTAAATTTCCGTCTAAAAACTCCACTGCTCTTTCAAAAGTCTAAATAAATGGAACACCAATGGAAGAGCTGTTAAAATTTCTGTTAGAAAACTCCACTGCTCTTTTATCAAAGGAGTTTTGTTTCATGTTTTCCATACTGTAAAAATACTGGAGTTCAGCTTTTTTAGGCCAGGGATGAAAGCCTTTCCTGACTAGTGGTTCTTCTGCACTGTGTTTTCAGGCGTCTGTAGGAGAACGTCCGCTCACGTCCGCTCACAGGATATTGAACTTGTTTTCAGACAGAAATATTGAACCTGTTGGTATAGTAAGCAAAAATCTAAATAAGTGGAACACCAATGGAAGAGCTGTTGAATTTCTGTCTCCACTACTCTTTCCTCAAAGAAGTTTTGTTTCATGTTTTCCATACTGTAAAAATTTTTGAGTTCAGCTTTTTTAAGCCAGAGATGAATACCTTTTCTGATCAGTGGTTCTTCTGCACTATGTTCCAGGGGTCTTAAGCAGGAGAATGTCCGCTCACAGGATTTTGAACTGGTTGGTATAGTAAACAGAAGTCTAAATAAATGGAACGAAATGGTTAAATTTCTGTCCGAAAACTCCACTGATCTTTCATCAAAGGATTTTTTTCATATTTTATTTTGTAGTGTGAAAATGTGAGGAAGGCAATAGTAAACCACCTCACACTTCGTTTTACTTCGTAAAGCCTCTAGAGGTTCAAACCAGCGTTTCGGCTGATGACCTAAACAACAACAGTGTAAAAATATTGCATTTTCATGTCATATCCACCTCGTGGCACCACCAACTGACGCCTACGGATTTATGATGTCAAAAGAATGGCTGGCAACTGAATGCTGGTACTTCGGAGTAGAAAAGAGTGAACAAAAATGATATATCAATTTAGCAGCGGAAGGAAAGGGCTGGTTTATATATTTTATATTCATTGTAATCGAATAAAATTTAATCATAAACTTTATAAATAAATTTGTCAAATCAATTGAACAGTTCCTTGAACATTTAATACATCCTTAACCGACCAATAACCTTGATGACAGGTACTACTTTCTGTCCAATATCCTATTTTATATATTATATTTTAGTGTTAACAATAAATAGTAATATCTAAATATAAGTGCTCTGGTATTAGGCAATAATATATTTTATTATATCTGCATGTTATTTTTTTAAAATTATGGTTCTATTAAGCTAACCCCAAGTGTGTTATTTCTGACTGAAATATCATGACAGTCGCAAGGTTAATTTTAACAATAACAATGAATATGATATACACTTTATGTATAACAATCATATTTCCTGGTCACGAGAAAATTTACCTTTTAAAATAATTCAAGTTATATTTTATTATTTTATTATTATACACATTTATAATTTATCATATTATAAACGTTTTAATCTACTTCCTTAATTAGTAAAATGTTACCAGGACTTCTTGTTACAAAATAAAAGCATGACAATTTCAGCAAGGTTAGTACAATAGTAAAAATCTGGTGTGAAACAGTCACACGACTTTCTCTTGCCAATGAAAATAATTAACAATATAACCTAACATTAGAAATAAACAAAAAACTAACTTCAAAAAAATAATCTTATTTTAATAATGAGTGAAAGACGTAAGGTCAAAATCAACCTCAGTTTAGTATAAAATACAAAAAATCACTCTTTCACGTTAAACTAGGCTCTGTAGAGATAAATGCTCAAAATAAAAGTTGTAGATCTTTTCATTTCCTATAAATTTGATTATACTTTTTGTCACAAAATGCATAATAAGGCTTAAATCTTAAAAAATCGATTTTTACTCGATTTCGTGAAAAAAAGAAAGTTGCCGCTTAACTAAGCGTTATACAAAAAATGCTTGAAATAAAAGTTGTAGAATTTTAAATTCTCTAGAACTTTAGTTATATACATTTTTGCGCTAAAATGCATAATGATAAAAATATCTTAAAAAAATAATATTTTTACATAAAAACAGCCTCCCCAAGAACTTCAGCAGGCATGGCGCCTACCCTATCTTGTAGAGCATAAAAAATTTAGTAAATGAGGCGACTTTAAAAAAAATCGTAGGAGCCGTTTTTGAGAAAATCGCAAAAAGGAGAAAAATTATACAAATAATTACTATAATTACTATTTTATAATTTAATTATAATTTAATATATTTAATAATTATATTTAATTATAATTATATTTAATAATTTAATTTTATAATTTACTACTTCCGGTTGACCGATGTTGATGAAAATGTTCTTGTCGGGTCCGGTAGTAGTATCTAACTTAAGTTTCAAGTTTCAAGTTCGTACGATATTCCGTTTTTGAGATATTCTGTTCACACACACACACGTGCGCGCGCGCACGATTCTCAAATCGTATATCTTCCTTTTCACTGATGATTAATACTGATGTCAACGAAATTCCTGTTGCCAGTACTAATCGGTTTGTTTGTACAATGTATTTTTTGTCTTTACGATGTAGCCTAAAGTTGTGTGAAAAATTTAACGGTTTAAATTTAGTTTACCGTGAAGCTCAGCGATAGAGGAGTTAGCAGTTATGTTATAATCTATCAATTTAGTTTCTTGAACATCAAATTTAAAGCCGGGTGTATCCATTACAAAAATAACATCTTTTAAAGTGACTACTCAAAATAACTCATTGTTTCTTAATGTTCTTTACCAACATATATTTTACTTTTTATTTTATTATTTAGTTTGGCAGCACTGACAATGCATAGTAATTGTGATTAATAATACAGTTATTAAAATAAAAAGAATATGTAATTTTATGTACAGCAGTGGTAGTCAGACAGGAAATGGGTGAAACTCCATTATAAATACGTATTATTAAAAAAGTAAAAACTAAAAAAAGACAAAACAAAAAGACATATTAACCACTATAAAAATTAAAAGGAAAGAACTATGTCAAGGCCCTTTAAATAATAAAAAAATAATACCCTTATACTTCCGGTTAATATGAATAAATAATTTTAAAGGGTAAAGTATCTGAACTAATGGATATTTTCAGAAATATGTTTTATACGGTTAATGAGTCAAAAACATGCAATTTTTTTCTTCTTTGTGTAGTACTTTCGTAAAATGTTTACTACTAGGTGACATTTATTCCTGGAGCATCTGCAGTTCATGAAAATTTACAAAAGACCCATTGGCTTGGAAACGATGAAGAAGTATTCCGAAACATGATAGAGTTTTGGGTTACACAAAATTCAATCAAGAAGTTAGTTTGTTTTCTCATTCGCTACATATATGACTAGGTTTCGCTACAAAGATGACTTCCTACTTTGATCTTACACAAACTAGGTTTGAAACTCGTATTTCTTCGAATTGGTTGCATATAGGCCGTACATTTTCAAAACAGCTCTGATATTTGTGTTGGGGCGAGTATGTTGCAGAGTCTTTAAAAAGAAACTTACAGAAATGAATGTTTATAATAGTTTTTTAGACCAACGACCTCCACAGAAACCTATAAATGTAGGCTACTTTGTTTCCATCGAAATTAGAGGTTTGGGTAGAAATGTGAGTAACGACTTCACCACCATGGAAATGTTGAAGGAATCAAACTGCTTGTCAATGAAGATCAGGTGCGAAGAATCTGTATAAAGATTCTGATGAAAAACAAGTGTATAAAGTGCAACAATAAACAAGTTTATAGTGTACGTAAAGGTTTTTCTAAACAAAATACAGATTTTCTTCTGAACATCTCTGTGATAGTAACTGGTGTAGTTACTCGAGTCACGAGTTTGCCTTTGCATCGAGTGGTAAAGGGGGAAAGTATCAGTCCTCTGTGTAATAAAATGTAATAATGAAGTGAAATAATGCAAATTGAAATGAAAAATAAATTTATTTAAGGGGATACGGGAGTCTTATACCGCACCATGTTAACATAAGGAATATTTTCTCAGCTCTCATTGGCCAGATCATTGTAAAATTTTTTGTGCAAGTCTAGAGTACTTTTATAAACATTGTGTTACAGGGGGTTGTGCCATTTTTCAATTTATGTTGCAGGAAAAAATATTTTCCATACGTAACTCTAATAAATATAAAAATGACCATTAAATAGTACATAAAATTATATTGGAAATGATGAGAAGGAAACGTCAAAGACAAAAGATCTATATTGATAGTATACAGGCTGTAGACCTACCCTGAAAATTTCAACTTAGCGGTTTCTGAGAAAATGTTCCTTTAGTGCTAAAAAATTCACTTCACGGGAAAATGAAACTAACCTGAAAATTTTACGTACACAAAACAAGTTGAATTTATGGTTGTACAACCCAAACATTCAAAACAACTAACAGCTGCTTTTTAATGCATTAAACAATACTACAACCAACATAACAAGGATAAAATTACCTTCAAATTAAAAAAATAATATGTAAATAGCTATATTCAAACTGAAGTTACAAGTAAATAAATCAAAATTCAAGAAAAATTAAGAAATCTAATCAGCACTAGCAAAATTTATAAAATTAATAACTTTTTTTTAAAAAAGTCCCAAGTATAAAAGTTTTTGCATATAATTAAAGAGAAAGTTTAAACTATGTTGTAAGTGGAAAAAAGAAAAATGGCCAAAACTTAAAATTTCAGCTTCCTGTGTTCCCTTAATGAAAAAATGAAAAGTTGAAAAATTTAAAAAAATTGACTAATAAAAATGTATTACAAAATCAGTTAAAATTTTGAATTATTTAGTGATGACACTGTAGTATAAACCTAAATATTTAAATTGATTACTAATTATAATTATGCATTGCAATATCTATTATTGAATATTAAATATTTACTAGCTATGAGCTCAAATTAATTAGTTTTGTAGTTAATATTCTATAATAATTATCCTCGGAATCTTGCTCTTGCTTCTTGTCCATCCATTTACTGGGAATCAAATTGGGCATCGAATCATTGTTGCATTTGGTTTTATAGTCTTAAATAAATTTTATTTAAATCTTATTTTCATATTCTAAAATAATCAAATTTATCTTGTTTGGTTCCATAATTAATTTCACTCTTGAAACTTTAATATTTTCCTTTAGGTAGGTACTTATTTTCTTATTATTTAAAATTATACTATCTTTTGTTTTCTTGCTTAAATTTTAGATATTTGGTTTCTGGAATTAATTTTTTGAATGGTTTATTTTCTTCTTATAATTCGTTTTGATATCTTTAATTACTGTTTATAATATTTAAATTTTAAATTAGAAATTGTTCAATTTTGATCATTATTTATAAATATTTTTAAATTACTTATTGAATTTTTTTTTTTTTTTTAACGTCGCATCAACTGCAACGGTCATTAGCGACGACGTTGGGGTGGAACTTTATGTGATGTAGGATGAAATGATTTTTTGTAACGTATGAAAATATGCCATGCCTGAGTGGGATTCGAACCCAGGACCGCATGATGAGAGGCGAGCACGTTACCAACTGCGCCAATGCGGCCGGCACTTCTTGAATTTACAACAATTAATTAATTGAATTAGATCTTCGATCAACGACGTACTGGAACATAGACTGCTATTCTACATCTTTTTTTACATAACATTATTTGCAATCAGTTTTTTAAAAATAAACTGTAAACAAATCTTTTGAATTTACAAATCACAAGTTCAGGTCTCATTACCCTGAGTACCTCTCATTATATCAATTACTCACGTGAGAAAATTACTATGTACAAAGATATTTACATTTTACAATATGGAATGTTTTTCACTATAATTTTTGTACATTTAAACTATTTCGGACAAGTCCAAAACATGGTAACGTTTCAGGCACGTAACTTCTTCTGCATTGTTTAGAAGATTTATGGCTGATTCATTTATGATTAATTGAATTAGATCTTTGATCAACGACGCACTGGAACAGACTGCTATTCTACATCTTTTTTTAACTCCTAATGTGGGCCTTCGGGCCAGCCCAGTCAGTCAGCTGGTAGAAAGTCGCTATTATTTGTTAAGTAACACCGGTTGGGCAAGCGACTTTGTATGGTGACCAGTTGACAGCCATCGATGAACATACTCTACTGGGGGTCCCTGTTCACACTCATGTCTAATCCACGTAAAAAAAAAAAAAAATACAGCAAGAAGCAGCTATCAAATTGGGTAGTTGTCAACAATGTACAGTTCCCAATAACAAATAAAAGCTAAAAAAAAGAAACTCCTAATGTGTGTACGTTGCAATCTGTTTAATTCAGAACAATAAGCAACCCCATGACCCAATGAGATGAAGATGATGTATACGACGTGTAAATGAGTTGTAGTCTTGTACAGGCCGACTATTCCTGAAAGAGTATGGTTAATTGATCTTCAACCATCAAAGTACACCGGTAACCACTGTCCAGTTTTCAAATCCGTATAAAAGTGACTACCTTTACTAGGATTTAAACCAGGAACCTTCGTCTCCGACAACCGCTGTTAAACAGCTGACTCGCGGCGACGACTTTACCTCTAGACCAACCCGGTGGGTCAATTCTACATCTGAAAGTGAAATTCGAGCGAACATCATGTACTAAAATAATCAATAAAAATATTTTTAGTTATCATAGGGACTCGACTTCCGGTTCACGTGAAAGTAAGCTGCTATTTTTTTTGTGCTCTTGTGATCGGTTTAATTTGTTGATCTTTTACTGTGTTTGTGGTTCTTTGTTTTCTGAACTTGTAAAAATGTAAGTTTTTTTTATTTTATTGTGTTTCTCATGCGTATTTCCTACATATTTTTATTTGTTTTCTTCAAACTTTGTTGATTTGCCATAACCAACAATGGATGGCGATTCTGAAATTGAACCGCTATCAGCTGTGCCTAGTAGTTCTAAATTTCGTCGTCGTTCGGTGAATGAATTAAAAAATTGGCAAAATGATAAAATTCCCGCCACCAAGAAAAGAACATATGTTTCTCAATCTGACAGTAATGACGATATCAAGTCCAAAAGACCAGCTGTTTCGAATAATAATTTTTTGTTACCAATGTCGAATAGATTTTCATCGTTAACCGATAATAACGATAATATGGTCGATAATGATAATCCCGTACAGTTACGTGTTCCGAAACCTGAACCTATTTTCGTAACAGGAGTAAATTCGATTAAAGAATTGAAGGATATGCTTTCTAGCATTACTAATATTGATTCTACCAATACCGAGGAAAAATTTAAATTTACAACAATGAAGTCAGGACATACTGTGAAAATATTGCCAGCCGATGTTGAAATTTATAAATTGATAAGAGAAAAGTTTTTAGCTTGTAACGTGAGTCATTATACGTACAAACTAAAACACGAAAGGTCGTATAGAGTTGTTCTAAGAGGAATGCATCACACGGAAGATACTGATGTCGTTAAAGCTGAGCTCGAACGGTTAGGCCACCATGTCAGGTCTATTACTAATGTTCTACATCGTGTAACAAAGGAACCTATGGCATTATTTTTTGTAGATCTGGAGCCAAACAGTAACAATAAGGACATATTTAACGTGACTCGGTTGAATCATTGTGTAATTCATTTTGAAGCGCCATATAAAAAACGGGAAGTGGTGCAATGTAAAAGGTGCCAACGATTTGGGCACACAAAAAATTTCTGTAACCGGCCAAGCCGTTGTGTCAAATGTGGTGAGGATCATCCCACTGATGCCTGCAGAAAGCCGTCTACAGTTGTTGCGTTATGTGCAAATTGTGGGGAGTCTTATCCTGCAAGCTATAAAGGCTGCAAAGTTTATCAGCAATTTAAACAAAAAATCCATGAACCTTTGCGACGCTCTGGTGATAATTGTGCTCAACATCAGAATTCTGGTTTAAAAAATGATGGCACGAAAACGACGGTTAACTATGATCAGGTTAGAACGCCGGAGGTTACCTATGCTCAAAAAGCTCGAGTAAACTCTCAGTCGGCTCATACCCAAGGATTAAATGAAGACATTAATTCGGGGACACTGATTACACTTCTTGATCAAATGCTTCTCCGGGTTGAGAGAATGGTAGAACGCATGATGGATCGGGTTATTGATCTCTTCATGAGTAAGGTTTCAAATAAATGAATCATTCATTCCGTATTTCCACATGGAACGCGAACGGCTTAAGTGGTAGGATACCTGAACTTGAACTCTTTTTAAAATCACAGAAAATCGATATAATGTTGGTTTCTGAAACAAGATTTACTGATAGATCACATGTAAAAATTTTTGGATATTGTATTTACTCAACGAACCACCCATCAGGAAATGGCCACGGTGGAACTGCCGTTATAATTAAAAATACAGTCAAGCATTATGAAATCAATAAATATGTTAAGGACTACATCCAAGCCACTAACATTGTAATAGAAGATTTAAATTTTCCTCTGGTGCTGTCTGCAATTTACTGTCCACCTCGGCATTCTGTAACGGAAGACCAATTTACCGGCTATTTTGAGATGTTAGGTAACCGTTTCATTTCAGGAGGGGATTGGAATGCAAAACATCAGCATTGGGGTTCACGCCTAACATCACCGAGAGGTCGGAGGCTTTTCAGTTCAGTTGTTAAAAATAATCTCCACTCACTTTCGTCTGGCAATCCGACATATTGGCCCGCCGACTTAAATAAACTACCAGATTTATTGGACTTTTTTGTCACAAAAGGCATTGCGCATAACTACACATATATTGAATCGTGTTGCGATTTATCTTCAGATCATATTCCGGTTATTTTAACAGTTAGCATGCATGTAATCCTGAAAGAGGTTTGTCCGAAGCTATTTACGAATAAGACTGATCGGGAGTATTTTAGAGAGCGGGTTGAGTCAAAAATTGATTTAAATGTACGTTTACAGTATGAACAGGACATCGATGAAACCGTGAACAGTTTGACCAAGGCCATTCAAACTTCGGCATGGGAAGCAACACCCATACCACAGCTGGTTCCACCTTCTAACAATCAATATCCTCTCGACATCCGGGAGAAAATAACGCAACGCCGCCGCCTAAGAAGGATTTGGCATAATACAAGGTACCCTGAGGATAAAAGGAGATTTAACCAAGCATCACAAGAACTAAAAAGATTAATACATCATTTCAAAAACAATAATTTTCAACAGTATCTTGAAGGTTTATCACCAACGGAAGAGACAAACTTTTCGCTGTGGAAAGCGACCAAAACATTTAAACGCCCGACAAATGTCATTTCGCCCTTACGTAACGCTATCGGATATTGGGCACGGAGTAGTGCAGAAAAAGCGGATGTATTTGCTAAACATCTTACTAATGTCTTCCGGCCGTTTCCCGCTGTTTTTGATGAGCAAGATATTTTTGACTCTCTTGATACACCATTCCAAATGTCGTTGCCAATAAAAAATTTCGATGTTGCTGAAATTGAAACTACTATATGCCGTGATTTCAATAATAGAAAATCTCCTGGTTACGATTTGATAACTGGCAACGTTTTAAAAGAGCTACCAAGTAAAGCATTTTTACTTATTAAACTTGTTTTTAACGCCATCATTAGAACTGGCTACTTCCCAACTCTCTGGAAAGTTGGACAAATAGTTATGGTGCTGAAACCAGGCAAAGACCCTAGTGATGCGGCTTCATACCGACCCATAAGTCTTCTACCGGTGCTTTCAAAAGTATTTGAAAAATTGTTTTTCAAAAGATTAAAACCGTATTTGGAAGAGCTTCTTCCTGATTATCAATATGGGTTTAGAGAAAAACACTCGACGATCGAGCAGGTACATAGAGTTGTTGAGAACATTAATAATGCATTTGAAAATCGCCAATATTGCTCTGCTGTCTTCCTTGATATTGTTCAGGCGTTTGACAAAGTTTGGCATACTGGACTTTTATCTAAACTCAAACTCCACCTACCACATCCGTTTTACTCAGTGATAAGGTCGTACTTACTGGGTAGGTACTTCCAAGTTAAGTTAGAAGGTGAGTGTACAGATCTATTCCCCGTTTCTTCTGGGGTTCCTCAAGGAAGTGTCCTTGGACCTGTTCTATATCTTTTGTATACGTCTGATTTACCACCAAATGATGGAATAACACTTGCAATGTTTGCAGACGATACAGCCGTCCTAGCAGTTCACGATGATCCTAACGTTGCGTCACGACTAATACAAAATTATCTAGACTTGTTTGAGGTTTGGTTGCAAAAATGGCGAATGAAAGTTAACGAGGGGAAATCTTCTTTTGTAACTTTTGCTCTTCGGAAAGGTTTAGGTGCTCCAGTAACGCTAAACCATCAACTTATTCCTAGGGTTGATGAAGTTAAATATTTAGGGCTCTATCTTGATCGTCGTTTGTCATGGAGGAAACATATTTCCACAAAACGAAAACAGCTAGATTTGAAAGTTAAAAAAATGTACTGGCTGCTTGGCCGTAAATCGAAATTGTCCACTTCCAATAAAATTCTCATGTATAAAACGATTTTGAAGCCCGTATGGACATACGGCATTCAGCTCTGGGGATCTGCGAAGAGAACCAATTTAAATATAATAGAGCGATTTCAGACAAAAACGTTGCGGCAGTTACTCAATATACCTTGGTATATTTCTAATAAATACATATACAAAGATTTAAAGATGAATTCTATTCAACAAGAAATTAAACACTTCAGTGTTCGGTATCAAAGACGGCTTGAGGTCCATCCAAATTATTTATCAGTGAACTTATTAGACAATAGTGTAAATAATTTTGTGAGACTGAAAAGATTTAACGTTTTAGACCTTGTACATAGATTTAGTGTGTAAAACATGTAAAATGTACGTATTAAGAGTGGTTGCGTGAGTGTGTGTGTGTGCGCGTGTTTTTTGATGTACGTGAGTATAAATGTTCTTGTTTACTAAGATTAATATCATTGTTAACATTTCTAATATTATTGTTAATGATAGTATACATTTAAGTTAGTGGCTACAACAGTAATCACTGGATTGCTGATGTGAATAACTGTTTCTTTCTACTTATCGTAATTACTTATTGTTCATGATTGAATAGATTGAAATTTTGCAGAATGTCAATAAAAAAAAAAAAAAAAAAAAGTTATCATAGGCCTTCGGTCCAGCCCAGTCAGTCAGCTGGTAGAAAGTCGCTATTATTTGTTAAGTAACACCGGTTGGGCAAGCGACTTTGTATGGTGACCAGTTGACAGCCATCCATGAACAAACTCTACTGGGGGTCCCTGTTCAAACTCATGTCTAATCCACATCAAAAAAAATACAGCGATCAAATTGGGTAGTTGTCAACAAAGTACAGTTCCCGAAAACAAAAAAGCTTAAAAAAAATTATAGAACCATAATTTTGGTGCGGTTGGAAAAAGAGAATTTTAAAACTATAATATGAGCCTAAAAAAAAATTTATATTAAAAAAAATTGTACAATCCTCCTTAAACATAAATACAATTCAGATGTCATAAAATTATAAAAAAGAACACTTGTGAAAATTAATTTTTTATGGAAATAAAATGGTTGCCATTTAAACTACCTACTATAAATAATATTTAAAAATAAATTATAAACATAATTATACATACTAATAGTCACTTTAAATATGATTATAAAAGAGTCCCACCCTGTAAGTTTACATTACAATAATATAATAGTATAATAAAGGAAGTGAATACAAATAAATAATTGGAGAATGATATATGATAATAGATGTGCGTGTAAGAGAGATAAAGATATTTAATTATGATTAAAAATAAGGGAGAAAGTAAATTTACCAGTAAGAAATAGATATATCGTTTACAAGATAAATACCGTGCGTTCGGAAAGTCGCTGTGCACTGGAATTGTGACTATGGATTTATGAAAATATGTATAAAGAAATGACTAAGCATTTTGGAAAAAAATTTTTACGTTATTGTTCTGATATTTTAGAGAACTTTACGCATCAAATAACACAAGTGGAAATGAATAATGGTTGGTTCCAACAAGACGGGGCAACAGCACATACATCTAACATCTCAATGGCTTTCCTGCGCAACGTGTTTGGTGAACGAATAATTTCAAAGAATTTGTGGCCTGCAAGATCTCCTGATCTGACTCCCCCCGATTTCTTTTTATGGGGTGCGGCGAAACAAACTGTGTATCGGAACAGACCACACACGATTGACGAACTTAAAGCCGCAATAACGGCATACATTCAAGGAATCACTGTTCTTCAGTTGCGAAAGGTGTTTGCAAACAAAATGAAACGAGTGCAATGCTGTATTGATGCCAATGGAGGTCATTTCGAACACCTTCTATAAACAATGTAATCACGGTTTAACAATGTAATTAAGGTATTGAATAAATTTTTTTCCAAAATGCTTAGTCATTTCTTTATACATATTTTCATAAATCCATAGTCACAATTCCAGTGCACAGCGACTTTCCGAACGCACGGTATAACCTGCCTAACCTTAATTTCAATAATGTATTATAATTTCCTTCCTTAAGTAATAAAATATGTTATAAATTACTTTCATACGAACCCCATAAAACATGCAACAAGTTATCATGCATATTATATTCTTTATTTTAAGTAGACCTTTGTATTTAGTTTATAAGGCAAGCGTTATAATTGGGATTAGTTAGGTTAGGTATACAGCTGTTAAGATTAGGTTAGGTTGACTTGTACAGCAAATAAAAAAAGAGTCTTCTTCAGGATATAAACAACTTAAGGCACGAGTGATAGGTATATATAGAATTTATAATAGCTTATTTTGCACAACATGTAATATTGTTCTTATTTTTTGTTTTATATATACATATTATATAGGTATGTGTATCCTTTTTTAGGTTAGGCTATTTATTATTTTGGTCAGTTGCGTGATGAAGTCAAAACTGTTTAGACGTTAAACACATCTTAGCAGATATGGAAGCTTAATTTTTTTTTCTAAATTAAAGTTGAATTGTTAAAAATACCGTATTTACGCGAATATAAGGCGATCCGAATACAAGGCGACCCTTAAAACTTAAATTAAATTCTAGAAAAAAATTTTTAATGTTAATTGTTTAATTATTAATGAAATTAACACTACATTATATTCACGAAACACTATACACAAAAGAAACTTTAAATTTTCAAACTTCTCTTAAGCTTCACAAACATCTTCAACACCAGTCTAATCGTCTTCACTATTTATAGACTAGGGCCAGGGGTCTCCAAACTACGGCCCGCGGGCCACATCCGGCCCGCGAACAGATTTTTTCCGGCCCGCGGAAAGCTAGCATACTGAGAAAAATTTTTTATTTGATAATATATTTCCTTTTAAGCATTTTTACCATTAAATATGAGTACAGTAGTCGTCTCTCACTTGCCACTTCTTTTCTCAATAAGTGTAAAACTAGCTGTAAAAAAGTAGTGATCAACCATTGTTTGACCCTAAATAAGCTGAAATTTTAAGTGGCAAACAAATGCAATATTCTCACTAAAAAATAATTGCTCCTTTTAAGCTTTACACTTGTTGTAAACTCATGTATTGTCAAGTTTTCTTTAAAATTCAATGAAGTACATTTTGTAGTAAATTGAAAAGATTTGGTTTTGTATCATCCTGTGTTTTCATTAAGCCTACTTGAAAACTCCTTTTACAGAACAAATATTATTTTATAGCAAATATAATTATTTGTTTGGTCACAGCTTTTTTTAAAATCACGTAAAGAATTTTAGTTAGCCAACAACAAAGATATTATAAGGAAATATAGCAACTTAAAAAACTAAGCAAGAAAATCTCAAAAACCACCACTGAGCTCTTAATTAGAAAAAACTTCGAGGGTGTATGGGGGGGGGCTAGACTTTCTGCCCTGAAATATTGCTGGCCCGCCTTTCCTCCAAAAATTTACAATGTGGCCCTTGAGTAAAAAAGGTTGGAGACCCCTGGACTAGGCTACTAATACGGTAGGCCAATGCGGAAGGTTACCCTGTGGTGAGTATGGAAGCCATGGGCTCTAGAATCGCCTATAACCCATTCTATAAACAAAGACAGGTCTACGTTTCATTAGTTTTTCTTGAAAATCTTGTATGCATCAACGTAAATCACATCTCTCATCTTTGAACAAATTTGGGTTCTAGGCAATCCTATAGCCCATTCTACCCAAAAGACGAGTAATGTTTTTCTAAAACATTGTTTCATTAGACATCATATCATTTAGTTTATCGTTTACGAGGTGTGGCTATTAAATAACGAGACTGACTTTGTAAAAAAAATTATTTTTGTTTTATACATAATCACTTTGTTGTCACCTTCAATATACACTCCTTCTCTATCCCTACAACGCTCCATGCGAATTTTCTATTGTTGGAAACGGTGATGGAAGCAATCTTCTGTCAGCTCCTTCAGAACACGTGCCGTTTTCTCTTTTACAGCGTCCACAGACTCTAATCTTATCCCTTTTAATGCAGATTTCACCTTAGGGAACAGGTAGAAGATAATAGCATGTGATGAAACGTGGTTTTTTACTTATGATCCGGAAGCGAAGTCCCAATCCTTGCTCTGGAAGAGCCGAACTATACCAAGAGCCAAAAAAGCTCGAATGAGCAAGTCAAAATTTAAAGCAATGATGATTGTTTTTTTTATATCCATGGGATTGTGTACCTTCACTGGGTTCCTGAAGGTCAAACAATTAATCAATATTTTTACCTTGAGGTACTTTCTAAACTACGTCAAAGAGTAAGGAAAAACGCCCCAAAATCATACACATCATCATCCTCATCTCATTGGGTCACTGGGTTGCTTATTGTTCTAAATTGAACAGATTGCAACGTACACAAATAAGGAATTTTTTTAAAAAATTAAACATTTTTTAATGTTTAATACATAACGTAATACATAACTTTTTTTCTGTTAAGCAAAATTTGAATTATAGTTCTACCTTAAAAAGTACGTGTTCTATAGAGGTTTAAAAAATATATTTATATACGCATCCAGATGCCTTTAATTAATGTTTTTAGTTGCGCTAATAGCAGTGACGATCCCCATAAGATCTATTGTGCCAACTGAACGTGCAAACGACTTTTATAGACTGCCGGACAGTGGCAGTCACAACAAATTTTTAAACAGATCTTGATCAAATTGAGTTGATGACTACTGATATAGGGGTTCCATGTTTATAGGGGTTGTACCCAATCTTTAAGCTCTGCTTAATTTTCTTTCTTTTTATTGGGACACTAACTTGTAAACTTATAAAATTTTAAAATAAAGAATAAAATATTTGAAGCATTTTGATTGAGTTGTGTAAATGGTAGTTTGAATATATACTTAAACCTCAAGGTCTCTTTAGAAACAGCTCTAATCTAAATCTATTGTACTGAATTTTCTTACAGTCTGATTACTACTTTGTTAATATAGAAATAAAAAATAGGTCTATTGTTTAATTCAAGCTAGGTCGACAAACTAAGAATAATAAAATATATAATAAAAAAATCTATGGTAAGGCGAAAAGTCCTTCTAGACATCGATTTGATAGAATAACTAAGTAACGTGAAATTACGTGTGTTATAAAGCAACGTACAAGTAAACAAAACACATAATTATACCTCTATACTAATATTACCTGTCCTTCGTTCAATAAGTCACTCTGTACAACATAGTTTCTAATGACCGAGTAAAAAATCACGTTTTACTTCCACAGTAAACATTAAAGCGGTTGTTTAGCTCTACCTCGACGTACGAATGGCTACGTACTTCTGAATGTATCGCAATATAAAATGTAAAACAAAAACAATGTAAAAAGAACATGTTTAATAAAATGTACAAGTTCATGCATCTATTCAAAAGTCGTGGTTCTCTTTTATTTCCACTAAAATACATTTACAAGCGATACGGTAATTTGTAACACAATGTTTAAATTAGTTCTTTATTTTCTCGAATACAATGTTCTTTGAAACTAGACCAGATCTACAGTAATGGTTCCCAACCCGTAGGAGTCTGAGGACTACTTAGCCAGAAATTGAACCATTTGCGGACTATCCCAGTCCTAATTTCTTTTTTTATCCGTGGCGGCGAGAAAAACTCATGTTCACTCCCTCACGATGGGGGAAGTAGTGTTGGACTCAATTGAGGCGTCCTCATCCAGCCCCAAGGAGGCTGCAACCGCCTTACCAACCAAAAACCCGCCGCCTGGACACTTGATCCGACATCAGCAAACAACCCTCCACCTCCCTCCATCTCCCTCCACCTCCCTTTAACGTGACATTATCCTAGTAGTAACTAGGGAAATGTCACGTTAAAAAATTTACATACTGTCAGCGGGGCGTGGAAGGGAACCGTAGCCTAATTCCCCTCTCGCTGTCACTGACCAACACTCACTCTCACATTTTCATTCATCTCTTTCATCACCAGCTCAGGAAATTAGTGTGCCTACCTTACCTACTGAGATTGGGACAGGATTGATTCATTGTGGGAGAGGGCAATCCCGTTGATCTCCATATGTCTCCTCCTTCCGTAGTCTTCCGACCACCCTCTCCGCAAGCTGAGCGACCAACTTTCAGCTCTCCTCATCCCGCAGCATTGCTGCCCCTACTCTCTCTGGGATCCACTGTGCAACGTCTATCTTCTCAGATGTCTCCATCTGTCGAGGCCAATATAGGGACATCTTTCAAAAATATGAGCAATGGACTCTTCCTCTTCACTGTCGCACAGTCGACATTTCGGTACTTCATGAAGTTGGAACCTAGTCAAATATGCCCCAAAGCAACCATGCCCTGTCAGCAACTGGTTCAGCTCGTAGGTGGTATCACCAAATGTCCTCTTTATCCACACCTCGACATTTGGAATGAACCTCCTTGTCCACTCTCTAGCTCCTCCCTAGCTTCGCTCCATCTCCTCTGCCACCTGCTGAGTAATCAACTCCAACATTCCTCTTTATCGGCACCAGCTCGCTGCACTTCCCTCCCGCATGCCCCACTCCTGACTTGGTGTGGAACAAGACTTCTGTGGGCAGGTAGTACGAAATACTCCTCTCTCTGGCAAAAGGTTGAAATATCTCAGAAAATAAATTTTAATCCAACACCTGATAGTCATCGGATATATTCAGCCCATCTCGTTCAATGAACATCTTTTTCGAAATCCTCATTTATTTAGCAACTTCTGTATTTATATACGTGGTGTGTGCAATAAAATTGTTTGGAAACGATAATAACATGTGATCTGGAAATGATCTGGAATAATATGATATGATATGATCTGGAAATGAAGCGCCAATCCATGCACTGGAAGAGCCGAACTTTACCGAGAGCCAAACAAGCTCGAATGAGCAAGTCAAAATTTAAAGCAATGATGATTGTTTTTTTTATATCCATGGGATTGTGTACCTTCACTGGGTTCCTGAAGGTCAAACAATTAATCAATATTACTACCTTGAGGTACTTTTTAAACTACGTAAAAAAGTAAGGAAAAAACGCCCCAAAATGTGGAAGAACAAATTATGGATTCTCCACCAAGACAATGCGCCAGTTCATTCCGCGTTATCTGTCAAGAGGTTCTTAGCCAAGTACAGCATCTCAGTGTTAGAACATCCACCTTATTCACCAGATCTTGCACCATGTGACTTCTACCTGTTCCCTAAGGTGAAATCTGCATTAAAATGGACAAGATTTGAGTCTGTGGAAGCTGTAAAAGCGAAAACAGCACGTGTGTACGTGTCCTGAAGGAGGTGACAGAAAATGACTTCCAGCACTGTTTCCAAAAATGGAAAATTCGCATGGAGCTTTGTAGGGATAGAGAAGGAGTGTATATTGAAGGTGACAATAAGTGATTACGTATATAATAAAAATAAAATTCTTTACGTCAGTCTCGTTATTTAATGGCCACAGCTCGTATATAGTGATCTTGAGATATTTTATTCGTACAGAAACACAGACCAATAGTTGAAAGCATGATTTTTGGGTTCAGGTGGCCTTAAAACGCGTGAAATAAGGGAAAGTAAAAATCTACTAAATTAAACTCTAAGTAAAGAAAAATAGGAAATTCACTAATAGTTACAGAACACGTGTTAAAACATGCATCTGACTAGAATGTAATTAATAATGCTGTATTTGTTTTAGAATCGTAATCTTGTCATAAATAACAGGATTATTCACATGTTTATAAAATAAGTTATTTATCTAACTTACGGATAATTATTGTAAAATTATTATATATAATTGACAAGTTCAAGAAAAATTAATCTTCATAGTTAATTTAATTTCACGTGTTTTATCGCATGTTTTCGTTAAAGTTATAACAAAAACTTTTCTGTTAGAGATATTTAATACTATGGTTCAAAAAGAATGATCTGATTTAAACGTGTTATATTATTCAAATTAATGTCATTCAACGAGTACAAGATAAAAAAACTTTTATTGGGATGGATTAGATTCAGAAAATCAGCATGAAACCCTTACCGATTGCAACTATACTCTATTTCACGTTCAGAATGCAGTACAGCTCTTAAGAGAAACCGTTGTGTTATCAGGCGTATGGAAAATATCAGGCACAGCCAATATAATAACTCGCCTCCACCGACATCATCCGAAGGTCACGGGCAAAAATGTTTGGAGTTTCGCTTACCACGCTCTAACAAGCTCATTTTTAAACAAAATTTAAAAATTCTGAAAAAATACTTTCTCTTCCTAATGAATCGTATTTTATTACGCTGTAAATGTTATTATTATACTCTGATATTTAGATAAGAGACGGTATTTAGATAAGAGATAAGGGTTATGACGTCTCTCTCTTCGTCACCCTCACTGTCGGGCTAGGGTGTAACCACAAGGGAACCCGACTCGAACCTTTTCATCAAAATTGGTCAACCGGAATCAGTAGTTTATTCGAGCATCAATTTTTCAAAACTTTTCAGGGACATAAAGCATGGGGAAAACTCGATTTAAAAAAATCGGATATACTCGTACTTCTTTTCTTCTCTGTATTTCACTTATAGCACGAGAAGTTAAAAATTTTTATGGGAGTAATAGTGAGAAACTGACATCTGAAATTTGGGTACAAAATTGAATAAAAACCCTTAGAAAATTTAAATAAACACAATTAAAAGTAGCAGTGGAAGATATGATTACAGAAGGAATTTCCTCATGGATAGTGATTATTAATGCAATATAACGCAATGTAATGCAATAATTATGCAGCAGATAAGAGGTCAAATATGCAATTTTAACAACAAACTATTGTTATTACATAATGATAATAACTACTTAAATGCAACATACATACTAATTAATTACTAATGGATATTAACAGGAAAAAATTTGATTTTTTTATTATTTATTTAAAAAATATCTTTTTTAATTGGTTTTTAAATTATTCTTTCAGTATATTAAAAAAAAGTTAATGATAAATTTATTTAACTACATAAATCTCCGTTTGATGATTATTTATTTTTTTCAGTTTAAATTTATTTACGATTAATTTATCATTAAATGTAAATAAATGTAATTAGTGCAATGTGACGCTGAAAATGATAGAACAGTTTCTTTGATAGATACTCATTATCGATAGTCATAATTCGATACTTTCATTTAGTTTCTTTTTAGATCTATCTTTTTAACCATTCTTTATATTCTATTAAAAACTACATTATAGTCCAGTAAACGAATAACAAGGGGGGGAAATTCTCACTTTGCCCCAAAATTTTATAACCAGCTACCTTAACATATACATACATACACATAACAGACAGGTGTAGTGTCAAATTATTTACACTCAATCTGTTCGTTGCAAAGCTAAAATAAATAGTTCTGTTTCTTATCACATGGTCAGCCAATTTAATGACTGAATCATTTAAGAACAGAAAAGGTAGAGGTGTAAAAGACACTAATCAGAGTTATCTCCTCTGAAATTAATGAATTTCATTATACAACCAGACCCTGTGGTGAATGAAATGAAGGTGTCATTTGCAGAGTGGAAAATATGTGCTTTTCAGAAGACCCGGCATGCTGATAAGCGTACTTTTCCATTCAGTAAGGAAGGCAATGGTAAACAACCTCACTCCTCGTTTTACTTAGTAAAACCTCTACAGGTTCAAACCAGCCTTTCGGCTGATGACCTAAACAACAACTTAACATATAACTGTGTTGTTTAGGTCAACAGCCGAATGGCTTGTTTGAACCTTCAAAGGTTTTACTAAGTAAAAACGAGGAGTGAGGTGGTTTACTGCCTTCCTCACTGAGTTGAAAGAGTATGCTTATCCGCATGCCAGACCCTCCGAAAAGCACCCACTTTCCACCCTAAAAATGACACCTTCACTTCATTCACCACAGTGTCTGGCTGTATAGCGAAGTTTATTACTCTCAGAGGAGATAACTCTGACTAGTGTCTTTTACTCCTCTACCTTATCTGTTCTTAAATAGTTAAGTCATATAATTGGCTGACTATATGATAAGAAACAGAACTATTTTTTGTACCCCTGGAACCAACAGATCGAGTGCAATTATTTTAACACTCCACCTGCCCGTTATGGATGTACTACGTATAACTGAACAGAATGAAATGCAGAGACGAATAATTTATGTCAGAAGGGACGACATGGAAGTGATGCTTGGTAAAACACAGAGTTAATAGTGAGCTCACTTGCCATGGTTTTTTGTGATACCTAAAAAAAATTGATTCGAAATCGGTTCATCCGTTTGGGAGCTGCGACGCCACAGACAGATACGAGTTAGTAATTATGTTTTTTTTAAGATTGCGGCTTTAATACGCATTTCAGAGCAGAAGTGTATACAGTTAAAGTTCTAGAACCTTTAAAAACCTATAACTTCAATTTCAAAGATTTTTTGTACAACCTTAAGTTTAGCAACAACTAGTGATTTTCTGTTTTTATTTTTAAGTTACAGTTGCAGTTGATGCGACGTTAAATAAATAAATAAATTTAATAATATTTTTAAAATGCCTTGTAAAAATCTGTAATATTTCTTAAAACAGTTCAAGCCAATTTATTTACATTCTATTAATTTATTGTATATTTTATCTAAGAAACTTGATGATAACGTTTTTTTTGTTGGCTATGTGGAAAAATATCGGATGAAGTAAACGTGGGTGTATTACGCCTATGCAACTTCACAAAAATAAGCCTGCGGTAAATATATTTTTTATTATTTTTGAACAAGGAAGAAAAGACCTTCATTTGCGGTTGATTAAACTCCGGAAGTAACAATTATTAATATTTTTTTCTAAGGAAATATATTTTTGCTTTTTATTCATAAAATTATAACGTCATTTTGTGTTATCATAAAATTTTAGGATTGCGTTTTTTGCCGTGATTATTAATGATGAAATCATTTAAAATATTACACTTTCATTTTTCTAGAATCTTCTATTTTCACTCTTCCTTTTGCGCCGGCAGTTTTGTAGCTGGAATCATAACATAGTAACATTAAACTTTTACACATTTACCTACAACATGATAATAAAAAATATATTAAATACTTATTTAATAATATTGTTATAACACCTAAGCCTAGGGTTCGTTCGGAATCTGGGTATAATATATAAAAAACAGTCTTTCTTTAAATTTATAATTTATATTTATTGACATAATTAATAAAGTATTAATCATAGACTTCTTGCTGAAGATTGGTGTGACCACATGTCGGGTGTATGAGTTGTCTAGGTTCCAGATAATAAAAACTTATAGTTTAATTTTTTGCCTATAACAATCAGGTGGAGTATTAAATTATTTGCATTCGATCTACTAGTTGCAGGGCTACAAAAAATAGTTCTGTTTCTTATCACATGGCTTCAGCCAATTATATGAATGAAGCGGTTAAGAACAGAAGAAGTAAAGGTGTAAAAGACACTGGTCAGAGGAGTTCTCTGAGAGTAATGAATTTCATTATACAGCCAGACCATGTGGTGAATGAAGTGAAAGTGTCATTTGCAGGGTGGAAAGTAGATGCTTTTCAGTGGACCTGGCATGCTGGTAAGCATACTTTTTCATTCAGTGAGGAAGGCAATTGTAAACCACCTCACTCCTCGTTTTCTTAGTAAAACCTTTAGAGGTTCAAACCAGCCTTTCGGGGTGATGACCTAAACAACAGTTTAATTTTAGTATAGGCTATTGGTAATTATTTTTAAAAAAAGTTCTACTTTAATTTAGTATATTAAAAATATGTTTACGATACCAGCACTAAATTCACAGCTGTTCAGGATTTGCTAGTTGTATGTGTCGTAAAATACTAAGTACGAGTATAAGAGTAAATTAAGTATAAAGTTACTTAAGATACAAAAATAGCTCAGTTGTTACTCAGATTTGAGTAACAGACAGTGGTTACCGGTGTACTTTGATGGTTGGCGTTCAATTAACTACACTCTGTAAGGAATGGTCGGCCAGAGTCAATACAAGACTGCACCTCATTTACACGTCATATGTATCATTCTCATCTCATTGGGTCATGGGGTTGTTTATTATTCTCAACTAAACAGATTGTAACGTACACACATTAAAAATTAAAAAAAAAATTGTTGCGCAGGGTGAAGTTAGATTGCTGGCTCGGTGGGAAAGTACAATTTGACCTGGTGGGTGGAATTGCTAATAAAATATCCCTGAAGAATTTTTTTTATAGAATTTTTTTTCAGGGCTCCCACACTCCCCTACAACCTGCCGTCTCCTCCCACAGAACAATGTGCTGCCAGGTACGGAAGTCCGTCAGCAAGTAGAACGGCAAACAGCCTCCTTAATATACTTCTTGCTATATTGAATCATTATATACAGTGGAACCTCTCTAATTCGTCTCGTTCGGGACCGAAGGAGTGACGAAATACAGAAAGTGACGAATTATGGAATTTGCTATGAACGGTTAATAAATAACATACTCGTACGTATATTAGTTCCATAAAAGTCGAATCACATAAATGAAACTTACATTAACGATAAACACAATAAGTAATTCTAAGTCCTATAACTACAGTAAATTTGTATTAGTCTACGTATCTAGTTTTATACTACTTCAGAAATTCTGCATATGGTTGTACTTACATATTCTAATTTGTAGAACGCAAAACACAGTACACGTTACCGAATATAAAATTACAATCGAAAAAGTATACAATTGCAAAATCGATGAAACGAATCTTTAACTATGTATCACTTAACACAACAAAAAAATCACATTAAAATTTAGAAAACGTTACTTAATTACACTAATATGTATGTATATATGTAAAATGCCAAATTTATTTCTTGAAAAAGTGGGTTATCTTCTTTTCTACCAACGAGTTCTTTTCTTTTTCCACAGCCAACTGGCGAACTTGTCGTATTACAATTAATTTTGATAACTCTGCTTCTTTCTGTCTCTCATACCATTCGATGCACTTCGTCAGCATTCCTTCTATTTCTCGATTCGTACCAATATTTTCAGGGCTTGAAACATATTCTTCGTAACATATTCTTGAAACATATTCTTCAGGTGAATCTTTGTTTTGAACGTAGGCCACAATTTCTTTGTCACTTAAAATCTCATACCCAAGTTCGTTAGCATCTTGCTCTATCCATTCAACTAATTCCTCGTCGGTAATATTTTTTGTCACAGGTATACTCTGGCACACATCTTTTAATTCTGATAAGACATTGTTTGTTTCATTGTAAGAACGGATGCTACTAGTTTCTTCTCGGTCAGCCCACCGATTGTTCCAACAAGACTTAAGTGTTATTTCGAAATGTTATGCCATGCTTGTGATATGTTATATATAGCATCTTTGATTGTATACTTTTTCCAAAATTCTTGAACCTGCGTTTCATTTTCGGAAAATATAAAACTCTGCAGAAATATTTTCCGATAATGAACTGGGGAGGGCTGACGAATTATAGAAGGTGATGAATTAGAGAGTGACGAATTAAAGAGGTTTTACTGTATTATATTTCACCACTCCTATTTATTATTACCATTTCCAAATTTACCAAACCATATATCAACATACTTATGCACGAAGAACATCTGAAGACACGAAGATATGAACATAGACACACATAACACGCAGGTACATAACATAAAAGCATAAATTATATCAAGATACAATCACAGTCAGTTACGTCAAATCACACTCCTCACTACCTTAAAAATGTCAATTTTCGAGTTAAAAAGTCTACTTCGTTTCCAAAATCATTTGCAACACCAACACAACGGGCCAGAGGTGAGGCATCTTTAATCTCGTTAGATACTGAAGATACTGAAGGTACTACTATTAGTGACATCACCGAACGCAGGCGATGTTGGTAACGTGCTCGCCTCTCATCACGCGGTCTTGGGTTCGAATCCCACTCGGGCATGGAATTTTTTCATACGTTATAAAAAATTCATTTCATCCTTCACCGTCTGCATTAGCAGCAATTTGCAAAACAGTCGGACGTTAAACAAAAAAAAAAAAAAACCGAACGCAGGACAATTGTGCATCTATGTGTTTACGCTAATTAAACTTAATGAATTACTGTAAGTACTCTAAAGTTAGCTTCAATGGAGGGAACATATAAATTACGTTGTTGTTGCTTAGTTCATCTGACAAAAGGCTGGTTTGAACCTCTAGAGGCTTTACTAAGTAAAACAAGGAGTGAGGTGGTTTACAATGCCTTCCTTACTGAGTGGAAAAGTATGGTTATCAGCATGCCAGACCCTATGAAAAGCACATATTTTTCACCCTGGAAATAACACCTTCATTTCATTCACCATAGGGTCTGACTGTATGATGAAATTCATAACTTTCAGAGGAGATAACTCTGACTAATGTCTGTTTTACACCTCTACCTCTTCTGTTCTTAAATGCTCCAGTCATATGGTCTTGGCTGACCATGTGATAAGAAACAAAGCAATTTTTTGTAGCCCTGGAATTAGAAGATCTAGCCCAGTTAATTTAACACTCCACCTTCCTGTTATGGGCAAATATAAATTATGTTAGCTTCTAATTCAAATTTCCGGCTCTCCTAAACCTAGCAACATCCAAAAGTTACAAGTATTCCAATAAAAATTTCTCCAACATTTTACCAGTGCACTGTAATACGTAAGTAACAAAACTCTTCACGATAACTTAAAATCGCCTTCTTTAAAGAAAAAATACACACAAGATATACACGATTCTACTACAGCCTAACCGACAATCTTAACGAGTTAACAATTATGACACATTCACGACTAAATCTTCCTGGAAATCAACCAAAGCGACTGCGGAAATTGCGGAATAGTGAGACCTGATGTTACATAAATAAATTACAATAAAAAAATTAAATTAAAAAATAAAATCAAAATATATTTTTGTTTTGGTTGTTTTTTCCAAATAGAAGTATCATAAAATTGGTGAAAAATTTCATTCTAGAACAGATACACCACAGGGTGTTACAGGTCTATTTCACTCTGATATTTTCCTTATTTTAACATATTTACTTGTAATTTTACAGTTGGTTGTAAATAAAGATATTAAAGATAAAAAAAAATTCAATCTTTATAAGGAAGTGGAATGTATTCAAGGCTTTTTAGACTTATTTCGCTCTTTAATTATTTATTTTATTTTTTTTTATTTTCAAGTTAAAATTTTTTACAACTGTACTGACTTTTAAAGAACTGGCGAATGGCGCATTGGTACTTTAATCAATTACTCCCACTTCAACATTTTTTATTCTTATTTCATTTAGCCTATTTGATATTCCTGGACATCAAAAGTATTATTCTTTCTGTATAAAAATTAACGGATCTTTTCAATCAAGTTTCGGAAATTTTAATGTTAATTTTTAATTTTTTTTTTTTAATCCCTAATATGTGTACGTTACAATCAGTTCAATTAAAGAACAATAAGAAACCGCATGACCAAATGAGATGAGGATGATGTGTATGACTTGTAAATGAGATATATTTTTGTTCAGACTCAGTCCAGCCATTCCTGAAAAAGTATAGTTAATTAAACCCCAACCACCAAAGAAAACCGGTAACCACTGTCTAGTGTTCAAATCCGTATAAAAGTAAAACTATAGGTATAAGACGAACTAATGTCCCATAGCCGAGCGAGTGAGAGGGAAATAGTGGCATAACTACGCATGCGCTCAAAGGTCTTTACCGTTAAAATCCAAATCTGAAAACATACTGCAGTCGTTATCTTGCTTGTTAGTTTACTGCATGCATAAACGCTTGCTCACAACATCATCATCATCATCTTCACTTCCAAGGATTAGGTTACATGAACCTGTTCCGGTACCCATCTCCCTCTCGGCCTCCCTACATCTCTTCTGCCAACTGGTTGATAATTTAAAGCCGCCACTGGCATCCTTTCGTTTGGCATTCTGTCCAGGTGACTACACCATCTTTGTCTATTTTTTATTATCTTTTCATGCAAAGACTGAACTGATAGTGCGCTTCTAATATCCACGTTCCTTATTCTATCCATTCTGGTACATCCATGCACACTTCGTAAAAACTTCATTTCCGCAGCTTGAATTTTATTATCGCTTTTAGCAGTATGCACCCAAGACTCACTGCCATATACGAGTGTTGGAACCGCAACAGTGTTGAAAAATTTGAGGCGTGTTTCCTTCCTCGTTTTATTCTTCAGATGTCTGTGAATATTTTCACAAATATTCTGAAATTTGGCCAGTTTAACTGTTATGTCTTTATCAAAATCGTATGAAACATCACTCCCAAGGTATTGAAAATGTTTAACCTGTTCTATTGCCCTTCCATTCATCTCTATTCTCGTCCTTATTGTATATTTACCTTTAAAAGCCATAGTTTTAGATTTTGTGGATGATATTTCCAGATTGTATTGTTTTGCAACTTGTTCCAACATAAATACCGATTTTTGTAACTCGTCTTCATTCTGTTGTATTACAACTTTGTCATCCGCATATTATAAAAGAGAGTTCATAAAGAAGCCATCCGAGATCTGTATACCTGGGTCTACATTACATTTCCACGTTCTCAACATGTCGTCCACATATATATTAAACAATGTCGACGATATACAACATCCCCGTCGAACTCCTCTATTGGTTTTAATAGGCTCTGTCACTTTCCCATCTAAATCTAGTAAAATCACAGTATCTTCGTACAGGCTCTGCAATATCCTGATAATATGTTTAGGGTATCCTCTCCTTTCCAGAACCCTCCATAAAAGCGAACGTTTAACACTGTCAAAAGCCTTTACAAAATCTATAAATGCAATATGGGTTTCAAGGTTGTATTCTCGTCTCTTAGCTATAATTTGTTTTAAAGTAAAAATAGCATCCGAACACGATCTACCTTTCCGGAACCCCATCTGTTCTTCCATAATCAAGGAATCGGCTACGGTTCTTAACCTATTATTAATAATTCTTGTGTACAATTTGTAGGAAGTGTCTAATAAACTAATCCCTCTATAATTGTTAGTGTCTATTCTATTTCCTTTTTTGTGGATGGAAATCACCTTTGACTGCAACCATTCTTTGGGTATTGTATGACCTTTCCAACACATATTAAAGAAGTGCACTAGGCGCAAATGCAAGGCGGTTCCTCCATATTTTAATAATTCCATATTTCCATATTGCTCACAACAATGAGTAAAATCTGGTGTGAAACACACAACTTTCTCTTGCCAATGCAAATAATTTACAATATAATTTAACATTAGTAATAAAATATTAGAAATAAACAAAAAACTAACCTCAATAAACATAACCTTATTTTAATCATGAGTGAAACACTCAATGAAAATCAACCTCAGTCTGGCTTAAAAATACGGAAAATCACTATTTCACGCTAAACTAGGCTCTGTAGAGAAAAATACGTTAAATAAAAGTTGTAGATCTTTAAATTTCCTATAAATTTGGTTATATACACTTTTGTCGTAAAATGCATACTAAGGCCAAAATCTTAAAAAAATCAATTTTTCACACGTTTTCGTGAGAAAAAAATCAGAAAATCGCTAATTACTGCTAAACTAAGCGTCATACAAAAAAATGTTTGAAACAGAAGTTGTAGGTTTTTAAATTCTCTACAACTTTTATTATATAAGTTTTTGCGCTAAAATTTATATTAAAGCCGTAATCTTAAAAAAACAACGTTTTTACGTGAAAACAGCCTCACCGAGAATTTCAGCAAACATAGCGCCTACCCTATCTTGTAGAGAATAAAAAATTGAGTAAAATAGGCGATTTTAAAAAAAATCGTAGGACCAGTTTTTGAGAAAATCACAAAAAACTGAAAAATTATACGAGTAAACTACTACTTCCGGTTGACCGATTTTGATGAAAATGTTCGTGTCGCGTCCGGTAGTGGTATGTAACTTAAGTTTCAAGTTTCAAGTTCGTACGACGTTCCGTTCTTGAGATATTCTGTTCACACACAGACACACACACACACACAGACACAGACACACACACACACACACACACACACACACACAGACACACACACAGACCAATCGCTAAAAACATGTTTTTTGGGTTCAGGGGGTCTGAAAACGTATAGATCCGGTGAAAACTCGATTTCGAAAAATCGACATGAAAACAATACTTTCCTTCCTATATATTCATATAGGCAAGAGAAAGTAAAAATTAATGACAATGTTATTGGAACGGTGCGTATGGCTTGTGCGGGTGAGAGCGTTATGCATTCTCTCACTCCCATGGCTAGGGGACCTTAGTTCATCTGAATGCTGTACCTTTACTAGGATTTGAACCACAGAACCGTCATCCCCGAAATCAACTGTTAAACAGCTGACTCGCGGCGACAACTTTACCTCTAGACCAGTCAAAGATACGGCCCGCGGGCCGCACCCGGCCCCCGGGCTGTATCAATACGGCCCGCGATCGCAATGTGTCACAGAGAGAAGAATCATGTTTTTTTTAGAGCTTTAAGACTTCACTCGATTCCTCTACGGAAGTTTTAAAATGCGCACACTACATTTATAAGTAATTTTAAGGGCAGTGCGTGCCTAGACAAGTGAGAGAGATAGACAGTAACGCCATCTCTACCTGATATCAATGAGCTTTCAAAAACAAGAGAAGTCAGGTATCTGGATCCTCGAGCTCAAAATAATTACCATCTTTTATAACTTTGATATGATTTTTAACAACCGTATATTATATACTGTACAATTAAATAAATAAAATGTTATAATAATTCAGTACAATTTTTGTTTTTTGAATCTGGCCCGCCTACACATTCTAAATTTAATAAATGGCCCTCTTCAAAATTGAGTTTGACACCACTGCTCTAGACTAACCCGGTTGTAGCCGGCCGCATTGGCGAAGTTGGTACCGTGCTCGCCTCTCATCATGCGGTCTTGGGTTCGAATCCCATTCAGGCACGGCATTTTTTCATACGTTACAAAAATCATTTCATCATTCACCGTCTGCATTAGCAGTCATTGCAGAACAGTCGGATGTTAAACAAAACAAAAAAAAATAACCCGGTTGTAGAATTGCTACTTCTAAATTTATTTTATATTAAAACAATAATAATCACATATATTTTTTTCAAATTATAAATACTTCATTTATCTTTAAAATATATTTCTATTTTGATCGACATTGTTCTATAGTTCTTTCTTCGTTAGGTTTTTTTTAAATCATCTGTTTAACTTCTTATAAAAATTAAATATTAATTTTTTATTTGAAATAATTTAAAAATATTTCTTTTAATTTAAATAATCATTTTAAAAATGTTATTCATTTATTTAAATAAATCTATCAAATTAAATGTAATTCTTCTACACGGTCGGTTTTGATTTCAATAAAATTTATTTTTTGCAACTTATTTTTGTTTTGTAGTTTACTTTATTTACGTCAGTTTTATCTGATATAATTTTTATATTCTGATAAAATTTAATTCTTTTAATAAAGATTTATTTAAAATCATTATATGTTTATTGGCCATTTAACAAAGTTATTATACTACAAACTTAAAAAATATATAAAAAGGTGTTTTATTCCTATTTATTTCCATTATACCCGAGATTTCTCAAAAACTACTGAAGATATGGTTTTGGGTTTTATTCATTTTCTCAGGTCAAAATCCATAAGAAATCACCATTATTGTCTCATAATTAACGCTCTGAAAATTTCACTATGAACTTATTTCGTGGGATAAGTTAAAATCCGGGTGAAATCTTTTGCTAGACGAAACATGCTAACGATGCATTTCCCGATCTATGTTGATACGAACTTCATTTCTTATTTTCCAATGTAGATTCAAATACCTATTTCATTTCTTTGTGAATTACCTGTAAAAATAACCAGATCCCGAAACTACCTGGAAGAAATATCGCAATACAGCTGTCATTGGTTGTCAACTTCTAAAGTTTTTTAATTAATATTTACCAATGTTTTTTTACGTATTGTGACAAAAAATATGGTAAATAATACTGGTTTTTTCTTTAGTATTTTATGGACAATTATGCGCTATAGACTCTTAACTATGAAGTAATTATTACAGTCATACTGAATTATCAGTTTTGTTTTTGATACAATGACATTTGACCTATTACTAAAGATTATTAAATATATTATTTATTTATATACTGTATTTATTTATATTTTTAGATAATTATGTTATTCTTTTAATGATACATTGATAAATAACAAAAGTCAGCATTAATAATTATTGTAGATTATTTCATAATTAATTTAATAAAAAGAAGTTTAATTACATCTAAGAAAAACACCAATCTATTGTTAGTATTTGTTGGGTGTGTTCTTTGTTTTTAATCGGATTTTAAAATTTAATGAATTTTTTATCAAGTTTCGGGCTAAATGGTTGTTTTCAATTTCTTCTTAAACGTTTTTTGAAGAAACCTTACTTTTTAAGTTTTATCTCAATCGGTGAAAATATTTTGGCTCCGTAACGCATGCCCATAATAGGCAGGTGGAGTGTTAATCTATTAGTACTCGATCTGCTACTTTCCGGGCTACAAAAAATAGTTATGTTTCTTATCACATAGTCAGCCATTTGCATGACTGAAGAATTTAAGAACAGAAGAGATAGTGGTGTAAAAGACACTACAGTACGTAAAATGAAAGATGAACACTGTATTTTTAGAACCGCCTATCAAGTAAAAAAACATCTTTCACCAAGTTTCAGGTACAGATCGTTTTAAAGCGTGGCGTTTTGTTATTTTATTTGTAGACCTATAAGTTTCGAAACACTTGAGTATATTAGGCATTTTCTAGCGATTAAAAAACAAAAATCTACCCGTTTGTTAGCACGTTTTTCACTTAGTCCATATTTCAGAACATGTAGGACGATCAATTTCAATAGGAAAATATGGCGTTTTACAGGAGTGTTCCTGCATGTTTTCTAGTTAGTGTCAGCTAAAATTTAGCCTTTTAGTTCAAAGGGTAAAAGAATTAGAGCGTTTTTTTTATTAAATTGTTATTTTCGTTCCCGATGGACCTAACAAAATAGAACGAACGCTGCATCCCTTTAATTAGTTTATAACAATAAAATAACAAAAACACAAGCTTTAAAGCGAGCCCTTCCTGAAATTTTTGTTTTTTTACTTGGGTGCGATACGCGGTTCCAAACACAGGCTTCATGTCGGCCGCATTGGCGTAGTAAGTAACGTGCTCGCCTCTCATCATGCGGTCTTGGGTTCGAATCCCATTCAGGCATGGCATATTTTCATACGTTACAAAAAAATTATTTTATCCTTCACCGTCTGCGTTAGCAGTAATTACAGAACAGTCGGACGTTAAACCAAAACAAAAAAAAACACAGGCTTCATCTTTCATTTTATGTACTTAAGTCAGAGTTCTCTCCTCTGAGAGTAATGAATTTCATTATACGGCCAGACCTTGTGGTGAATGAAGTGAGGGTGTCATTTGCAGGGTGGATAGTACAAGATGCTTTTCAGAGCCCCTGGCATGCTTATAAGCATACTTTTCCACCAGCCTTTTGGCTGATGACCTAAATAAACAACGAACAACACACCAGGACCGCAGCTTGTATTTTTAAAAGGGAGGTGATTGTCACATTAAAAAAGAAAGCCAATTTAAAAGAACAAGAAGTGTATGCCCGTACCAATTTTGTAAGTCAGATTTTTAATATTATTTTTTACAAGAGTTCATTCGTAATAAACTTATCGATACCCACATCAACATGCCCCTCCTTCCAACATTTCTATTCCGGATCTTTACCGTCTCTGATATGCCTTTCTCTCCAACAAGCTGTCTTTAATCAGATTTTTTGGATTATTCGGAAAAATTCTGTCGGTTTCTTTGGTATCGTTCTTCCTTTAATCTACTTTTTCCCCAATATGTTTAATTTTTCTAATCTGGACTTTCTCGCATCTTCTAAAAGTTGCCGTTTCTGTATAGTGGTTTTCTTAATTTCGTAAGAAATTACCAGTCCATACAATTTGCTTCTGACCTTAGTTTTTCAAAATATTCAGTTTCGTAAGATTCCAGTTGTTGTTTATATGATTAAAGTTGGGGTTTTTGTCGCTGCAAGTATTGAAAACCGTTTTGTTTAAACGGTTCGATCATGCGTTTCTTGTAGAATAATCGTGCGCTTTTCTGTAAGATTCTATCTTCTAAAATGTCATTGGCTTTGTACATTTCTTGATTTGGTTATATTGTCTTTTTTCTTGTTTCTGTTATGTTTGCACCGTAGATTTTCGTTTTCATTCTTTCCAGATTTTGCAATTGTTTCCATTTTGTAGGAAATTTCCGGTTTAAAACCATTATTGTAATGTTGAATTTTGGCATTTCCAAAAATATTTTCCTTCGTATAAAAATCTTTGAGTGAAAGAAAATTGCTTCATTTTCCTAATTTTCCTTTTCATTGCAATTGCAAAAATGTTTTATTATTCACAAATATATACTGGTTTATGTATCGGTTTTAATTACTTTTTAATCAATTTTAGAACTATTAACAGGGGATTCAAATAGCAATATGAAGCACTATCCTAATTGGTCTGTGTACGTGTGTGTGTGAGTGCGCGCGCGTGAACAAAATATCTCAAGAACGGAATATCGCGTGTTGGAACATAAGTTAGGTACCGCTAGGGAACCCGACAAGAAAATTTTCATCAAAATCGGTCAAATGGAAGTAATAGTTTATTCGTGCGATTTTTCACTTTTTGCAGTTCTCTCAAAAACGTGTTTTTTTCCAAAATCGCCTCATTTACTACATTTTCTATGCTCTATAACATAGGGTAAGTCTGCTGAAAATTTAGGTTGCGGCCTTAATATGCATAATAGAGGCAAAATCTAAATACTTAAAGTCGTAGGAAATTAAAAAACATACAACTTTAAATTTAAACAATATTTCCTACGTTTAGTTTAGCGACAATCAGTGGTTCTCTTTATTTATCATAAAAATTTGTAAACTAATGGGATTTTTTAAGACTGGCCTTAGTATGCATTTAACGACAAAAGTGTAAGTATTCGAAATTATAGGAAATAAAACTCTACAATTTTTATTTCAAGCATTTTTTCTACAGAGCTTAATAACATCAATTAGTAGGGTAATAATTTCGTATTTTTCGAAGTCTACAGAGATTGATTTTCATTTTGCATCATTCACTCATAATTAGATTATGTTTTCAATTTTAAATTGTTTACTCATGATTAAACATAGTTTACATAATTTATTATTTACATTATCAAGAGAAAATCATGTGAATGTTTCACAGCAGATATTTTTACTTGATACAGAGCTCGAGAAAGTATAAAAAGATTTATTTATTTATTTTACTTCACCGGTAAAAATTAGGAATTTCATATAAAAACATATAGTTAATCAAATACTAGTTAAAGTACATATGACAACAACTTAGAATTCATTTCTAATTTTTATAAAACTTTCAAATTTATATACATAAATTCATCTGATTAATAGTTTTACCTACTTAACACATTATAAATACAAATATTGTATGTATTACATTATGAAGGTACATTATTATGATAATATGTAATAGATTAGACATGTATTCACTGTACGTCTAATCAAATTTCAAGGTAAGAGAAAATAGGATACAAGCTACTATACTGTTAGTTCATATTTTCTATATTTTGAAATACTGTATATCAACAACAGGACTTAAAAACTTTCCCTCCATTGTTAGTTACCATAATTCTACAGGTATCATCGTCTGTGTGTTACAGAATAATTTTACACATATCGTTACAATATCTTCTATAGTATATTTGTATTTTTGGCTTATCACTAAACAAAATTAAACAAAATTATTATTAAAATTATTATTGGACAATAGGCGCTGCAACTCCTCGACAACTCAGACGTAATGAGAAGACTTCAGCGTGAGAAAACCTTCGAATTGGTTTGATTTAGGAGATATATTAGCCTATTTTGCAATAATTTGTAAATAATCAATTGTAATAAATTTTCCTGTAATCCAGTTGTACATTAATTATCTTTTAAAATCTTAGGTCTTGTTTTATAAAGTAAAAACATATATATTTTTAGAAAATAAGAATGTTTTATTTTAGAAAATAATAATAGTAAATTAAGTTTAAAAATAAGAAATGTCTAGCCTATTTAGAAAATAAGATAACTGATGTATAGTTGTTTCATAAATGTATTTGTGTACTTACAAATTTTGTGAATATGTTACAAATTTTGGTTATTTCTTAATGATTATGTAAATGTGTAATAATAAGTAAAAATAACTACAAAGCTGTAGTCTACTTAGGTAAATTTCATATAAAAAATAAGAATAGGAATAGGAAATACTAATCTTTAAAAGTAAGAGTAGCATTAGAGTTTTATCTTAAATAATTTTGTTATTGTTAGAAAATAAGAGTAGCCATTGGGTTTTATTTTCTTATGATAATGTAATCCTTAGGTAGTTTAAGTTCGAATAAAATAGTTCGTTAGTCTAAGACTAGTTACAATAAATAAATAAAAACTTTGACAATGTCTTCTCAAAAGACAGAAGTAATGGTGTTTTTAGGAAAATTCCCGGTGAGGTCTTCTTCCTTCTACCACTTACGGATTAAGCGCTACGCCTGTTCCAGCCTCAAACTTCTTTTACTTGGTCTACCCAAGCTTCTTCTTCCAGTTGAGGAATACTGCAATGCTTGGACCGTAACCCTTTCACTTGTGAAATGTCATTCTTGTTTCATGTCATTCTTGTGACATGATTTTTTCATCGAGTCCTGTATCGGCTCATTTTCTTTAGGGTGATTTCGTCTTTACTTTCAGAATGCAGTCCGATAAGTCCATAAGCAATGTATTTCATATAGTAGTTTAAACGCGTTCTGAGTTCTCATTTACAAATCCTATTGAATAACTTAATACGAAAACATATTTAATATTTTGTTTCGTTTTAAAGATCAGGTACTGGACGGTACCATTGCACCAGACATATTTCGATTTGCCACCTATTTTAGAAAGATGAAATCGTTAAATTTACTTTGACTATATAAACAGTAAAAAAGGTATTAAGAGACGTTTTGTATAACCAAATATTTTTCAAGATTAAATGAACGAATTTACTGAAATGAAACGGATTTACTGTGGGTGATTGGTCACGTCGAAGCATTGAAGCTGAAGATTTGAAGATTTTATTATTGTTTTCAACAATCTAGTATTAAAACGTACCAATCTGTCACTTTTACATAAATCATAATTTAAATACTGGAAAAAGTCAGCGATGGTACCGCCCATTTTGTTACTCACTTATCGGTGGGTTGTTACGACAAGATAGCCTCTCGGTCGCCTGCCGAGATCGTACAACTGACTTTTTCCAGTATTTGTATTAATTTCATCTTTCCAAAATAGGTGACAAGTAAAAATATATCGGGTGTGATGGTACCGCCCATTTTGTTTACTAGCGTATTGGTTGGTCGTTTCTACAAGATGGCCTCTCGGTCGTCTGCCGAGATCGTACAACAAACTTTTTCCAGTATTTGTATTATTATATAAGTAAAAGTGACAGAACGGTACGTTTTAACAGAAGAATGTTGAAAAGAATAATAAAAGTTTCTGTTTTAATGCTTCGACCTGACCTATCACCTACAGTAGATCCGTTTCGGTAGGTCACTAAAATGAGATGGTCTCGTGGCAGTTTCGGTTTTTATTATTGCATTCGTTTATTTAATCTTGAAAAATATTTGGATATACAAAAAGGTCTCTTAATATCTGTGGTACTGTTGATATAGTACAAGTAAATTTAACAATTATATCTTTCCAAAATAGGTGGCAAGTAAAAATAAGTCGGGTGTGATGGTACCGCCCACTTTGTCTACTCGTGTATTGGTTGGTCGTTTCTACAAGATGGCCTCTCGATCGTCTACCGAGATCGTACAACAAACTTTTTCCAGTATTTGTAATAAGTAAAAGTGACAGAACGGTACGTTTTAACATAAGAACGTTGAAAAGAATAATAAAAGTTTCTGTTTTAATGCTTCGACGTGACCTATCACCACAGTAGGTCCGTTTCGGTAGGTCAAGAAATGAGACGGTGTGGTGGTAGTTTGGGTTTTCTTTATTCATTCGTTCATTTAATCTTGAAAAATATTTTATTATAATACAAAAAGTCTCTTAATAACTGTATTACTGTTGATATAGTACAAGTAAATTTAACAATTACATCTTTTCAAATAGGTGGCAGGTAAAAATATGTCGGGTGTGATGGTACCGCCCATTTTGTTTACACGCGTATTGGTTGGTCGTTTCTACAAGATGGCCTCTCGATCGTCTACCGAGATCGTACAACTGACTTTTTCCAGTATTGTATTATTATATAAGTAAATGTGACAGAACGGTACGTTTTAACATTAGAATGTTGAAAAGAATAATAAAGATTCTGTTTTAATGCTTCGACGTGACCTATCACCTACAGCAGATCCGTTTCGGTAGGTTAAGAAATGAGATGGTGTGGTGGCAGTTTCGGTTTTCTTTACTGCCTTCGTTCATTTAATCTTGAAAAATATTTGGTTGTACAAAAAGTCTCTGAATACTTGTGTTACTGTAGATATAGTTGAAGTTAATTTAACAATTTCATCTTTCCAAAATAGTTGGCAAGTAAAAATATGTCGGTGTGATGATACCACCCATATTGTTACTCGCGTATTGGTTGGTCGTTTCTACAAGATGGCCTCTCGGTCGTCTGCCGAGGTCGTACAACAAAATTTTTCCAGTATCTGTATTATTATATAAGTAAAAGTGACAGAACGGTACGTTTTAACAGAAGAATGTTGAAAAGAATAATAAAAGTTTCTGTTTTAATGCTTTGACCTGAGCTATCACCTACAGTAGATCCGTTTCGGTTGGTCAAGAAATGAGATGGTGTGGTGGCAATTTGGGTTTTCTTTGCTGCATTCATTCATTTAATCTTGAAAAATATTTGGATATACAAAAAGTCTCTTAATACTTTTGTTACTATTGATATAGTCCAAGTAAATTTAACAATTTCTACTTTCCAAAATTGGTCGCAAGTAAAATTATGTCTTGTGCGATGGTACCGCCCATTTTGTTTTCTCGGGTATCGGTGAGTCGTTACTTTAAGATGGCGCCTCGATCGCCTGCCGAGATCTTACAACTGACTTTTTCCAGTATTTAAATTATGATTTATGTAAAAGTGATAGGACAGTACTTTTTAACATTACATTGTTAAAAAGAATAATAAAATTTTCTGTTTCAATGCTACGACATGACCTTTCACCCACACTAGATCCATTACGGTAGGTCACTAAAATGAGATGGTCTGGTGGCAATTTCGGTTTTCACTACTGCATTCGTTCATTTAATCTTGAAAAATATTTGGTTGTACAAAAACTCTCTTAATACTTGTGTTGCTGTTGATATAATACAAGAAAATTTCATAATATCATCCATCCAAATAGGTGGCAAGAAAAAATATGTCTGGTGCGATGGTACCGCCCATTTTGTTTACTTGTGTATCGGTGGGTCGTTACTACAAGATGGCTTCTCGGTCGCCTTCCGAGATCGTACAACTGACTTTTTCAATACATATTTTTGAAGCGATAATGTAAATGAAACAAAATACATTTTCACAAAATTTTTAAGTCCATATATACACATCACAAGAACAGAATTTACAGTTTTTGTAGGCGCGCTAACAGAGTGCGGGTTGTCTAACAGATAAAATCCATTATTTTTAAGGATTTATAAAAAAATATTATTGTTTTACGTAATCTATTGTCTAAGAATTTTTTGTCACCTAAATAATAGAGGATCTATTAAAATTTAATAGACTATCGATTAAATATAATCGGTACGGGAATAAAATAATCGACTATAAATTTAAATTGCTTTCACTTCATAATATAAGTAACGTATAGTCGATTGTCACATGTAAAGAAAGATAGAAATAAGGTAAGACAGAGAGATATCGAAGTGGATATCGTCGACGTTTTCACTTTCAGAGGAGGCTCATTCTGTATATGTGTATGACGACAACAGACTGACAACAACCTGTTTGCTTATGTTGGTCCACACACTCACCATTGGTGCAATCAGCAGACCGAGTCAGACACCAAGCCAACAAAATAACAAGACAAGTTTTATTTCTTGTCAGCAACCTCATAGTCGTACTAATAATATTACAACATTTGAAACTCTTAAGGTATGGACAAATCAAATGATATCTACAAAATAAAGTTCAAATGTGTTGAGTTAAAATATTTACAAGACAAACCGTACAATATATAATTTAATAAATACATTATATTACTGTCACCGGATGGCGACATTAAGTGGCAAATTAAAACCTTTACTTTTTGGTGGCCCTGAAAAGGGACGTTTAAAGGGTGGTCGTCTTAGAGAAGCATCGGTCGTAGTCGTCGTGGCGGTCGGAGGCTGGGTGACTCGGCGTGTGTCGTTCAGCGAAGACGTCATCTTCTTCCTTCGTAGTAGCGCGTCGATGGCTGCTTAGTCGGATCCGGTGGGGGTAAGGCTCGGTTGTGGAACCGCTGTGGGCATCGCTCGTGGCAGCGGGCGATGACGGTCTGGTCGACGGTTTACGCTGTTGCGACCTAACATCATGTTGCGAATGGAAGCATCATCTTCTCTCTTGCGGGGTCGTCGATGAGTCTTTGTTTGAGTCCGGTAGCCGTGTGCCGATGGTGGACGTTTTATCTGCTGTCTAGATCGCAATTGAATCTCTCCGGGCTCAGTGGACCGCTGATTATATAGTCGCCGAGAGCGCTATGGTAGGGGCGGTTATTAGTCTTGACCTTAGCGACAAAGGCCTCTGTCGGTACGCCGCCACAGGCCTACCGCCTCTTTCAGAACTATTTGCGGTTCCCTCTGTCGCTACGTCTGAAGCTTTGTAGCCGGCAGCACAGTACCTAACCAAAGGGGGCGACGGTGACAATACAATACATCGAAATTTGAAGGAAAGGACCTGAACTGACACATTAATGAAGTTCTATGAGGCAATGGTTGTTCCTACACTGGCATATGGCAGTGAGGCCTGGTTGTGGAAGAAGAAATATGATTCTATTCAGTCAGCAGAGATGCGCTTCTTGAGATGCGTTAGGAATAGTAGCAGACTGGTTCGTTTTAGAAATGAGGATATACGGCGAGAGTTATATGTGTGTTCTCTTAAGAAGACAATTATGGAGTACCACCGGAAATGGACAGACTCATCTTGAAAGAATCTCACAGGATTCCTAGACTGGTCAGAAATCACAGGACGGCGCGATCCTGGGTGACCGGTGGCTAGGTGGGTGCCAGAACAGGTTCTGGAACAAATCCTTGATTGGTGAAGAAGAGAAGGATACCGTACAATATAAACTCGCTTATCCAGAAATATTGGGACCGGGAATAACACGAATATCGCGAACATTGGATAACATAAAATCGTTAGAAAGTTATGTATGTTATTACATTCCCCATAAACGTTTACGTTGACTATAATAGCTATTAACTTTTGCAGGTTATTTCTTATAATTGTACCGGTTAGAAATAACGGAAAATTGGCTATTTACTAAATTCTCATATTTAATGTTGATAACTTTTATGTAAGTGTGTAAAATCAAAAAATCGTTAAAGGAAATTTTTGTTTTGTTTTTGCTTTTATTTGACATCGGGAAATTAACTACTATTAATTGACAACCACCCAATTTCCTACATTTTTGCTGTATTTTTGACGTGAATTAGGCATGAGTTTAAACAGGGACCTCCAGAAAAGTTTGTTCACGAATGGCTGTCAGCTCACCATACAAAATCGCTTGCTCAACCGGTGAATTTAACAAAATAGCGACTTTCTTCCAGCTGACTGATGGGCTGGCCTGAAGACCAAAGGCGTTTTAATTTTCACAAGTGGAATAATTTAACAAACAAATTCAAGAGTACTTTACGCCAATTTTTTTTGAGTTACGGAAAATCGTATAAAGTAATTTCTTTTACTTGATGTTTACCAATCATAGACTACAACGCAATGTTTAGGTCATCAGCCGAAAGAGTGATTTGAACCTGTAGAGGTTTTCCACTCTGCAAATGACACCTTCATTTCATTCATCACAGGGTCTGGCTGTATAATGAAATTCATTACTTTTAGAGGAGATAATTCTGATTAGTGTCTTTTACACCTCTACCTCTTCTGTTCTTAAATGATTCAGTCATTTAATTGGCTGACCATGTGATAAAAAACAAAATCATTTATTTTAGCCCTGCAACGAACAGATTGAGTGTAATGTTATTACATACGAGGTGTGGCTATTAAATAACGAGACTGACGTTGTAAAAAACTTTATTTCTATTTTATACAGAATCACTTATTGTCACCTTCAATATACACTCCTTCTCTATCCCTACAACGCTCCATGCGAATTTCCCATTGTTGGAAACAGTGCTGGAAGTCCTCTTCTGTCAGCTCCTTCAGGACACGTGCCGCTTTCTCTTTTACAGGTTCCACAGACTCAAATCTTGTCCATTTTAATGCAGATTTCAATTTAGGGAAACGTAGAAGTCACATGGTGCTAGATCTGGTGAATAAGGTGGATGTTCTAACACTGAGATGCTGTACTTGGCTAGGAACCTCTTGATAGATAACGCGGAATGAGCTGGCGCATTGTCTTGGTGGAGAACCCATGATTTGTCCTTCCACATTTCGGGGCGTTTTTCCTTACTCTTTGACGTAGTTTAGAAAGTACCTCAAGGTAGTAATATTGATTAATTGTTTGAACTTCAGGAACCCAGTGAAGGTACACAATCCCATGGATATCAAAAAAACAATCATCATTGCTTTAAATTTTGACTTACTCATTCAAGCTTTTTTGGCTCTCGGTGAAGCTCGGCTCTTCCAGAGCATGGATTGGCGGTTCGTTTCCGGATCATAAGAAAAAACCATGTTTCATCACATATTATTATACCACCTATTATGTATATCATTATCATATTATTATTTCACCTTATCCCTAAGGTGAAATCTGCATTAAAAGGGACAAGATTTGAGTCTGTGGAAACTGTAAAAGAGAAGGTGGCACGTGTCCTGAAGGAGCTGGCAGAAGATGAATTCCAGCACCGTTTCCAACAATGGAAAATTCGCATGGAGCGTTAATATAGAGAAGGGACAGAGATAGGGATAGAGAAGGAGTGTATATTGAAGGTATATTGAATAAGTGATTATGTATAAAATAAAAATAAAATTTTTACAACGTCAGTATCGACATTTAATAACCACACCTCGTACACGCACAAATTCTTTGAACGTTATACCTTTCGCCAAATTAAAAAAAAATTGGTTCGTAAAAAACTGTTATAGGTAGTATGTCTGTTAGGCAGGCATTTTGTATGTTTCTTTTGGAAATTGACCAAAATCTAAATTTGCAACAATATGGATTACATAATAGGAGAATGCCCATTGAATATTGAATAAACTTTATGTGGACGTGACCATCCATATTATCAAATAAAATCAATTTCTCCAAAAACTAATGTAATAAAAGAATATCAATACACTTTCCAATTTAGAATGTTACTATTACGTGATGTTAATTACATATATTATTGATTACGTTGACATTTTTAATTAATGGATGCCTATTTGAAAAATACGTGGTCGGAAAGATTGTTGGTTTTACTTTCTCAAATCCTATAAAGTAGAGGGAAAAAGAATTGTGATAGTACAAAGTTTTCTATTTAAGATAAACTAATGTGAATTGTGTCTAAAGACAAAAATTATAATAAAAATATGATATGAAACACTCACAAGACTTTTTCTTGGCAATGTAAGTAATTAAAAATATAACCTTATTCTAATCGTGAGTAAATTACGTAAAATGAAATCAACCTTTGTTGAACTTAAAAACACATAATCACTAATTGAAGCTAAACTAAGCTCTGTAAAATAAAATGTTTGAAATAAAAGTTTTATGTAGATTTTTAAATTTCTGTAACTGTGATTGTTGTTGTTGTTTAGATTAACAGCTGTAAGGTTGGTTTGAACCTCTAGTCTAGAGGTTTTACTAAGTAAAACGAAGAGTGAGGTGGTTTACAATTGCCTTCCTCACTGAGTACAAAAGTTACCTATGCTCATCAGCATGCCAGGCCCTCCGAAAAGTACCTACTTTCCACCCTGCAAATGACACCTTCATTTCATTCACCACAGAGTCTGGCTGTATAATGAAATCCATAACTTTCAAAGGAGATAACTTTAACTAGTGTCTTTTTCACCTCTACCTCTTCTGTTTTTAAATAACTCAGTCATATAATTGGCTAACCACGTGATAAGAAACAGAACTATTTTTTATAGCCCTGGAACTAGCAGATCGAGTGCAAATAAATTAACACTCCATTATGATTATAATACATTTTTGTTGTTAAATGAATATTAAGGCCACAATCATAAAAAAATCCTGATATTTCCAATCCAAGTTTCAATTTCGGAGACATTTTATTCTTGAGATATTTTGTTCATTCACGCATATACAGACACACAGAGACTTACACGCATAGAACAATAGCTAAAACATTTTTTTGGGGGGTTCAGGAGTCCTGAAAACGTATATTTCCGGTAAAAACTCTACTTCAAAATAACTATGTAATAACAATACGTTTCTTCCCTATAAATTTATACAGAGTAAGAGAAATAAAAAATTAAACAAACTGAACTACAGTAGAATCTCATTCTTAGTAACTAAGAAACTAAACAACAATGAGTAGTTATCGCTTTTACATAAAAAATGAACTTAGATAAATTTTTATCTCTATTTATTTATGTTTAACGTAGGGGATGTTATCATTTAGCCCTTATGTATGATAAAAATTAATTTACAAAAGGGGATAAAATATGAAGGGAGAAAGAACTCCCCTTTCTATCAACATGATTAAACGATGGATATTCAAAATAATCCATAAAATATAAAAAAATAAAATATAATAAATTGAATTTAGTTTAATTGGGGGAGATATGAGTGATAATAAAACATCTGACATCTATATAGGTCTACAGTACTGATGAAAAACTCCTATAATCTGCCTGTACCAAAAATAATTTAGTTTCAACTGGTACACAGGGTTTCCTTTCTTACATTCTGGAGTATAGTTCATTCCAATATCTTTAAAACTGCAGTTAACAATCGCTGGGCTTTGTTTTTTGGCTGGATACGTATTTATAGTTGCAAAAATCTGGTTCTGAAGAAATTTGTGTGATTCCCATATTACGGCCAATTTTCTTCTTACCACTTTACGGTATAAGTCCTCAATCTGTTCTAGCTGAAACAAAAAAAATAAAACTTAAAAACATGGCTTGCTCTGCTTGTACTGTTTTTGCTTCTCCCACTACTGTGCATATATATTATTTCCCTATTGTCAATACAACTGTTAATCATCGGTAACCCGCTCCCTCTATCACAAACAGGCAGCTAGAGTTCCCCCTCTTCCCCAGTCTTCAGTTGGCGCATGCTCTTTGGCAATTTTTTACAATGTGTCTTCTGTTATAATTATTCCTTGGCTGTCCATTAAGCCTTTTATTTAAAGAAGAGTTAGGCACGGTGTGCATACTTTGGAATCGGCGTGCATCCGCGCATTAAACCGGATTCCCGGATCAACGTCGGCACATATAGCACCCACCCTGATCTCCACCTTAATCTCGATCTCAGTAGTTGTTAGAAGCGCGTTGTTGTTGTTGTTGTTCTTCTTCTTCTTCTTCTTCTCCTCCTCCTCCTGCTCCTCCTCCTCCTTCTCCTCCTCGTTCTCCTCCTCCTTCTCCTCCTCCTCCTTCTTTTCTTCTTTTTTTCTTCTTCTTCTTTTTCTTTTTCTTCTCTTCCTTCTAGGCTTAGGCAGTCGCCTGTTCCGAACTCACAAACTTGAAACTCTTAGCTCATATCCATGCTTTCCGAGGTCGTCCCACATCTCTCCATTCAACCGGTGCATATCGGTGTACTTGGAGGGGTATTCTGCGATCCGGCATTGTGTTTATGTGTGCTGAAATGTCTGACAGTTCGAGTGACGAGGAGGATATTATGTTGGCAATTGCTGCCTACGAATTAACTATATAAAACCTAGGGTTTGGGTACATAATATTAATTTCAAGAGAGAGGAATGTGGTTAATTTTTTTAAGTTATATTTTCTCGATTTACTACAGAATGAAGAGAAATTCTTGAAGTATTTTAGGATGATAAACACCAAGTTTTTTGAGCTGGTTGAACTCTTGCCTTTACAGAAGAAAGATACGAGTTTTAGAAAGTCTGTTTCACCACAGGAGCGACTAGTTGTAACTCTGAAGTCAGTCTAGTGACTCCTCACACTCACCACTCCATACCCCCTCAGCATTAGCATTTCCTTCCAAAATCGCCTAGCGGAGCGAAAGCTTCCGATTCCGAAGCAAAATGCCCAGCCGATTCCGAAGCAGTGCGCACCATGACTAAGAATCATTTCTTGGGAGTTAAAAATATTGTTTTATCTTTTGTTGTTAATAAACTATAAAGTCCTGGATTTCAGAAACTTCTACTTCCATAATGTACTGTAAGTCACTTGGGGATTTGTGATCAATCTAACTTAGTCTTTTCTTCTTCTTCTTATCTTCTCCTGCTCCTTCTCCTTCTCCTTCTCCTTTTCTTTCTTCTCCTCCTCCTTCTTCTTCTTCTTCTCCTCCTTCTCCTCCTCTTCCTCCTTCTCCTCCTCCTCCTCCTTCTCCTTCTTCTCCTTCTCCTTCTTCTTTTTCTTCTTCTTCTTTGGATTTGTGAGGTCAATCTAACAGTCTCCATACGTTTTTGTACGTCCTGTACTATTAATTCTACTTATAGGATACAAACATGTATATGATAAACAGCTGAGCTGATTGTTTGATAGTAGTTGACAAGTAAATAGATGTGATGTGGTGGAGAGGTCAATCTTATTTCATATGCGGGAGATAGAAAAATTTATTTACAGTGAAGTGGTGGATGGTTTATACAAAAGCTCCTTTAAAGAAGCTCCTTTTACACGGTCATATGTAGAACAAAATCGGACGTTTATTCATGAACTAAATGCATTGTACACGGTTTCATATATCACAGATATTGTACTCAAGTCACGAGTTTGGCTTTGTTCGCAACGAGGGGTAAAGGGAGAAAATCATCAGTGCTCATGCGCGACTGCTTTAATTTCAGTACAACAAACACAACAAGTTATACTATTCCCAGAGAATATACAATATATCGCGGAACCTTTTGTAGGTTAATTGTACGAATATAACTGTTTGTTACCTTAAGCAGAAAAGTGTATACAATCAAATTTATAGGAAATTAAAAGATCTACAGCTTTTATTTAGAGCATTTTTCTCTGCAGAGCCTAGTTTAGCGTAAACAAGTGATTTTCCGTATTTTTAAGCCAAACTGAGGTTGATTTTCATTTTGCGTCTTTCACTTAAAATAAGGTTATGTTTTTTGAGGTTAGTTTTTGTTTATTTCTAATGTTTTATTACTAATGTTAGGTTATATTGCTCTTTCCATTTGCAAGATAAAGTCGTGTGAGTGTTTCACACCAGATTTTTTAAATATTATCATACCTCTCCTGAAATTCTTCCACGCCCCCCTCCAAGTTAAGAACCACTGCCTTAAAATTATAATCACTGCTCAGATTTACTTAAGGAGCGACTTCTGTAATTTGTTTAACGAAATGGAAAACCGAGCGGAATTGTAATATTCCTGTTTTATCTGTTGTTTAGGTCAACAGCCGAAAGGCTGGTTTGAACCTCTAGAGGTTTTACTAAGTAAAACGAGGAGTGAGGTGGTTTACCGTTGCCTTCCTCACTGAGTGGAAAAGTACGCTTATCAGCATGCCGGGGGCCCTCCGAAAAGCACATATTTTCCACTCTGTAAATGACACCTTCACTTCATTCACCACAGGGTCTGGCTGTACAATGAAATTCATTACTTTCAGAGGAGATAACTCTGATTAGTGTCTTTTACACTTCTACCTCTTCTGTTCTTAAATGATTCAGTCATTTAATTGGCTGACCATGTGATAAGAAACAGAACTATTTATTTTAGCCCTGCAACGAACAGATTGAGTGTAAATAATTTGACACTCCACCTGGCTGTTATGGGCAGCCTGTTTTATCTACAGATATTATAAATAACCGTCCGTACAAGTCCGAGCCCGTGTGCAGGGAACTTTTTCAAATGATTTGGCTGACGCATAATGAAAATGAGAGAGCTGGTAGAAGTGGGTTCAGTATTATTGTCCCCTCATTCATCTGTCTATATATATACAGACACACACACACGCACACACACATTATAATGCACACTTAAATCATCATCGCTGTGTGACTTGAGACAAATTCAGATGAATAAGTTGGCGCTATATGCAGTGCAGTCTATCAACTTATAAAATAGGCTGTTCCGTACCATTAAGACGACTGCTATGAATGTGACCTCTAATCTGAATAACTAGAAAAATATTAGATAAACGAAGTGACAAAAATACTTTTCGAGGTGGAAACGAGGTTAAAAATCAGCAGTTTTTATATTTATGGAAGACGCTGTCAATTTCTTGAACTGGTTGAGATATTAAAACAGTGTTGTTGTTGTTGTTTAGGTCAGCGAAAAGGCTGGTTTGAACCTGTAGAGATGTTTTACGTAGAAAAACGAGGAGTGAGGTGGTTTACAATTGCCTTCCTCACTGAATGGAAAAGTACGCTTATCAGCATGCCGGGCCTTCTAAAAAGCACATATTTTCCACTCTGAAAATGACACCTTCACTTCCTTCACCACAGGGTCTAGCTGTAAGTTATAATGAAATTCATTACTTTCAGAGGAGATAGCTCTGATTAGTGTCTTTTACACCTCTACCTCTTCTGTTCTTTAATGATTCAGTCATTTAACTGGCTAACCATGTGATAAGAAACAAAACTATTTATTTTAGCCCTGCATTGAACAGATTGAGTGTAAATAATTTGACACTCCACCTGTCTGTTATGGGCAACATTAAAACAGTACTATATTTGAATGACAAAGGTTTTAAAGATATTCATTGCGGATATTGAAGAGCTGATAGAAGCTGGAGGAGAAGGAGGAAGAGGAGAAGAAATAGGAGGAGAAGATAAAAAATAAGGAGAGGTGATAGTGATGATGAGGGAAGAGGAAAAAATGTAATTCATTTTATTGACTACACTAAAATATAAAAATATTGGCAAGGAATATAAAATGAAAATATCAGCAAGGAAAACGAAGATAATGGCGTTCACTGGTAAAGACCCAGTTCGCTCGAAAATAGTGCTTCATGGACAGGATTCTGGAACAAGTTACCCATTTCATATACCTGTGCTTCGATATCACATACGAAGCTGATAAAGAAATTTTGAAATATTTGAAAAAATATATATATATATTTAAAAATTTTGAAATTTTGGTTCAAACCAACCTTTCAGCGGATGACCTAAACAACAACAACGTGTGTACGTTGTAATCTGCTCAATTTAGAACAATAAGCAACCCCAATGAGATGAGGATGATATTATGACGTGTAAATGAGGTGTATTCTAGTACAGACTGAGGCCGACCATCCCCGGGAAAGTATGGGGTATTTCAAGTACTTTTTTCTGTATGAACATAGGTTACATTTTTCATTATTTACATTGGCAAGGGAAATTCGTGTGAGTGTTTCATACCAGATTTTTATATATAGAACCAATGTCCGAAGGTTTTTATGAATTTCAGGGGCAACTTCTATCCAGTACTTTAAGAAAATCGTAAAAAGCGGTACAGAAAAGAGGGGTGAACACAGAATAAATGGCGTTTAACTTAATTAACATTAAAAATAAAAATTAGTTAAGAAGAAGTATTACGTCTAGTTCATAGTAATTAAAAAACAAACACTGCAGAAAATTATTTTTTTTTTTAGATTTTAATTGTTTAAAATTCATGAATGACGTACGGTTTTTAAATCCGTTTTTAGAATGAGGAATACCACAATATAAGTTTTAAGTACACGTTAAAAACAAAACAATTTTAGAACAGGAAGAACAATATAGCCTAAAAACAAGGTCAAAAATAATGAAAGGGTTTCTTATTTTTTCATTTGTCTTCGTATTTTATTTTTATTTTATTTTTTTGCAACAAATTAAACGAAAACATATGTTTTTGTTGTACGTTTGATTATTTTTCGGTATTAAAAAAACAATAAAAAAAATCTGGGCTAACGAAATGTAAAACATAATTTAAAATTTAACGCAGTTCATCAACTAAATTTGACCACTTTATGGTGGTAAACTTTTACGATTTTTCTGATGTTTTTTTTTTATTGTATTTTGTTGGCAAAAAATAAAAACCTATAAATGTATATGTATAATAATATATGACCTGCCTTCAAAGTAATAAAAATCCTTTAAAAAGACAATAAAAATTTAACGAAATTATTTATAGGTTAACCATACCCCGCCCCCTATTTTATGACATTTATTTCAAAGAACACTAATCAAAGAAAGTAATAAAAAAGTATATTAAAATAAAACTTCCGTAATATTTCTTTGCCCTGCTATAAATAATAATTATTTTAAAATTTATTAAATAGCCTTTGGTTACTGGTGAAAGGGTAATTTAAAAAGTTAAGTAAAACTTGTTGAGCAAGTTAATTGGTAGGATAACCAGTTGATATCCATGACTAATTAAATATCCCTGTTCAAATTCAAACCGATACAAACGAACAAAGTCTGTGAGAAACTTAGTTGGTTGTCAAAGATATGAAAATATCGTTGACACAAAAACTTTTTTAAGGTTTTTCTAGAGAAAATTTAGTTTCAGAAGATTACATATCCATAGAGTATTCCATAAAATACTAAATAAAATTTTAGATTTTGAGAGCTAAGAAGAATATTACTAAAGGATTTTGATGCTCTTCGTAATTTTTACGAATAAAATAACAAAAAAATCAAGCTTTAAAACGAGCCATACCAGAAATGTTTATTTCTTACTTGATGAGATACGTGGTTCCAAACACAGGCTTCGTCTTTCATTATTTACGTACTATTTGTCTCGGGCATTTTGATTGAAAGCGCCACATTATTTCTATATTCAATGAACTAGCTGTAACCTTACAGCTCCAACCCTTAAGTCCAAACTGGTTTTGAGTATTGGGCTTACCTTTACAATTTTATTAATAATTTAATCTTTTTTTTCTAATTCTACTACTAATCATTGCCACCTCATAATCAGCATCATTATCATTTCTATCATGGCCATCGTCATCTTCAGCTTCAACTTCAACAACTTCATATTTCAAGATATTAATTCACAATACATCAAGTTTGGTTTTATTTTATTTTATTCTTCACAGTTTAGTTCTGCCCTTAACAGACACGTGGAGTGTCAATTTATTTACACTCAATCTGTTCGTTGCAGGGCTAAAATAAATAGTTCTGTTTCTTATCACATGGTCAGTCAATTAAATGACTGAATCAGTTAAGAACAGAAGAGATAGAGGTGTAAAAGACACTAATCAGAGTTATCTTCTCTGAAAGTAATGAATTTCATTGTACAGCCAGACCCTGTGGTGAATGAAGTGAAGGTGTCATTTACAGAGTGGAAAATATGTGCTTTTCAAAGGGCCCGGCATGCTGATAAGCGCACTTTTCCACTCAGTGAGGAAGGCAATGGTAAACCACCTCACTCCTCGTTTTACTTAGTAACACCTCTAGAGGTTCAAACCAGCCTTTCGGCTGTTGACCTAAACAACAACGAACTAGCTGTACTTTTACAGCTCCAACCCTCAAGTCCAAACTGGTTTTGAGTATTGGGCTTACCTATACGATTTTATTAATAATTTAATCTTTTTTCTTCTAATTCTACTACTAATCATTGTCACCTCATAATCAGCATCATTATCATCTCTATCATGGTCATCGTCATCTTCAGCTTCAACTTCAACAACTTCATATTTCAAGATATTAATTCACAATACATCAAGCTTGGTTTTATTTTATTCTTCACTGTTTAGTTATTTTTTAAACACAGTACTGAGTGTGGTTATTTTAAGAGTGTGGTTTAATTTTAAGAACATTACTAAAATTGTTCTCATCTTTGCTTTAAGTTTATTAATTACCTTTATAACACTGATTGCAAAAGAATTCCACTGTTAAAAAAGGAATATTATGCTTTCAAAAACTTCTTTTGTGATTAATTTTTCAATCTAGAACTATACACTATTGAATTACACAGCTAGAACTATACACTATACAAAGTTTTACACAGCTCAAGGAGAATCAACTCACACTGCTGTATCTATATCGGTTGAGTAGTAATTTTAACTTCGTGTTAAAAAAACAAAATTTCCCTTTTTTAGAAAAAATTACCAGACATTAACAATTGGGTAATAGGACCAAAATCTCACTCTGTGTAAGAGAAACTGGTCCAACCATTTACTTCGCATGCTAGCACACAGAATTCTTCTGCGAGAATCGAAACATAAACCTATAACTTAACGAATTAGAGACTGCAGATGAAGGACCATAGTAACCTAGATCCCAGCTCAGAGCCAATTGACTTTTGTTAATCGTATCCTGCGTTGTCACGTTGTGGTCCAGCTGTGGATGACAGCTTAACAAAAAGTCAGCTGGAGTTCGGTGAAACAGAATGTGAAGTAACGAAGGGGCAACCTCACACCCGACCTTGGCTGTTATTGGCTAGATCTCATCTGCAGTCTTTAGTTCGTTGGGGTATAGAGAGAAGCGAGGCTTGGGAAGACCTAAAAAGAGATGGATGCTGGAACAGGCCATTGAGCCTAATCCTTGACAGATGATGATGATAATGACCTTGCTTTATTTAAATTTAAACTTGTAGGTAATGTTATATAAAAGTAAAAAATTAATGTACGCTTATTCAATGTAATATTTGTGGTTTTTTCAGTACAACATAAAATTGTGTAAGGGGGCGTGCTCCGTTTGATCTAAATGATCAGAAAGTTAAAGAATTAGTGATGACGGACGGAGTCAGTGAGGTCTTTTTCATTTATTCATACAGATTTCGAAATCTTAAGAAATTTATAAATATATTTGCAATTTACAAAAAATAAATAACAAACATAGATTTTTTATTAATACATAACGTAGAATTATAGAAAATATTATAATAAAACACGTAGGATCATGTTGAAGTACATTCATCTATGACGTCACAGAGCAAACATTATAGTGATTTCTTTAGACGAAAATACAGTACTGGAAGTATTTAATAGCAAAAGTCACGTTTCACGATTTTTGTTAACTTTAATGTCTATTATTACTTGTATTATTAATAAATAATAAATAGATAAATAATTATTAATTTATCTGCGTCGCTTCTGAATGAATTTCTAGGTTAATAATACGTTATTGTATGTATTGAATATTAATTATTTATGACGTCACTAATTTAATTCGTCATCGAAAAATAATTACTCATATCAATCAAATTCATCCATGTGAATTTAATTGTAATTATTGGTATTTTTATAATAATTATTAATTAATTAATTTTAATCTACCTGTATACGAGTATTATAAAGAAGTAACGTTTTTTTGTTCGTACGAGGTAACCTTAGAAACTACTCGACCGATTTCAAAAATTATTTTACTGTTGGAAAGCTTAGAGCTTCCTGAGTAATTTAGGCTTCATCGCATTACTTAATTTTATAATTTTTACTTTCTCTTGCCTATATGAATATATAGGAAGGAAAGTATTGTTTTCATGTCGATTTTTCGAAATCGAGTTTTCACCGGATCTATACGTTTTCAGACCCCCTGAATCCAAAAAACATGTTTTTAGCGATTGGTCTGTGTGTGTGTCTGTGTGTCTGTGTGTGTGTGTGTGGAACAGAATATCTCAAGAACGGAACATCGTACGAACTTGAAACTTGAAACTTAAGTTACATACCACTACCGGACGCGACACGAACATTTTCATCAAAATCGGTCAACCGGAAGTAGTAGTTTATTCGTATAATTTTTCAGTTTTTTGCGATTTTCTCAAAAACTGGTCCTACGATTTTTTTTAAAATCGCCTATTTTACTCAATTTTTTATTCTCTACAAGATAGGGTAGGCGCCATGTCTGCTGAAATTCTCGGTGAGGCTCTTTTCACGTAAAAACGTTGTTTTTTTAAGATTACGGCTTTAATTTAAATTTTAGCGCAAAAACTTATATAATAAAAGTTGTAGAGAATTTAAAAACCTACAACTTATGTTTCAAACATTTTTTTGTATTACGCTTAGTTTAGCGGTAATTTGCGATTTTCTGTTTTTTTTCTCACGAAAACGTGAGAAAAATCGATTTTTTTAACATTTCGGTCTTAGTATGCATTTTACGACAAAAGTGTATATAATAAAAGTTATAGAAAATTAAAAGATCTACAACTTTTGTTTAGAGAATTTTTCTCTACAGAGCCTAGTTTAGCGTGAAAGTGTGATTTTCCGTTTTTTTAAGCCAAATTGAGTTCGATTTTCATTTTGCGTCTTCCACTCATGATTAAAATAAGGTTATGTTTTTGAGGTTAGTTTTTGTTCATTTCTAATGTTTTAATACTAATGTTAGGTTTATTGTTAATTATTTGCATTGGCAAGAGAAAGTTGTGTGTTTCACACCAGATTTTTTATAAAATATTTGTGAAAGGCAAAATTAAGTCTTCTTTTGATCAGTAACACATAGAATAGAGTTTACCCATAACAGGGAGATAAAGTGTAAAATTATTTGGCACTCGATCTGCTAGTTCCAGGGCTACAAAAAATAGTTCTGTCTTATCATATGTTCAGCCAACTATATGACTGAATTTTGGGAGGCCCCCAAAATTATTATTATAAAAATTATGACAAAAGTTTATGCCTATATAACAGAAGTTACGAATTACTAAGCCCTACAGAGGTTGATTTACCGCCGTTTACTCATGATTAATATTAGTAAGTTATGTATTTAATTTTAAATTGTTTACTCATGATTAAACATAGGTTATATTTTACATAATATACATTCGCAAGAGAAAGTTGTGTAAGTGTTTTACACCAGGTTTTTCCGTTTATTTATTAACCTTTCCATTCATAAACTGTACATTTATTTTTAATTGTAACCATTCAGTTAACATGAGGCACAATGTCTATATCTAAACCATTTAGAAACTATGACAGACTCAATTTTAGTTCCCACTGTCACGTTATTTTTTGTTTTTATTTTATTATATATTTATTTTTTGTTTTTTGGCACAGTCTCATAATTCCAGGACAAGGATGATTTATGTTCTATGTGTATTCCATGCATGCGTGTATTTGTTACTTTTTCAAGGATGAAACAAAGCATAAAAAGAGGTCCTCTATCCTTTTCTCTCGACAGCCCTATCTCTCTCTCTCTAAATGTATATTATATGTAGTGGTTTTTAAATGAATTATAAATAGGCATATTACGGAATGTACAAATAAAAGCCTGTGTGGCAGCTAAGCTTGGTTATTTTTTATTTTATTTTATTATTATTATTATTATTATTATATTATTATGTGTATAGAAATATTATGCGTAACCTTCCCTTGTTTCTTTGTGTGGGAATTAATAGCAATAAATAACAGTTGTTATGAATTAAAATACGCAGTTTAGGCCAATATTTTTTAAAATTCCAATTATTAACGCGTATACGCACTTTAGCGGTTCTTTATTTTTTGCAATCACTTGTCTGTGGTTGTATTAAATTCAACATATATCTGCGTTAATTTATTTATTTGTTTATGGTTATTTATTTATTTTTTATCTATTTTAATCTCAGTACAGCGTTACAAATGTTATTTTTATATTATGTAATGTTATTACAAAAAGTTTTTATTTAAAAAAAGAAACTTATTTGTGTTCTTATGTAAGTGAATGTCGTTATACGATCATAGATGTTATCAAGAATAAACGACCTTAGTTTCGTTCATAAATACATAAATATATGTTGGTATTTTTATGGAGACGGATATCTTAAATTTTGTTTTACATATTTTGTTAACTTCTATAATTTTGTTTTGAGATATTTTACCACTAATTAGAAAAATCTGATCTGAAACTCTCACACGAGTTTCTCTTGAAAATATAAATAATTAACGACATAATTTATGTTTAATCATGAGGTAACAATGTAAAATGAAAAACATAACTTAATTTTATAATGAGTGAATGATACAAAGTTAAAATTAACCTATGTAGGACTTAAAAATACAAAATTCACCTATTAACGCTAAAATAGGTTGCTTGCTTAGGTCATTAGCCGAAAGACTGGTTTGAATCTCTAGAGGCTTTACAAAGTAAAATGAGGAGTGAGGTGGTTTACCATTGCTTTCCTCACTGAGTGGAAAAGTATGCTTATCAGCATGCTAGGGCTACTAAAAACCATATACTTTCCACCCTGTAAATGACACCTTCACTTCATTCACCACACGGTCTGGCTGTATAATGAAATTCATTACTCTCAGAGGAGATAATTCTGACTATAGTTTAATGAACTAGAGACAGCAGATGAAGGCGAAGCATAGTGACCTAGATCATAGCACAGAGCCAATTGACTTTCGTTTATCGTATCCTGCGTTGTCACGTTGTGATCTCACTGTGGATAACAGCCTAAGAAAAAGACAGCTGGAGTTCGGTGGAACAGAGTGTGACTTGGCGAAGGGGCAACCTCACACCCGACCTTGGCTGTTATTGGCTAGATCTCATCTGCAGTTTTTAGTTCGTTGGGGTGTAGTGTCTATTACACTTTTACCTCTTCCGTTCTTAAATAATTCAGTCGTATAATTGGCTGATCGTTATGATAACAGAACTATTTTTGTAGTACTGTAACTAGCAAATAGTGCAATAATTTAACACCTGTTAAATTATTTATATAGGCGTTATGGATAATAAAAATGCATCAAATAGTGAATTTTGAAATAGTTTGAATGACCCACTGAGCGCCACAAAATTCGACCCATTGTGGCCCACATTTAGATAGTAAAAACAAAGTCACTTCACGTAACCTACAATTTGATATTCCAGTTATACAGTATATAGTTTTGTTACACATTTAGTAAAGTATTTAATGGTACTATTGAAAAAAAAACAATACTTAAACTAAAAAAAATATACCAAATAAACGTACCTGTTAAAGAAATGTTACTTCTCCGATGACAAAATACACTTTTTCAAAAAATCAAAGATATTAGCATAAATTATCTCAACGCCTTCTGAAACATGTGGTAGTAGTTCTAGACGCTACGACTTTAGCCCCAATAAATTAGCAACTTATTTGAAAAAACAACTCACTGATTCACTGTGGCCCAGTCTCCCCTTCACCTGTTATGGGCAAAAATAAAAGTTGTAGATTTATTTTATTTCCTGAATTTTTTATTATAATATTGTTAAACATTTTCCTGAGTATTGTTTACACTTACAAAATATAAGAATACACCAAATACTTAATAGATATCTCTCACCTGATTAAAAAGCCAAAGGTCCCTTTCGCATATCATATATCCAGGCTTCAGTTGCAATATTATAACGTTTATTTTATTGATTTATTTTACTGATTTATTTTTTGGGTCTTTTCTGTTTCTCCCCTACATAATTTTTCATATTTTGTGTGTATTTTATATGTATAGTTTCTTACAGTATTTTCAACGATAAAAACGGGAAAAATATATTTTTTAAATCCTACACCAATATTCTTCAAGTTAACGTTAAAGTTTTTTCCTTTTCCAAGTTAACCTTAAATTATTTATTGAAAATTATTAAATTATTAAAAAATATTTTATTTAATTATGTTAAATTAATTTATTAAATGATGTCATGTACTCAATGAGTTTATATTTCATTATTACATACAGTAATAACAACTGAGAAAAAGCAATTTATTTACCCTACTTACATTTTAACCTTAACTTGATGAATATTGATGTAGGATTTTTTACTTTTCCGGTTTTTATCGCTAAAAATAATGTAAGGTTGCTTAGGTTGTTCACAAAATGTGAAAAATTATGCTGGGAGGGGATAACAGAAAATACCCTATTTTTTATTTGATTTAAAATCAAATCACTTGAAAAAAAGAGACCGACCAAACGACAGAGGATCGTGTATTCCGATGAAGAACACCAGAAAAGATCAGAAAGATTGAAGGAATACTGGAGAAGAATCAAGGAAAGAAACATCAGGAAAAGTACTCCAACACAATGAAAATTGAAATAAAATTTTTCTTCTTTCATAAACTTATGTAGTCCTATGTGGCTATAAAAAAATGTCAAATCAAAAGCTTGGTTATTAACAACTACAGTGGGTTATGAAACAATGGGTTTTAACTTGAAAATTTCCAGAGCCTATCCGGGAATCGAACCCGAGATCTCCACGTTGTAGGCTAACACGCTACCACTAAAATGTTATTTTGATAGCTTTGAAATTGGAATTTAAGTTTAATTTTATTCAGGATTTTAACTACATGTGATTGATATCAGTTAATTGATAAAGAAAATTAGCTCGGAAAAAATTTATATTTTTTCTTTATGGTATACAATTTTGGTTTAAAAGGAAATGTTTTTTTATAGGACATACATTTAAATAATGTAATATATCTAACATAACTCTTTTATATTTTCTAATAGAAGCAGCTGACAATTATTTCAAAATTATCCAAGAGACGCTCTTTGTAATTACTATGTATATTCAAACTGTTATGAAACAAACGTATGTTAGTATGTTATTATAAACGTTACGCGGTAATAATTCTATCGTAAATGAAATTTCATCACATTCTGTTCTGATGTCATTTACTGAATTATTTATTTATTTTTTACTTTTTACTTTGGCAATAAATGTAAAGTTGGTAGCTGGTAGTTGGTAGCTATACTCTAAACATAGAGTTACTTCATCTAGTGTTTTTTTTAAGTGGGTCAAATTTCAGATATCAAAAATTTTAAAGCTACATGAAATTTTAATTAGGTACCTTCCCTACTTTTCCCTACAATAAAAAATCTGGTGTGAAACACTCACACGACTTTCTTTTGCAATGTAAACAAACCTCTCTGCCTATCTATATATGCAGGGTGATTCTAAATTATGGTAATGTCACCGGATGGCGGCGACATTTATTGGCGAGTTGAACCCTTTCATTTTTGGTGGCCCTGAAAAGGGCCGTTTAAGCGGTGGTCGTCGTGAAGGGAAGCGTCGGTCGTAGTCGTCGTGGCGGTCGAGGAGCTGGGCGACACGGCGTGTCGTCGTCCAGTGGAGATTTCATCTTCTTCCCTCGCAGTAGTGCGTCGATAGCTGCTTCGTCGGGTCCGGTGGGTGTAAGGCTCGGTCGAGGGACCACTGTGGGCATCGCTCGCGTCAGCGGGAGCGATGGACCCGAGATGATGGACTGGAACGGAATTGAATTTTTTTTCGGCTCAGTGAAGCGGCTCTTTATATAGTTGCCGAGAGTGCTGTGGTAGAGGGCGGTTATTGGTCTTGGCCTTGATGACAAAGGCCTCTGTCGGTACGCCGCCACAAGCCTACCAACCCTCTCGGAACTATTGGCGGCTCCCTTTGTTGCTACGTCGGAAGCTTCGATAGCCGGCAGCACATTATCAAATCAAAAGGGGTGACAATGACAGTAAAATAATTTAGTACATAAAAATAAGAAAAAGAGTTTATACAAATATATGTCCGCAAGCGCTTCATTAATGAGTTACAGCTAGTGAACAATTTCGCCCCAATTTTAGTTCTTCTGGTGAAATACAGTAATACTGAATTTTTGGGGGCTATTTTTGCGACAAATATTATTAATTCATATGGAAAATTACTCAAAGTTTTTGAGAAAAATTATGAAATATGCAAAAAATCTTATTAAAAAAATACAGTCTTCTTCGTTTGCTGCCCAATAACTTTGTTAAATGACCAATAATACATTATTTTTCCCAATGAAAATTGTAGAGAATTTAATTCTGAAAGCAATTATAACTAAATTGTAAACGAAAGTTTAATGAAATGGACTCTTATATGCTGCGTAAAAATACGCAGCAATTTGTCTTTTGGTATGATTTTAATGTCATTTGAATATGTTTATTTCGATAAAAATAAAACTTTTCATACAAAAATTTTTTTCTCTCTATTTAGGAAATTCACGATCTGTTGGAAACAAACAGTGAACGTGATAAAACAAAATATGGAAAAAATAACATGATAAATAAACGTGAGTGGAGAAACAGTCCAGTGACAGAACTCCGACGTGAATAGATAAGTGTAGCATTAAGTGCAGCATTTAGAACACTGTAATTGATAGTCAATATTACAGTACTACGTTAATTTATGAGGTCTCGGCTCCATCGACGTTTTTTTTTTAGTGAGTTATTCGTTCCCTTCTCATAAAGCGACAAAGTATTGCTGTGTAGTGTAGGCCTATTACATATAGAGTCCATTTTATTAAAATTCTATTTACATTAATGCACATTGCTTACATAATTATTGCTTTCAGAATTAAATTCGCTACAATTTTCATTGGGAAAAATAATTTGTTTATAGGTCATTTTACAAAGTTATTGGCCATCAAACGTAGAAGATTGTATTTTTCTACTAAGATTTTTTTGCATATTTCATGATTTTACTCAAAAGTTTTAGGTAATTTTCCATATAAATTCACAATATTTGTCGCTAAAAGTAGCCCCAAAAAATTCACTATCATTGTATTTCTCCAGGGGAACTGAAATTGGGGCGAAATTTTTCGCTAGCCATAACTCGCTAATGAAGCGTTTATAGAACTGTATGTTTATACAAAATCTTTTCTTATGTTTAGCTCTACAATCATGTAGACTACTAGATTATTTTACCATAATTTAGAATCAGTCGGTATTTAACGTACGTTTAATCATGAGTAAAGATGAAATATATAACCTAATTTTTCGCAGAAAATAAAAATCAACCTCTGTAGAACGTAAAAATACGCAAAATCAGTAATTGCCTCTAACCTAGGTTCTGTAGAGAAAAATTCTTAAATAAAAGTTGTAGGTCTTTTAATTTCCTATAAATGTGAGTATACACTTTTGTCGTAAAATGCATGCTAAGGCCGAAATCTTAATCCATTTATTTACACATTTTCATGAAAAAAAGAACAGAAAATTACTAATTACCGCTAAACTAAGCGTTATACGTACAAAGAAATGTTTGGAATAAAAGTTGTAGGTTTTTAAATGTTCTACAGCTTTCATTAAATTTACTTTTGCCTGAAAATGCATATTTAAGGCCGCAATCTTTATAAAAAATATTTTTTTCTGCGACAGCGCAGCCTCCCCAAGAATTTCAGCAATCATGGCGTCTACCCTATCGTATAGAGCATATAAAAAGTGGTAAATGAGGCGATTTTAAAAAACATCGTAGGAGCCAATTTTAAGGAAATCCTAAAAAAGTGAAAAATAAACAAATAACGTACTACTTCCGGTTGACCGATATTGATGAAAATGTTCCGTGTCGGGGCCTCTAGTAGTACTGAAATGAAGTTCCAAGTTTCAACTTCGTATAATATTCTGTTTTTGAGATATTTCGTTCACACACACAGACTAAACGCTAAAAAACATGTTATTTGGGTTCAGGGGTCTGAAAACGTGAATTCGATGAAAACTCAATTTCGGAAAATATATAAATAAATAATACTTTCCTTCCTTATATTCATATAGGGCAAGAGAAAGTAAAGTACCTTTGTTACATACGTGTTAACAACAGTCCCTCTTTCGTTGATTATGACTACTTCTAATTCCTAGTATCCTGGTATTCTCATGTAGCTTGAAATCCAACTATGCGGGGCAAGTTGGCACAGTCTACCGCCGTCTACTCTCTCATTGCTACAATTTCTCGATTCCCCTTAGCGAATCACCTTCGTTCGATGAATATCTGAAATTAAAATAAATAGGTACATCATACTTTCGAATTAAATAAATATTTTTTTATCCCTAATGTGGTACGTTGCAATCTGTTCACTTAAGAATAATAAGCAACGTAATGAGATATAAGATATATATATGTATGACGTGAATGAGGCGTAGTCTGGTACAGACTAGGGCCGACTATTCCTTTTTTTTTTTTTTAATTCCTAATACGTACGCTACAATCTGTTCAATTGAGAACAATAAGCAACCCCATGACCCAATGAGATGAGGATGATGTGTATGACGTGTAAATGAGGTGTAGTTTTGTACAGACCCAGGTCGACCATTCCTGAGAGAGTATGGTTAATTGAACCCCAACCATCAAAGTACACCGGCAACCACTGTCTAGTATTCAAATCCGTATAAAAGTAACTACCTTTACTAGGATTTGGACTATTCCTGAGAGAGTTATTTGAACTCAAACCATCAAAGTACACTGGTAACCACAGTCTATTATTAAAATCCGTCGACGTTTCTAGACTGTGCGCAAAGGTTTCCCATGCAGGAGTGAGGAGATATAGATTGTTTGTTGCATCTAACGGAAATTAAGATGCCTCAACTCTGGCCAGTTGTGTTAATATTGCAAATGACATTGGAAACGAAGTAGACTTTTTCAACTCAAAAATTGGCTTCTTTAGGCTACGGTTACACTAAATACGAATTCGCATAAAAAAATTGGTCTTTCAAACTGCCCGAATTCGAACGAATTATTCGCATGTGAAGAAGCCTGTATTTTATGTCTGTGTGGTCACACTGCTTACGACGAGAACTTACGAACTGAACGAATTCGCACAACCGCTTTTATCCGACCAAACTACTTTGGTTTTTGTCAGATAGTCGTACGAAAATACTGTCCGTATATATGTGAAAACGCTTAATGTTAAGTATTTTTAAGTATTGTACCTTATTTAAAACAACGGCCTATATAAAAATAAATAACAAGCTATCACAATCGATCGAAACGGAAATTGAAAAATTAATTTACCTTTTAAGACATGAAAGAAACGCCTTTTGGGATCAAAAGTCGACGACTACCATAACAGAGTTGTGAACAGAAAACTTTGGAATGAAATAACTTTTCATTCACTTATAGCCAATTCACTTTTCATGTTAATATAAGAAAATAATGAATACTTTCTTTAATAAAGAAGAATCTAGTAAAAAGAAATCACTATCCGCATCAACTGAAGAAAAACCGCCACCTAATTATTTAATATTTCGCTCCTAATGTAAGTCGTACGAATTATTTCGTGCCAATTCGTATGACTATTTTTCAATACGAATTCGTATCCAGTGTAATCGTAGCCGTAAGGTAGAATTACTGAGGAGTGTGACGTGTATATAGCTCACTGTGATAGTGTGTTGATGTATGTTATTTATTACGTTCAAGCCCTTTGTACCTACGTGCTATAGTATGTGAATGTCCATGTTCTTTGTGTATAAGTATGTGGATATATGGTTTGATAATTTGGAAATTGTTATAATAAATAAAAATGGTGTAATATATAAGATATAAAATTAAAAAATATACAATTATTCAATCTAGCAAGTACATTAAGGCTGTTCGCCGTTCTACAACTTGACGGACTTCCGTACCTGGCTGCACAACGTTCTATGGGAGGAGACGGCAGGGTGTAGGGGAGTGTAGGAGTCCTGTAAAAAAATAAATAAATAAAAGGCAAGGTAGGCGCCCTTAAAAATCTTTGTCATATCAAATTTTTATTACGCAAAACCCAAACGACTGAATAGTTTGTCCACTTTTAAAAAACAAACACTACCTATTATAAGAAATTTGTTTTGTGGGCCCGTGGGCCTGAAGATCGTAGACTGATAATATAGGTTACGAAGTCGAAAAAGACTGTTCGAGGAAAATGAACGATTAATAGAAACAATAAAAAAGAAGACTTAAATTTTACCAACATCTGTATAGAATAGATATCAACCGGTTGACAAAAAATTTTGAAGACACTAAACAATAAAACTAAGGTGTCGGAAAAATGGTTTAAAGTCAGATAAAACAGATACGGTCAAGTATCTTGGTCTGACTTTTGATAAACGACTAACTTGGAGCACACATATCAAACGGAAACGTTTATTACTGAATTCCCGACTTAAACTTCTATATTCCCTACTTCACAAACGATCAAAATTACCAATGGCACAAAAATTACGCATATATTGTTCGCTTTTGAAACCTATGTGGACCTACGGGTCCCAAATTTACGGTTCAACCAAACCCTCTAACTTGCAACGAATTCAAGCATTCCAGTCAAAAACATTACGCCTTATAGCAAATGCACCTCTTTACGTTAGCAACAAAATCTTACATACAGATTTGAAAACACCACTTTACAAAATTCCATTGAATACCTATACAAACGCTTTCACGACAAATCACACGAACACGAGAACCCATTGGTGCGTTCACTTTCCACCGTCAATTTACCTGATAATCCCCCTAGACGCCTTAAAAGACGCTGGAGTAGAGACCTGCTAATTTGATATACAAATTTCATTCTTGGGGAGGCACCAATGGGGCCCTATCCCTCTCATGCCTATCATGTCATTTATATTATCATAATTAGCACATTTGCTTATTGTAAAATTTTACAGTTGTAAATAAAAAATTAAAGAGAAAATAAAGAAGTCAGAAAAGATATTGAGAGAACCGGAATAAACCTAGAAAACTTAAAGAACTGAACCCAATTCAGACAACTAATTTCGGACTTAAAGGACTTCCATGAAGAGACGAACAGAACACCGGGTGGACAGAAGAAAGGAGAAAAACCTACAGTGAGCGAATGTTGAGAATGTGGCCTGCAAAAAGAGCTTTATCCCTTAGATTTAAATAGTTAAATGCAAGTACTTTGGCTTCTTTATGCAAAATCTAATGAACAAAAGCGTATTTCAGCTCCTGTGTTTTTAGGAAAAGCAGAGAATTTATGATGAATCAGTCTGTCAATGTGAGCTCTCACATCTTCGTATTATAATCTTCGTTTTCTATAACATAATTATTTTATAGTGCGTTTGTTGTTGTTTAGGCCATCAGCCGAAAGGCTGGTTTGAACCTCTAAAGGCTTTACTAAGTAAAACCAGGAGTAGAGGTCGTTTACCGTGCCTTCCTCACCAGGTGAAAAAGTATGGTTCTTGGAATTCCAGGCCCTCCGAAAAGCATCTAATTTTGCAAATGACTCATTTACTTCATTCACCACACGGTCTGGTTGTATAATGAAATTCATTACTCTCAGAGGGATAACTCTGAGAGTAATGTCTTTTACACCTATACCTCTTCTGTTATTAAATACTTAGTCATATAATTGGCTGACCATGTAATAAGAAATAGAACTATTTTTGTAGCCCTGGAACTAGTAGACACTAGCTGAGTGCATTTATTTATCTAAAAAAAATTTTAGATTTAAAAATAAATTAAATTTCAGTTAAAAATTCATTAAATTTTAGATAACAATTTTGTGGTTATTATATAGCATAGAGGTAAGCTTGTTTATGGTGGGGGAAAGGGAGACGGAGAAATATTGTCAAGTGTTGTAAAAAGAGACCCTGAAACAGAAAGGGAACTGGTCAAACCAGATAGTACAAACCAACAAAACTTTGAGATAAAAATGTTCCCCCTTTAAATCTTAAACGTCACATCAGTATTGTGTATACAAGAGGATAAACCTGCTAGAAAATTTTCTTCCTAAACTAGCGAAGCGAGCGATTCGATTCACAGTTCTTACACATTCATCTTCGCTCGCTTTTAAGTTAAATTAAAAGCAATCAAGTGTCAAAGTCGAGAGAGAAGTTCTCTTCTCCTATTACACGCTTGTCCGCTTTTTTTGCATTTCATTACGGAGATTTTTATCTCTTTTGTTCTTTTTGACTTCGTTCATTTTGTAGTTATTAGACAGTGCTACTTATTAATATAATTTGGTAATAAATTTGCTTTGTCACGTGTACAGAAATAACGATTTTAATTAATCTGAAGGACAGCATACTACGGCAGTAGTGTAGATAAAAATTTTGTTCGGCATTGTCGGTTTTCATGTAACGTTCCTGAAAACCTCTCTTTCCTCCAAGTCCGTAAAATATTAAACACTTTTTTTTTTTTTGAAGGGAAATCTTATCTTTTAATTTCCAACCAGTATTATGTCTCCTTGTATAGGGCCAATTTTAAACCACGTGAGGTGACTTGAGATGTTTCTGGAAGCTCTTTTGGCAGCTCACGTTCTCAGAATTCGCTCACTTGTCTCTTTTCTTTTGTCTACCCGGTTCTATTTTACTCTTCATGGAAGCCCTTAAACTCCGTAATTAGTTCTCTGAACTTGGTTTGGTTCATTAAGTTTTATTGTACTAGGGTAGGACCAGAATAATTCCTCGGGATGAAAACACTACTGTACCTTTATAAATCATTCAGGAAATTTTTAGCTTTGATTCAGAAGTATATCCTTCTTATTCCCAGAAATATACGTTCCTTGAAGCTATTATCTATACTTTAAAATTACTCATCAAGATTCGATTCCAATCTTTTTCTTCTTCTGCCTTTCAAGGATTAGGCATCTCTGCCTATTCTGAACCTCTCAAATCTTCCCATCTCTTTCTCGGGCGTCCTCGTTCTCTCCTGCTCTCCGGCTTATAGCTCAGTGTCTGGTTGGGTATCCTACCCTCCCGCATTCTGTTTACATGCTCTAACCACTGCATTCTGTTCTGGGATACCTTGTTGTTTATAGAGATGTTGAGTTCTTTCCTTATCTCGGTATTCCTGTAACGATCTTCTCTATTACACCTATAAGTATGTCGAAGATTCCAATTGAAGATTTAATATTATACCCGTGGATTTAAGTGTAAAGATTTTACCATTCTTTTCAATTACCGAGGTACTGAAATTCACTTGTGACAAGGACACGCGAAACACGACTGCCAACATTTCTACATTATAATATATATGTAGCATATTCCGATACATGAACAAAGAAATAAAATTTACGAAGAAATAGATTAACCAGTAAATTAGGAAACCTTGATGTCAAAATTTTGGCACTAACTAAAGGTATAAAAAATAAATATTACATAATAAAATATACCTATACTTCATTGGTTGAATGAATAGGCATTTCTGTATATTTATTTATAAGGCATATTTACATTCAAAAGGCCTTTTGCCCTTATAAATTACACGTCATATTTTTTTTTGTAAAGTTTTTTAAATGTATTCCTGGTTCAAGTAAGAGCATTGAAACGGATCTACGAATCCTGATTCAGTATATCCTTAATGATAGTTTTTTCTATTAGTTTTTTTTATTATACAATTTATTATTTATTAAATATATAATTTATTCATCACGGTTCCTTCTCATAGAATTTGTTTTCGCATATTACAATAGAATAAGCGTCATAAAAAATTATTCTCATATTTTTTTTACTTATATAATGTTTTTAAAACTGTATACATTTTTTTATTTCAAGGATAAAATTGAATAAAATCTCTGTGTGAGTGTATGTTTTGAATTGAGTTTGTATATTTATTGTCTTAGTGTTTATAAAATTGTGTTTGTTTATATCTATATTATAAATTATCTTAACTTGTTAATTCTTATATAAAATACTTGAACTGCTTTGTTTGTTTTCGGATTCTTTATTTGTATTTTACTGTAGTGAAATATCATTTATATATATAATTATTATAATAATACATAATATTATATAATTATTTGATACAAATTGTTGGATGACATTCTTATTGAAGTAAGCAAATGAGTAGTGGTAATAAATAAATTGGTAAGTAAAATATTTAACTTATTCTTAAAATTTAGGCATATCAGTTTTATCTTGACATATCCCTATACTCCTTTCTGGAGTCTTCTGGACGCAGTCATAAAAAGAACTTACCCATCCTTACCCATCCTACACTAGCCTTCGTGTACGGCAAGTTCCAAGAATAATACTGTTACTACAATTTGTCTCTGGAAAGAAGAGAGTTGGCGGAGAGACGCAAAACTGGGTGTACGAGGTGTGGCTATTAAATAACGAGACTGACGTTGTAAAAAATTTAATTTTAATTTTATACATAATCACTTATTGTCACCTTCAATATACACTCCTTCTCTATCCCTACAACGCTCCATGTGAATTTTCCATTGTTGGAAACAGTGCTGGAAGTCATCTTCTGTCAGCTCCTTCAGGACACGTGCCGGTTTCTCTTTTACAGCTTCTACAGACTGAAATCTTGTCCCTTTTAATGCAGATTTCACCTTAGGGAACAGGTAAAAGATAATAACATGTAATGAAACGTGGTTTTTTACTTATGATCCGGAAACGAAGCGCCAATCCATGCACTGGAAGAGCCGAACTTCACCGAGAGCTAAAAGAGCTCGAATGAGCCAGTTAAAATTTAGAGCAATGGTGATTGTTTTTTTGATATCCATGGGATTGTGTACCTTCACTGGGTTCCTGAAGGTCAAACAATTAATCAATATTTTTACCTTGCGGTACTTTCTAAACTACGTCAAAGAGTAAGGAAAAAACGCCCCGAAATGTAGAAGGTCAAATCATGGGTTCTCCACCAAGACAATACGCCAGCTCATTCCGCGTTATCTGTCAAGAGATTCCTAGCCTAGTACAGCATCTCTGTTAGAACATCCACTTTATTCACCAGATCTTGGACCATGTGACTTCTACCTGTTCCCTAAGGTGAAACCTGCATTAAAAGGGACAAGATTTGAGTCTGTGGAAGCTGTAAAAGAGAAAGCGGCACGTGTCCTGAAGGAGCTGACAGAAGATGACTTCCAGCACTGTTTCCAAAAATGGAAATTCGCATGGAGCGTTGTAGGGATAGAGAAGGAGTGTATATTGAAGATGACAATAAGTGATTATGTAAGAAATAAAAATTAAATTTTTTTGTAACGTCAGTCTCGTTATTTAATAGCCACACCTCGTATCAAAAAGGCTAACGTAATGAATAAAGACAAATACACCCGTCTCGCCTAAAGTGTAAAATCTGTTTATTGGCCTACCGTCGATCATGTATGCAGAATAAATACTACAATTTATGTAGTGTTATAGTAATTATGTGTTGTTTAGGTCATCTCCCGAAAGGCTGGTTTGAACCACTTGAAGTTTTACTAAGTAAACGACGAGAGAAGTGGTTTACTCAGCGGAAAAGTATGCTTATCAGCATGCCAGGCTCTCTGAAAAGCACATATGTTCCACACTGCAAATGATACCTTCATTTCATTCACCACAATGTCTGGCTGTATAATGAAATTTATTACTTTCTGAGAAGATAACTCTGATTAGTGTCTTTTACACCTCTACCTCTTCTGTTCTTAAATGATTCAGTCATTTAATTAGCTGATCATATGATAAGAAACAGAACTAATTTATTTTTTGTAGCTCTAGAACTAGCAGATCGAGTGCAAATAATTTGAAAACTCCATCTGTCTGTTATAGGCAGAGTAACTATACAACAATGACTAATTGACACCTCACACTCTCCCCGCAACTGACTTTTACGGCAGGAGTTCCGGGTTTGATTCCCGATCAAGTAATTTGTTCATCACTCATTTTTATCAATCGCCAATCATCATCTAAATTAGCATTATTATCCAAAATAATCAGAAGTAAAACCAATAAAAAATCCACGCCCCATAAGGTGAAACACGACCAGTGTAATCATATGATCAACCAAAAATATAATTTTTCATTTTGTTTATGTATTACATATATCTCCTTCATTTTCTTATAAATTCATGAACATACACAAAATAAAAATAACTTAAGAAAAATTACCAGAAAACTAAGTACCTATTTCTAAACAAAAAATAAAATTACAACATATTCCGAAATGATAAATTAGTTAAAATTTTTACTCGGATATGTAAATACAATTAATTATACTCAAACCGGTTGAAGATTAAAATTATAGTTGAATAGTTTTATTTATTCATGTATTTGAATTAATTAAAAATAATATCACTACATTATAACTATAAGTTCAAACGTACCAAGTACAATTATTATTTATTTAAATGCTGAATTAAATTTTATGTACCAAGTATTTATTGGAAATCTATCTTAAAATAACATCTTTACTAACATTGTTATTAATATTTATTATTCTAAATAAATAAGTAAATTGAAATAGAGAAATTTTTCATAGATAGATTAATTTATTCATTCATTTTTCTAATTTTTTTTAATCGGTGTGTAATTCCCTAAAACGAATGTTGTAAATTAACAAGGGAACAAACTCTTTAAATATATTTTCAAGAATGGAACTGAAAAAAAAACATTTGGAATATGCTTTCGTGAGAAAATTTATGTTAGTACCGAAAAATGTATGTAAGCTACCTAGAAGGCGAACCCACTACCCCTGAAAAGCCAAACCCAAACGAGCGGACGTGAGCCGCAGGGCGCCCCACTCCCCTCAGTACTCGTGTAAATGTTGGACGAGTCGCCGTCGAGCTCGTTACGCCGCTAAAGTGCTTTGCACGTGGCTCTACTACACATGGAAGTACTATGTACAACCATGCACTTTGAGTAGCACGGGTTTGATTTCCCCGGCTAGGGACTGGAAATTTTCGTAAGTCAAAAATCCACTATTTCAAATGCATAACCCACCATAGCCGCAAATAACCAAGCTGTTAATGCGACTTCAAATAAACTAAAAAAAAATCACGAATTATAAGTGTCACTATTCTGAGGGTTCTTTTACTCGGTCTTTACCTCCAGAACGTGTTTCTTTAATAAAATAACGGTGTGATGTTACCGCAAAAAACAATTTCATCAAAAATATCACACGTTTTTAAAAATGGTGGGAGCTGCCAATAGTTACGAAAGAGGCGGTAGGTCTGTGTCGGCACTGTAGAAGGCTTGTAACCGCCCCACGGCTGCGCACTGACTATGTGAAGAGCGCTCCACTGAGCCCGACCGAATTCGATTCCGATTCACTCAACAGCAGACGAGACATTCATTCACCATCGGCTTACGGTTACCGGACTGCAACGAAGGCTTATCGACGACCCTGCAAGAGAGAAGGTGATGCTTCCGCTCGCCGACTCGACACCGTACGCCGTCGACCGGGACCGCCATCGCCCGCTGCCGCGAGCGATGCCCACAGCGGACTCTCGACCGAGCCTTGCGCCTCCAGGGTCTCGGCGAAGCAGCCATCGACGCACTACTGCAAGGGAAGAAGATGGCGTCTCCGCTGGACGACAAAACGCCGTGTCGCCATGGTAGTCTCAGCGAAACCAAGACGACCATGGTCGTCTTAAACGGCCCTTTTCAGGGCTACCAAAAATTAAAGGTTTTATCTCGCCACATAATGTCGCATCCGGTGACAGAATGTAAATAATTTTTAAAAATACTGTAAATATTAATTAGGTACTGTATTTTAAACTTAAAATTTCTGTGTTTTCATACATAGTACTAATAAACAGTAGTAAAGTATGTGTATCTCTTTTACTTTTTTGAAACCCTAAATGTATGACTCCGAATCTTATACGGAATTTCCCATATCCGTAATCGGTTCGCCCCCTATACTTCGATTTAACGAGGTTTTACTGTATAACGATGGGTATAAAAGTGTTAAAATTTTCAGACTCTAGCCGGGAATCGAACTTGAACTTTAAAATCTACTTTGATGTTTTACTCTTAAGGTTAGTTCGGGGATTAGGCTGAATAATGACGTTTACCTGAATGATTTACTGTTTGCGGATGATTTGTGGATTGTGGAAAAGAGTGAGGATGAGCTAAGAGATAAATTATGCAAAAAATATAATTTCAACGTTCCTGTAAAAAAATCAAAGATAATGGCATTTACTGGTAAATATCCTACCAGGTCTAAAATTTTGATAGATGTTGTAGTGCTTGAGCAAGTATCACAATGCAATTATTTAGGTCGTGACATCGGGTTTGATTAAGATTTGGACATAAAAAAGAAAGCTGGCAAATTCCAAACAGTGTGCGGCAATTTTAGCAAACCCCTAGGCAGGAAACAAGAAAAAAAACCCAGATAAAGTTTTACAAGGTGATGGCTGCCGCAGTCCTACTCTATGGAAGTGAGTCGTGGATTTGTACCAGGCCACAGGAGAGTAGAGTACAGGCGGCAGAGAAGCAATTCCTGCGAAGAACTAAGGGGTTGCAGTAGTAGGGACCAACTAAGAAATGAGGATATAGGAACGGAACTGGATGTTTTACAACCTAAATGGAAAGATTGCAGAATATCGCGAAATCGATAGATACATAATAAATATCCCCCGTAAATTGTTAAGCTTTTCAGAAAGCACATTTAATGAAAGAGATGAACTCTTTATAGGATATTTGTTTGTAAGATATGAAGGTCATTTTAAATATATATAAATTTTATTAATAGAAAACTAAATAAATAAAAGATTTCTCTTTGAAAATAACAAATATTTATCAACCTAACTTGTGCCATGTTTGAAAGAATTAGATATTCTATACTAAACAGTTGTATGATTGCATTAACACTACAAAAACAATCGTATACAATTTAAATAAAAAAATAGATCAATGGTAATGTTAAAAAATGAAATAAAATAAATAAAAACAACGGAAGGAAACGGATCTAGGTGACCGGAAGTATTTTTGTACTCGTGTTCGAAACACGCTAAGTATTCAATCACATTGGATTCCCAAATACGTACAAGTTATTTTCATTTTAATACAATGTAATGCAGTCGGCAGTTCTGATTTAGATCAGGAAACGTACAGTACTGTTCGTTATTTTTTATTCTGATTTTTTTTCATTTTATTTTACTTTTTTAATTGGAGATGCAATACCGTTAAAGCAATTAATTTGGTTTTAATTGTAAATAAATTGTAGATTGTAAAATATTATTTATTTTCATCACAAATTTAATCTGTTTCAATTAATTATTTCTCTATAAATGAAGGCTATTTTTTAAATAAAAAAAAATTATTTTCAGTTAGTTAGCAAAGACAAAGATTTAGTAAATTTATATTATAATTGATTTCCTGGCATTTTCCCCGCCAACTTTCCTGCGATATACCGGAGCTTAAACGAGGAGGCTGTTTCGAAAAATTCTTATGAAAAATCATGACTGGTGACTGTCACTTACCTAAAAATAAAAATAATTTATAAAAAGTTCCGAGAGCGAGGGTGAGATTGATCGGCAACCTGATTTATAATTTCATTTTCCAACATAAGACTTACCATAGGGAGAGTGGAATTGCTGCCTGGTACTACAATATGGTAAAGGTTATGCAATCACTTCAGAAAAAAACCCTGGAAAAAATTAAAGAACTTCTACTGGATCATTTTCCAACATAAGATCATACCACAGAGAGGGTGGAATTGCTACCTGGTATAGTAGACTCTCAGAAATCCGGACTAATGTGGCGGACGGCCGGTCCGGATTTCGAAAAATCCGGATTTCCCGGAGGTTGACAATTTCGTCTTAATGGCGAATAATTATGACAATAAGCATTAACGTTTATCTGCTAATATAAGAGTGAGCTTCTGAAAAAACTTTAAAACACTGTAGGCCTAATAAATTACAGTAGGCTACTGGTACTGTAATTATTCAATATACGAAGCACAAACATTGACTAAACTTAACGCTACTGTACCGTAATAAGATTCGATTGCACTCTTTGTAAGATTTGCAAGTTACGGATTTCAAACATGTAACAATGAATGTCATATGTCTCAATTATAGAGTAATTACACGATCAACTAAATAAAATCTAAATGTACTGTAGCACGGTACTGTGCTTAGTAAAGTACGGTTCTGGGATTAAATAAAATGCCTCGTAAAATCATAAACATAGATTTTACTGAAACACAGAGCTCCCGACGACGCAAACTACTGTGGGCCCTAAATGACAAAAAGTGTCATTTACATACATTTATATACGCAATTATTACTAAAAAGTACATACACACAAATTATAGTGCTAATCGCGTGATCGTTCATTGGGCCAATTCCATGAAAACTTTTTACTGGTTGATAATTTAAAAGTTGTAAATTTTCAGAAAATAAAGTAAAAAAAAAATCATCGTCCGGACTATCCGGAGTCCGGACTAGAGCGATCCGGATTTTTGAGAGTCTACTGTACTACAATGTTGTTGTTTAGGTCAACAGCCGAAAGGCTGGTTTGAACCTCTAGAGGTTTTACTAAGTAAAACGAGGAAGAGGTGGTTTACCATGCTTTCCTCACTGAATGGAAAAGTATGCTTATCAGCATGCCGGGCCCTCTGAAAAGCACATATTTTCCACTCTTTAAATGACACCTTCACTTCATTCACCACAGGGTCTGGCTGTACAATGAAATTCATTACTTTCAGAGGAGATAACTCTGATTAGTGTCTTTTACATCTCTACCTCTTCTGTTCTTAAATGATTCAATCATTTAATTGGCTGACCATGTGATAAGAAACAGAACTATTTATTTTAGCCCTGCAACGAACAGATTGAGTGTAAATAATTTGACACTCCACCTGTCTGTTATTGGCAGGGTACTACAATGTGGTAAAGGTAAAGCTAAATCACTTCAGAGAACCCTGGAAAAATTAAAGAACTTCTACTGCATCACGGTTATATGCGCCCACTATACAACCCAGAGCAACTAATAAATGTTCCCAGAGGTGAAGAAAGACCTAAAAAGATAAACTTTTGAGATAAATTTAATGGTCGTAAAAACCGTAAAGGAGAAATGCAAAGTGCTTTCGAAAGATAACAAGGATTTTGTGTTTGATAAGTGGGTCAACATTGATATTAGCAGATGTCTTTACGGAAATCTATTTTGAAAAAATGTAAATGTAAATTCAGAATATAGTTCTTTTCGAACTACAGCTGTCGTTTCATTACAATTTTGATCGTCCTTGTATATTAATTAAACAAGTTTAATTTTTCTTTTTCTTGATAGTTTCATGGATGATTTCTAATTTTTCGTTAAGAAGATTTATTTACTTAGTTTTACTAGCATTAACTCTCGATTTTGCCCATAACAGCCAGGTGGAGTGTTAAATTATTTTCACTCGATCTACTAGTTTTAGAGCTAAAAAATTAGTTCTGTTTCTAATCATATGGTCAACCGATTACATGATTAAAGCATTTAAGAACAAAAAAGTTAGAGGTGTAAAAGATACTAGTCAGAGTTATCTCCTCTGAGAGTAATGAATTTCATAATTGTACATCCTGTGGTGAATGAAGTGAAGGTGTCATTTGCAGGGTGAAAAGTAGATGCCTTCTGACATGCTGATAAGCATACTTTTCCACTCAGTGAGGAAGGCAAGTGTAAACCAACTCACTCCTCGTTTTACTTAGTAAAGCCTCTAGTTCGGCTGATGACCTGAAGAACAAAATAATTTCAATAATAGTGTGATTTAATCTGATGATTTTTTTCTAGATTGGGTAGCAGAATAGTTAAAATTTTCCCTAGTATACATACCCAAACAAACTCCGAATTCTTGTTTCAGAAAGAATTGAAAATCTGAATTCTCGATTCAGGATACCTGTTAGAGGATTGTTACTATGGATCATAAAGAAGTTGCCAATCAATCGTGATAGATGTGAAGGCCAAGTTTTAGGTTGTGTGTTCATAATTCTGATGGATTATATGCTACGACAGTATTTAAAAAACGTCGCACTTTTCAAATTTAACGTCTTCACACATTTCTATTAAAAGATACTTTCATAACCTCCTGAATCGTTCATGATTAGTTTGAACTTTTGAATGTGCCCGTTAAAAATGACTTTTTTTACAAGGGAGAGTCACCATTTTCGCCGGGAACACTGCAGAAATTTTGGTTCTTCACTAACTCCACCCAGGCCCTGAAACCAACATGAAATATATCACCATCCATGAGGCTGTGGAGGAGCTGATAAGATAGGCTACATTGATAATAGGAATTTTAATTTAATTTACTTGTAATATAATTTTTTGTTTACAATTTTTTGCCACTTCTCTTAGGCACTTTTACTCCAACTCCCGTTCTTAACCAATAAGAGGTGCTCCTGTGAAACCAATTAACGCAGTGGAAGGTGAGTAACGAACCCCAACAAGAACCTGAGTTGGTGAGCCGTTTTGTGTTGGCGATTGTGGATTTATCTTTGGTTAATCCTTCCAACCTGATGGTCCATATCGATCCAGCTACCTATAGGTAGGAGAGTGGATATGTATTCTAAGCAAGGATCAGTCACTTATACATATGATTTTTTTTTACTTTCTCTTGCCTAAATAAATTTTTAAACACTTTTGTCGTAAAATGCATGCTAAGACTGAAATCTTTAAACAATTTTGAGAAAAAAACAGAAAATCGCTAATTACCTCTAATTTAGCGTTATACAAAAAAAAATGTTTAAATAAAATTAAAAATGTTTTTGAAGGAAAGTAGATCTATTGTTTTCATGTCGATTTTTCGAAATCGAGTTTTCACCGGATCTACACGTTTTCAGACTCCCTGAACCCAAAAAAACATGTTTTTAGCGATTGTTCTGTGTGTGTGTGTGTGTGTGTGTGTGTGTGTGTGTGTGTGTGTGTGTGTGTGTGTGTGTGTGTGTGTGTGTGTGTGTGTGTGTGTGTGTGTGTGTGTGTGTGTGTGAACAGAATATCGCAAGAACGGAACTTGGTACGAAATTGAAACTTGAAACTTAAGTTAGGTACCACTAGAGGACCCGACTCGCACATTTTCATCAAAATCGGTTAATCGAAAGTAGTAGTTTATTCGTGTAGTTTTTCACTTTCTTGCGATTTTCTCTAAAACAGCTGCTACGAGTTTTTTAAAAGTTGCTACATTTGCTACATTTTTTTATGCTCTATATGATAGGGTAGGCGACACGTCTGCTGAAATTCTTGGAGAAGCTGTTTTCTCGTTAAAATTTTTTTTGTAAGATTGCAGTTTTAATATGCATTTTAGCGCACAAATGTATATAATAAAAGTTGTAGAGAATTTAAAATCCTAAAACTTTTATTTTAAACATTTTTTTGTATAACGCTAAATTAGAGGTAATTAGCGATTTTCTGTTTTTTTCTCAGGAAAACGAGTAAAAAAATCGAGTTTTTTAAAGATTTTAGTCTTAGTCTTTAGATTTTAGTCATTTTACGACAAAAGTGTTTAAATTCAAATTTATACGAAATTAAACGATCTACAACTTTTATTTAAAGCATTTTTCTCTACAGAGGCTAGTTTAGCGTGAAGAGTGATTTTCCGTATTTTTAAGTCAAACTGTGGTTGATTTCATTTTGCGTCTTTCACTCATGATTAAAATGAGGTTACGTTTTTTGTAGTTAGTTTTTTGTTTATTTCAAATGTTTTATTACTAATGTTAGGTTATACTGTTCATTATTTGCATTGGCAAGAGAAAGTCGTGTGAGTGTTTTACACCAAATTCTTATTAATTAAAAATCCTAAATATCAACACCAGAATTAAATCAGGTTTATTCGAAGAAATCAGCGGAAACTAACTTTATTTATGATTACATAGAACTTTCAAGGAATCGTAAACAGGTAAAAACATAATTTATTATTGAGTCTTATTAGAAATTAAGAATGAATGAAAATAGCTTTTAAATTGTTTTCTTTTATGTAGTTTACTTCGTAAAAATACTCATAGTTTTTCAGTGTATAAAAATCCTGGGTTCGAATCCCACTCAGGCACGACATATTTTCATACGTTACAAAAAATCATTTCATCCTCATTACGCACCTACACACCTACGTCGTCGCTAATGACCTTGCAATTGATGCGACGTTAAATAAATAAATAAAAAAAATACCGTAAGCCTATTCTATCGATTTTGGTTAGGGATTCCTTACCATTTTATAACAACTTAAAATCTGCGCGAACACGCTGTTCTTTGATGTATATCAAACGACCTTCAAATCAGAAATTTTAAAATTCAATTATTAACTTATTTTAACCGAAAAATGTAGAATCATGCCTATACAATATACTTTCAATAGAGATTAGACACGGTAATTCTATTTTTAAAACCCTGATAAAAATACGTCCATTCTGCTGAATATTTTATGACCTAAACTAATTTTTTAGTTTAGGCATTTTAGCCATAAAAATTTAATTGCAAAATTGTTTATAGTTTTAAATAAAAAGAAAACTTTAAAATATAATAGAATTTTTAGGTTTTCTGTTTAAATTACGTAATATCGTTTTTTAGTTTCTCACTAATGGAATTATGTCAGTTCTACGATTTTATTGGTTATTTTGAAATAGGTTTTTAGAAGTTCTTTTTAATTTATAAAAAAGATTGTTGGTTTGTTTCGGCAACTGAAGTAGGTATTCCATTTTAAAAATATTAAATGAACTATTAATTTTGTAACTTTTACTATGTTACCGCGACGGTAAAATATGAGTAATAATAGCCTGTCTCAAATTTGAAGACGAAAAATTTGATTTTTTAAGATTTTCCATACTAATTATCGAACGAAATATAAGAGTTTGCCCAAAAATCTTTTGAATCTGCTTCTGAAGTTAGATATAAGAAATCATTAACTTATTTTACAAGCTTAAGAAAAATATCCGAAAATAACAGACACAAGTGGAGTGTTAAATTATTTTCCACACTACCTACTAGTTCCAGGGATACAAAAAATAGTTCTGTTTCTTATAGCAGTACCCAAATAAAAACAGTTACAAATTATATAGGGTGATTCACGAAGATATGCAGAAACTTTGGGAGTGCATTGTAGCCTACTTGTAAAAATAATGAAAAAAGTTTGTATAAACATGGGTCCGGAAATGCTTCGTTTCCGAGTTACGGCTAGCGAAAGATTTCGCCCGGATTTCAGCTCACCAGGTGAAATGAGGGCTTTCTGAAATTCTGGTAAGGTAGATTAAGGGGCGAATTCAATCGTTTCTTACGGTTTTTGACCTGATAAATTGAATAAAACAGGTCCCAGAACTGTAAATTAAATAGTTTTTGAGAATACCAGTGTCAAATGCAAAAAATATGGTGTGAAAAAACCACAATTTTTCATCTTTTTTTTCCGGTTAATTTTACTTTGTACTGTTATGAATAAAAATTCATTTAATCAAACATCTATTCGCTTTCTGTGTACTTTATTTACACCGGTTTGTTAAGAATAAAATTTTCAACAGGTTTTATTCAAAAAATTTTACTGTTTCTTGGTGAAATAACAAAGTTATTCTTGCCCAAAGATGAAAAAATGTGTTTTTCACTACATTTTTTGCATTTGACACTGGTTTTCTTAAAAAATATTCAACTTACAGTTCTGGGACCTGTTTTATTCAATTTATCAGATCAAAAACCATAAGAAATAATTGAATTCGCCCCTTAATCTACCTTACCAGAATTTCAAGAAGACCTCATTTCACCTGGTGAGCTGAAACCCGGGCGAAACTTTCGCTAGCCGTAACTCGGAAACGAAGCATTTCCGGACCCATGTTTATATAAACTTTTTTCATTATTTTTACATGTACAATGAGCTCCTAAAGTTTCTGCATATCTTCGTGAATCATCCTGTATACAATATATAAATATGTTACAAAATAAATAGTGCTACAAAACATAGTTCTGTTTCTTATGACATGGTCAGCCAATTTTATGACTGAAGCATTTAAGAACAGATAAGGTACAGGTGTAAAATACACTAGTCAGAGTTATTTATCTCTTCTCGAGGTAATGAATTTCATTATACAGCCAGACCCTGTGGTGAATGAAGTGAAATTGATTTAAAAATTACGAATTCTAAATCGTAAAAAAATGCAAAACTTAGTACTGAATCCAATTAAAAAATTAAACAAGCTAGGGACATTGCTGAAATCAGCATAAGTTTTACTATCAGATAAAATCAAAACCTACATGAAAAATGACACAAGTCTCAATGACATATAGAACTCAGTGTACCAATACTGTATGTGTCTCAAAATGTTTCTGGCCATGTGAACAGAGACATAAAAATATGTCTCACCGGAGTCAACCTTTTAAGAACACAGAAGCTTATAGCAGATATAAACAGACTACCGGGTTGAAAGTTAGTAAAAAGAATGCGTAATCATGTTTCACTGTACCAACGCCTTCAGTCAAAACAACCAGCGACAGACCGGATGTTTTATAATAAACCTACTCTACAAATTCTTTCTACTGGTACTGTCGTATGTTGTATTTAGTATATTATGGTTCAATTACCGTATTTACTCGCGTACGACGTGCACCTTTTTCTAATATTCTAACGCAAAATTCGTAGGAGCGCGTCATATGCGGGGTTTTCTGGTAGGTACAATACAGGTATGTACTGGATTGTACGATAATATAAATCGCCAAACACTGTCCGGTGGTAAGCTAATCTGTTAATGGCATTTTCGGTAGTTTTTTAAACAAATGCAATTTGTTTGGATTTAACAACGACACTTTGTTAAATAACAAGTAGTGGTGAGTCACATCCGGTGTAAGGCTTCACAACAAAGGTATCTCTTCAGTTCGTCGTCTTCGGGGATTTTCGTATGTAAGGTAAACAGACCATTTACGTACAACTCATACATTTCATTTTACTGCCCAGTCAAGATCAAGTGTGTATTTGGTTCAGACAGTTTATTACGTGAAAATGAGTTCTGCAAAGCAATTGCGTTCATTTACTGCTGATGAAAAATTAAAAGTTCGTCTTGAAACAGAAGAAATTGGTAACCATTCCGGAATCCTGTGTAAGGGATTGGAGAAGGAAAAAAGAGAAGCTTCAAGATTCAAATAAAAACAGAAGAGCATTTCACGGAGGAAAACGAAAATTTCCATAAGTAGAAGAACAGCTATTGTCCTACGTTGAAGATCGTCGTCATGAAGGGTTGGCAATTTCAACAGAAATGGCAACTTTAAAGGCGAAAGACATTATATTCATAATTCAGTAATTAAATTTAATTGAGAATTGATTGGTGCTTCTAATATGGGACCTTTTCCGTTATTTCACATCACACCATATGTAACCTTAAAGTCGCCTCATGTAAACGCATCTTTATTGTTATGACTGCTGACTCCCACTCACTATGATTAATATTGTAGATATTGTTTGCATGTTTATTACTACACATCAGTTGGTTGTTTGCTTTGCACGTGTTCTGTTCAATACATAATGAATCTTTTGGAATTGGCTCCTATTATTTCTACTAAGGAAAGAGCTATACGTTTCCTTTAAGTGAAAGGACTACTGCATAATCCGCGCATTTGTTTAAATGGACACGATATGATATTTAACACCACTGGCCAGGATCGTTGGGTGTGTAATAAAGCAATCTGCAGAATAAGTAAACCTCTAAGAAGCGACACAATTAATTAATTAATTTGTGAAACTTGTAAAAGAATGAAGGAAAAACAACCAAAAATATAATGAAAATGAAAACAACCGAAAATAAAAGAATCAGGCGATTGATTGCTAATCACGTGCAGGGGCGTGTCTTACGAGGGGCGGGTCTTACACGAGTAAATACAGTAGTGTATTGCAAGTTTCATCTGAAAAGCAAAGAATATTTTTTTGTAACTCGGAATGGATCGCGCTAAGTTCAATCACAGTTTAAATACATTTATGTTTTGACGTGCTGCATGTTTCCATGGGATAAAGTATACGCGGTAAAACTGCTCGGTTTGTTCTATATAGAAATTACCGACCCGTGTACTTTAATTAAATAGTAGACTAAACAGAAACATAACCACAATGAACCGAATCAACCCCACGAAGACCAAAACCATGAATAAGACAAACTTCTGTTGATAGTAGACAAAACATCATCATAAAAGCGCCGCGTTGAACATAGTGCGTCTGGTGTTGTTACTATTTATCATAGTACGTGCTTCCAATGTACTAATGTATTTGTGTTACAGTAACAACTCACTATTTACATCGGAAGAAGCTTAGCACTTTTGTAATAATGGTAAAGTGTAAACATATGATTGTAGAAAGTAATATGCACAATAATACTGTTTGAACAGTGAACATTACAGATTTCGGTTTTTTTTGAGGATACCATATACCATAGGATTTAGTACGATTAATAGCTACTATTGGTACTCCAGGTTTATATTAGTACAGTAGTACAGTACCCCGTCAGGTCGGAACCCTAGAACCTGGAATAAATCTATATATAGAGTGATTCAAAACTATACGGCAATCTCTTGGGATCTCATTCTATAGCTAAAAATAAGAAAAAAAGTTTATATAAACATATGCCTGAAAACGCTTAGTTAGCGAGTTACGGCTAGCGAAAAATTTCACCTAGAACTCTGTACCCTCAGTAAAGTAAGGCCGTATAAAAATGTTGAAGGTAGTTAAAAACATACAAATACGATTGTTTCTTATGTTTTTTAATCTGAAAAATTGAATAAAATTGGTTCCAGATCTGTAAATGCAATACTTTTAGAGATATCTTACATAAAACACAAGAATTGGTGCAAAGAAATGACACATTTTTGTGTTTAACGTAAGATTACTTCCATAAATGGTAAATAAAGGTGTATTTTTTCTTAAATAAATTTGTAGAAAATTTAATTCTGAAAAGATTCATGTGAATTACTCAGGAAAAAAATGAATAATAAATATTGAAATTTCGCTTTATTTAAAATCAAAACAGACGCACATATAACGCACATTCTTAACTGCATAAAATATTAGGTTGGGAGTAACAGCTGATCATTATCAGCTGTTACTCCCAACCTACATATTAGTTAATATAATATGTATTTGTATGTTCCCCTTTATCTCCTAAATTACTGAACCAATTTTCATGCAGTTTTTTTATGTTGTAACTATGATGCCGGTGCAGGTTTTAGGCTATTGAAACCCTTAAAAAATTAGCCCTAAAGGGTTGAAAATAATGTTTATGTCCTACATTAAGGCTTTTATGAGGTTAGATAATCTGCTGCTTTTAAACCAGCTGATGTGATTCAAATAAAGATTAGTCATAAAGTCATATGATTTAGTAAATAGCAACGTGGTGCTAAGGATCAGCTGGTGACGTCACATGATAATTTTATTGTATTTTATTATGTAGATACGATTTTGTATAGTTGAGTATTTTATAAAAGTAAAGTTCCGTGTTTCTTTAATTTGTTTTAATTTTCTTTTAATTGGTGAGTGATCAATTGCCTTGATATTTTATTTTTATTTTTATTTTATTCAACGTAGATTTAAGTTTTTGGTTTCGATAATTATTTTTTGTATGGTTATTTTTTTATTTTTTTCCATTTTCAATAATGCCATCAAAAAAAAACATCACTAGGAAGAAAATTTCAAAAGCAAAATAAACTTCAAAAAGCAAGAACTGCTGAAACTGAGGAACAATGAGAATCTCGCCAATTTTTCTGCTACATATTTAAAAAAAAAAGTGATTATACCATTTTCCGCGTGCAAAGCCGCGACGGGGCATGCTAGTAAATAAATAAAATAACTGGACAACATAAAACCCCAACACAAATATGGGATCTGTATCAATATATACAACAATAAATTTTAAGTTTTTTCAACAGTTTTTCAAATTTATGTACAGTAGTATGTTATCTTTGAAATAATTCCGGAAGTCTTAGTATGTTACTAAAAATAATATTTTAAAATATCGTTAAAATATTAACTTATTTTTTCTTAACAATGTAAGCTAATACAAAAAAATTAATTGGAGAAATTCGATCAGATTTCTTAACTTAGGTAGTATTTAGGAAATAAAAATATCAAGAAATAAAAATTGATATTATCATTACTAGTTATTTTTTTCTTATAATTTTACACATGTCTTAACAACATTTTTAACTGTCACTTTAAATGTTTGTATACATAGTTAGTCAAGGGAGAAAGTGAAATCCTTCCTACTTCCTGATAATAATGCTGTTATTTTATTCTAAGCGTCTTGTCTTGTCTTGTAACTCAGTTGTGTTTATTATTGGTTAAATAAACTCAAAAGGAAAGCAGTCGAGGCGTCAATAACAACAATAAAATTAATAATTATTGCTATATACATAAGGTGTTGTCGACCTTTAAAAAGTTGCCTCAACCCAACCTGTATCTACAATAATTTAAAATAAAAACATAGATATCTATTACAAATAATTATGTATTTATATTTATTAACTTTATATTTGTTGTTCATAAATTACAGATATTGTTTTAAAATTTATGTATTAATTTTATAAGTGTTCTTGATTTCCTTTTTCACTAAATTGCAAGGTTACAATTTGCAGATGCAAATTGTAATAATAATACAGTACTTATATTATTATCAGGAAATGAACATGAAGTTTATTACGAACCGTTTATGGGTGTGCTTTACAAAAATTTAAATTACTTGTTTTGTTTTTTGTAATACTCGATTGTAATTTAAATTCTGCATGTCCATATTTTAATTTATTTTTGACTTATTATTAATTAACCACAGAGAAATGCATTAAATAAAATAATTAATTATCTCTTCCTGTTTCGCTCTACAATTTACTTAGACCAGGTATCACTTTGCTAGTAGTTGGGTGTCGATATAAACACCAAAAGAACAGTGATGAATTCAGGGGGTGGCCCGGGGGATTCCTCCCCACCCTGAATGTAAACATTTTCCCCTCAAAAATTTTAAAACCATTAATCTTGAAATTTTTTCACACAAACCAATTACTAAAACTTTTTTTTTAATTCATGGAATCTGAAAACGTGTATCTGGTGAAAAGTCGATTTCGAAAATTTGACTCGAAAACATTATTTCCTTCCTTATAAATTAATACTTGACAAGGGAAAATAAAAGGTAGTTTAACTATTAAAAAAATCACAAGTAACTATTGATTAACCCACCGGGTTAGTCTAGAGGTAAAGTCGTCGCCAAAATCAGCTGTTTAACAACTGATTTTCGGAGATGAAGGTTCCTGGTTCAAATCCTAGTAAAGGCAGTTACTTTTATACGGATTTGAATACTAGACAGAGGTTACCGGTGTACTTTGATGGTTGGGGTTTAATTAACCATACTCTCTCAGGAATGGTCGGCCTGGGTCTGTTCAAGACTACACCTCATTTACACGTCATACACATCATCCTCATCTCATTGGGTCATCGGGTTGCTTATTGTTCTGAATTGAACAGATTGCAACGTACACAAATTAGGAATAAAAAAAATAAAAAAACTATTGATTAATAATAATAATAATAATAATAATAATTGTGAACGGAAAATATGGTTAGAATGTACACAGAAATCACTAGTGCTCGTCACAAAAGAAGTCCGCTGTGAAGACCATTTGCCCATCAACCAATTTAAAATAAAATTTATAAAACCAATTTATTTTTTATTTTTAATTTATTTATTTTAATTTTTATTTATAAAACCAATTTATAATAAAATTTTCTATTTACATCACAATTAATTTCAGATTTATTTATAACTTATAAATAAGAGAGTCAACTCTACTTGGCACAATACTGTTGTCTTCTTCTCCTTCTGCCTTTCAAGGATTAGGCATCTCTGCCTGTTCCGAACCTCTCAAATCTGCCAATCTCTTTCTCGAGCGTCCTCGTTCTCTCCTGCCCTCCGGCTTATAGCCGTGTTAATAGCCCTACTTATAGCCCAGCTTAAATACTGTTGTAAAAATGCATAATTCAGTCGAAAATTCATTTCGCAAACTTTACGTGGAGCCAAAATAGCACTTTTTTAAAATGGCCACCGTATTAAAACGGAAAATGAGATTTACTTTTTTAGTATTTACATTGCAGAAAAAAATTGGGATCTTAAACATACTTAAACCCCGATTTTTTTATGTAAAGCCTGGATTAAGTAATAGACATTTAAAAAGCACACTAACATAAAACCGGCTAAGAACTGGGTACTTTGCGCGTAAATTGCTGTATCTGCGACAAATTTTTAAATAAAAAAATTTAAGGTAAATTTAAGGTTAAATAAATTTAATTTAAGGTAATTTAAGAACAGGCTTTAATTTGCTGTAGTGTTAAAATTTTTTCGTTCGGTCGTTTTTGAAATAGAGCTCTTTAAACACAGCGGACTTCTTTCGTGGCGTGCACTGTGCGCTATTAAAATAACAATAGTTCAGTTTGGGTAAATCATTTTTAATTAAAATGCTGTCTGTGTCTATCTTTCAACTTCTGCGTAGGTCATTGGCCGCTCTAAATGTGAAATTGGAAATTTTGGACTTTTATTCTCAATATTTAAATTCAAAATGTAAATTTCAATTTTGTAAAATTCTAATACTGTCAAAATACACAAAAATTACCAAAATAAATAAAAACTTAAACGACATGTCAACACCCCTCGAAGTAAAGTGTCTGAATTTACACTGCAATAAAACCAATGTACTTGTGATCGGTAAACGACCGGGAATGAAAGATTATATTCGAATTAAAGGACCGTTTTTTAAGCAATAGACAGTTTCTGAGATGGCGAGTGAACAAAGATCGGAGAGTAACATAGCGAAGATCAGATTATAATTTGTTAAACAAACCCGTACCGAACTACATTTAGAAGGTCGATTGGAATTTTGTGCACTACGGATCTTGGATTTCCACTAATAAATTAGATTGGTCCGCTGTTATGAATTCTCGTTGTTAATGTTGTGTGGTGCTTGGACACTGAATCAAAATTAGATACAAAGTTTCCAGGGCGTCGAGATGTGGTGTTATATGCTATTTCTGCGTATACCACGGACAGATAGACTAAGGACTTGGTGAAGTTGAATAAAAAGATTGAATTCATGAATACATAAGTCGAAAAGTGGAAAATTTGGGTGTTGTGATGAGATGCGAAAAGTATTGAATACTAGGAATATCATGCTAGGAAGGATAAGGCTAAGCCCAGGACGTTTCCTCCTCCTCCTCCCCTCCTTCTACTTCACCTTGTCCATCTCCTCTTCCAATACAAAATGGTCTATAATTCCTCCCTTAATACAGGGATCACGTCCTTGATCTTCAACATCAGTTTCTTGTTCTATCGCATCATGATCTAATTTTTCCCCTCTAGAGTTGGTATACGAATTCCTTCCACCTTTCTGCTCTCTCTTGGCCATTTAAAAATGGTTTGCCATCTGCACTTTGTAAATTGACAGCTTTCTTCTTTCGTTCCCCAAAGTTTTCCCTTATTTTTCTGTAACCTGCATCTATTTATTAATTACCATTTTACTTTCAATCTCCGTACATTTCGCTCTGATCCAAGCTTCCTTCGCTTTCTTACACCTTTTGTTTATGGCATTTCTCACGTTGAAATATTATTGCCTTTTACCACTTTTGTCCTTCGTGTTTTTAATTTGTTTTCGTTCATCCATCAATTCCAGAATACCATTAGTTATCTAAGGATGTCCTATCTATTCTTCCGCTGTTTTACTACCACCACCTTTAGGTTTATCCACTCCCCCTCTACACTTCTTGTGCCATTACCTCTTTCTTCTATCCCTTTTGAAATACTCTCCTGGAAACCCATCTGGTTATCGTTTTCTCTCAGTTTGTCTACATCCCACCAAGCACTACACTATTTTTTTTTTAAATTTAAGCCTACTATCCATTACTACTAAGTTAGGATCACTCCTTGTATCTGCGCCTAGATTGGCTTTACAGTTCAAAATCTCGTTTCTGAATCTTTTTCTAAGCATTATGTAATCTGTTTGGTGTATTCCCTTGTCACTTGGCATCATCCAAGTATATACCGTCAAATGGGGTGAGTTTGTGCCACTTTTTGTGTACTTATCTACGTATTTTTATGAGTATGCAAAATATTACTTCGGCAACTATGCGTAAAACTAGAGCTAGTTTTTAGCTTTCATCTCATTTAAAAAAAATTGAGATTTATTAAGCCAGTTAGCCCCAAATTTGAAAAATTCACGGCACAATCTTACCCCACTGATCGGGGCTAGTTTGTGCCAGCAAGTTTTTACTATGATATCTTATTTAAAAATCAATGTGGCACAATCTTACCCTAAGAAGGGCTTGGTTTGTGGTTATTGAAGACCACGGAAATGAAAAACAATATTTTATTAAAGCCTAAAAAGAAGAATTTACTTAAAATTAGCATATGTTGTAAGGAAATGATTTTTAGCCACTTAAAACTAGGAAATGCCGTGTCTACTTTATTTTAATAGATCTAAAACTTTTACATATCAATGATAGAATAGAATAAAAACTGGAAAACTTAAAATACAAATAAACATTAATTAAAAATTGAGCACTAATTTTACAAACTAAATTACAAAATCATTTGCCTATGGCTTCCAGTCCACAGTAATATTCTCTTCCAGACAATTGTACAAGATCAGCAATCGTTCTTAAAACCGCTTCTTTAGAATACCAAATCTCAGCTTTCTTTGCTGGGGTCATTTCCAATGTTTGCCTGATTTTTCCATCAAGTTAATGTGTACGTCAGTTTGATACGTCCATGATACACCTTTACCTTCATATAAGAATACAATCAAGTCCCCAACACTTATGTTGCTACTATCCAAGGTACATCTTGCCGTTTCTTTTATATTAGTACTCTCAAAAAATCTGGTTTAGCAATCTGGATCAGTAAGACCTTTCTAGCTATCTTCACTTTTATCAAAAATTTCCTCTCCACCCTCTGATTCACTGCTGTCTGATATTTTGTTTCTTTTCTTTTTCTTCCTGGATGTAGAAATCTCAGTATTTTCTGTATTGGCAACCAGGAGACCCTCTGCAGACACACTTTTTCGTGGTATTATAATATAAGGTCAGCTTCCACGCTTTCGAACATAGTTCCTTGCCATTTTTGAAATAATATCCACTTTTAACCTAAAACCAACAGAACGCAAAAAAATGTAATGAGCACTATCTTAGCAAACTTCTGGCATTTTTCAATCATATTAAGTTATGTAGCTGTAAGCTACAAGCTATTTTACAACCCTTATTTCTTAGTAAACGACCAGCTGTAAAAAATTATTGAACAAAAAGTTACATCAAGGAGGACACTTGTGCCAAAATTGGCACAAAGTCACCCCATGAATGCGCGGTCAAAAGATTAAACAGTAATAACTCGTCGTAAACTTACTTAATTTAATTAAATTTTATATGAAAATAATCACAACTAAATGTACTAAAAGTAATACTAACCTGATTTATATTATATTGAATCGTGTCCTGTCCCACATAAAAGTTGCACACATAACCTCAAATTTGACAAAATGCCACAGTTAATGAAGAGCTATACAAAACGAAGAGGTTAAATCAAGTTACCCGAAATACATAGCGAAACGCAGCACATTTCAGAGCTTCCATCCGTCCTAAAAACAGGGTCCTATCTCTTATAGTTAAGGCGGGACAGTAAAAAATATGATTTGGCACAATCTAACCCCTGCTGTCACAAAGTCACCCCATTTGACGGTAACCTCCTTTTGTGATACATAAAAAGTGTATTGAATACTACCACTGAATTATATTTGGAGCAGAAATTTAGCTCCCTCTGTCATTTCTCTTTCCTAGACCATATTTTCCAATTATCCTTCTTTATTTTTCTTCTCCAACTACTGCATTCCAGTTTCTCATAACTATCAAATTTTCAACACCCTTGGCATATTTTATCAGTTCATCTAATTCCTCATATACCTGCTCTATTTCTTCCTCTTTATCCGGAGACGTACGCATGTAAACTTGCAATATACTGGCGGGGTTTGGTTTAATGTCTATTTTAAACATGATAATTCTATCACTACACTGCTTATAGTAGGTTACTCTTTGTCCTATTTTTTAATTATTACTATTCCCACTCCTCCCTCTCCACCGATGGCTTTAGTGTTAATAACCCTATTATCTTCTGACCATAAGTCTTGATCATCATCCCATCGCACCTCAGTAATACTTAAAATACCTAACTTCAACTATCCATTTCCCTTTTTAAATTCTCTAATCTACCAGTTTGTTTTGAACTCCTAACATTCCACGTTTCAACTTGAACAATTTCAAAATCTTTTTCTTCTTTTTTCAGCTTATTTTAGAGTTGTGGCATGTTAATCTGTATTTTATTTAATGACAAATACAATTTCATTAATTTATGAAAGAAAACTTTTAGCCAATTTTTTCACATTTGTTAAACAATAATTCTAGTCTAAGATGTACAGTTTAGTAAAGTAGCTGATACGATTAACGCTAACGAAAAAACCAATACAAATTTTTACAGATTTTTTTTTAAAATGACCTAGTACTTTATAACATCACTTGCATTAAGAATTTTACTACAGCTGTGAAATTTGTTACAACAAAATAGATGATAATTAATTTCAAAGCTAAATTTTAAAGAAAAATTTCAGTAAAAATTATTTGAGTAAATTCTATTTTTATAGTTGACCCCGAAAATCAATTAACATGTCTGTTTTAGTGAGTCTACCGGTGAACCAATATTCGTAATCTATTTATCTGAATAATGAACACGGTCTTCAATTATTAAGAAAAATAATAACGTTATTATTACCACTTCAAGTGTTAAATAAACAAGATTATTAATTGTTGTTAAAAAATTTTCAAGTGTTTGATAGTTATTAATAACTATTTAATAAGTAATAAATAATTTCTTCGATTAGTAACTGCACTTTTTCTTAAATATCTCTTAAAAAAGTAATAAATTAAAATCGTAATTTCGGCATTGCGTACCATCAATCGTAGTTGTTGGTTAGGTCATCAGACTAAAGGCTGATTTGAACCTCTATAGGCTTTGCTAAATAAAATGAGGAGTGAGGTGATTTACCATTGGCTTCCTCACTGAGTGGAAAAGCATGCTTATCAGCATGCCAGGCCTCTGAAAAGCTCATATTTTTCACTCTGAAAACATTTTCACTTAATTCACCAAAGGGTCTGGCTCTACAATGAAATTCATCATGTCATCTTTGCCCCCTTTGATTAAGTACTGTGCTGCCGGCTATCAAAGGTTCCGTCGTAACGACAGAGAGAGCAGCCAATAGTTCCGAGAGGGGTGGTAGGCTTGTGGCAGCGTACCGACAGAGGCCTTTGTCATCAAGGCCAAGACCAATAACCGCCCTCTACCACAGCGCTTTCGGCAACTATATAAAGAGCCGCTACACTGAGCCGAAAAAAATTCAATTCCGATCCAGACAACAGACAAGACGACCGCCATCGGCAACACGGCTACCGGACCCCAGCGAAGACTAATCGACGACCCCGCAAGGGAGAAGATGATGCTTCCGCTCGCCGACCCGTCACCGTAATCCGTCGACCGGACCGTCATCGCCCGCTGACGCGAGCGATGCCCACAGCGGTCCCTCGACCGAGCCTTACACCCACCGGACCCGACGAAGCAACTCAAAAAAAAAAATGTCATCGACGCACTACTGCGAGAGAAGAAGATTATGTCTCCGCTGGACGACGGCACGCCGTGTCGCCCAGCTCCTCGACCGCCACGTCGACTACGACCGACACTTCCCATCAAAACGACCACCGCTTAAACGGCCCTTTTCAGGGCCACCAAAATGTAAAAGTTTCAACCCGGCACTTAATGTCGCCATCCGGTGACAATTACTTTCAGAGGAGATAACTCTGACTGGTGCCTTTTACAACTCTACCTCTTCTGTTCTTAAATAATTCAGTCATTTAATTGGTGATCATGTGATAAGAAACAGAGTACGGAACTGAATGTCTGCAATCTGAACGGGAAGATTGCAGAATATCGTAATCGATGGAGGGAGCACGTAGAGAGAATTCCTGAAGGAAGGATCCCCCTCATTGTTTTGCAATACAGTCCGCTGGGGAGGAGAGATGTTGGGAGGCCACGCAAAAGATGGCAATAATTCAGTAGTTTGTTGATGTTGTGAGTCGGAACAGTCGGAAGCCTTATCCTTGATTGTGAGAAGAAGAAGAACTTTTTTTTTTTGTAACCCTGGAACTAACATATTCAGTGCAAATAATTTAACACTCCACCTGCCTGTTATGGCCAAACCATCGATTACGTATACTGACATTTCCAGCAATATTTTTTGTTTATTAAGTTCCGGACAAAGTAGATGGCTGAACTCGGTGAAGATGTCCAAATATATATGGTATAAAAGACACTAGTCAGCTATTTTCTTTGAGAGTAATTTGCAGGGTGAAAAGTACTGTATATAACTTGATGGCCTCCCGCAGAGAGGAGCAGAATCGGCCTGCTACTAGCCTTCTCAGTAACAGTTCATTATGTACTACTAGAGAGAGTCACAAACATGGAAGTCCTAAGGAGGATGCAGAAGGGAATGGAAGTGATGATCGAAATCAAGAAGAGAAAGCTGGTGTACCTCAGCCATGTCTTGAGAGGTCCAAAATATAAAATCCTTCATCTTGTCATCCAGGGAAAGATTATGGGCAAACGATCGGTTGGAAGAAGAAGAACCTCCTGGCTACGGAACCTGCGAGAGTGGTTTAATTTGTCATCCATCGACCTATTTAGAGCTACAGTTTCCAAGGTCAGGATTGCCATGATGCTAGCACACCTTCGTAATGGAGATGCTACATGAAGAAGGAGAAGATGTACTACTACTAACTAGTACACTGGAATTGGTACATAATGAAGTGTTATTCTGCCCATAACAGACAGGTGGAGTGTCAAATCATTTACACTCAATCTGTTAGTTGCAGGGCTAAAATAAATAGTTCTGTTTCTTATCACATGGTCAGCCAATTAAATGACTGAATCATTTAAGAACAGAAGAGGCAGAGGTGTAAAAGACACTAATCAGAGTTATCTCCTCTGAAAGTAATGAATTTCATTATACAGCCAGACCCTGTGGTGAATAAAGTGAAGGTGTCATTTGCAGAGTGGAAAATATGTGCTTTTCAGAGGGCCCGGCGTGCTGATAAGCGTAGTTTTTCACTCAGTGAGGAAGGCAAATGTAAACCACCTCACTCCTCGTTTTACTTAGTAAAACCTCTAGAGGTTCAAACCAGCCTTTCGGCTGTTGACCGAAACAACAACGAAGTGTTATTGAGAAGGCTAGTAGCGGGCCGATTTTGCTCCTTTCTGCGGGAGGCCATCAGGTTATAGACAGACAGTAGATGTTTTTCAAAAGCCCTAGCATGCTGATAAGTATATTATTCCACTTACTAACAAAGGCTATGGTAAACCATGTCACTTCTCGTTTTACTTATTAAAGCCTCTAGAGGTTCAAACCAGGTTTTCGACTGATAACCTGAACACAGTATTTTTATTTGCTAAAGACCAATATCTTTCTTTTTTGAAAGAAATATTTGCTATAATGAAATGCACTCGTAAGTCAATATTTTATAATAACGTCAGCATAACAGCAATCTTAAAAAGGAAATAAAAGGAACGTGTTAAATACAAGTTTGAAAGATATTACATTCCGCACGCACATCCACAAATGTGGAAAACGTGAGCTCTGTTAAATATTTATGTAGCGCTTACTTTCATGGGTCAAAAAGGTATAATCCTAAACCAACATTATAAGCAAAACTTTTGACAGATTCTTTTGCATCAGCATTTTTTACAAACTTCTTAAAAATGTATGCAAATATTTAAAGTTATTTAAAATATTAAGGGATTCTTACTTCATTAATATTTATTTTTACTTTCTCTTGCCTATATGAATATATAGGAAGGAAAGTATTGTTTTCATGTCGATTTTTCGAAATCGAGTTTTCACCGGATCTATACGTTTTCAGACCCCCTGAACCCAAAAAACATGTTTTTAGCGATTGGTCTGTGTGTGTGTGTGTGTGTGTGTGTGTGTGCGCGCGCGTGTGTGCGTGCGTGCGTGTGTGTGCGTGTGCGCGCGTGTGCGCGCGCGCGTGTGTGCGCGTGTTCGTGTGTGTGCGTGCGTGCGTGCGCGCGTGCGTGCGTGCGTGCGTGTGTGTGTGTGTGTGTGTGTGTGTGTGTGTGTGTGTGTGTGTGTGTGTGTGTGTGTGTGTGTGTGTGTGTGTGTGTGTGTGTGTGTGTGAACAGAATATCTCAAGAACGGAACATCGTACGAACTTGAAACTTGAAATTTAAGTTACATATCACTACCGGACCCGACACGAACATTTTCATCAAAATCGGTCAACCGGAAGTAGTAGTTTATTCGTATAATTTTTCACTTTTTTGCGATTTTCTCAAAAACTAGTCCTACGATTTTTTTAAAAATCAACTGGTTTACTACATTTTTTATGCTCTACAATATAGGGTAGGCGCCAGTGACGGATTTATAAATTTTTTGTCCCTAGGCACTATTCTGACTGCCGCCCTTTTGAAACATGCCACATCTGTGCCAAAGTTATTACTCAATTTAAAAAAAAGTAAATCTAACGAGTTCATAAACGGGTGTTGATAAAATCACCAAAAGATACTTAATTAGATTTTAATCACATTTTAAAAGGTTTCTACTATAACAAACTAAAAATACAGGTGTTCATAAAAACACCGAGGTATCAGTCACCGCCGCCACCCCGTCGCGCCGCCCGTCGACAGATCGGACCATCCGGCGCGGCTTAGCGGCACCTGTCAGGTCGTGCCGCCCCTGAGGCGTGCCGCCCCTAGGCTCTGGCCTAGTGTGCCTAGTGGGAAATCCGTCACTGGTAGGCGCCATGTTTGCTGAAATTCTGCTTGAGGCTGTTTTTTACGTAAAAACATTTTCTTTTTAAGATTGCGGCTTTAATATGCATTTTAGCGCAAAACGTTATATAATAAAAGTTGTAGAGAATGTAAAATTCTACAACTTTTATTTCAAACATTTTTTTGTATAACGCTTAGTTTAGCGGTAATTTGCGATTTTCTGTTTTTTTCTCACGAAAACGTGAGAAAAATCGATTTTTTTAACATTTCGGTCTTAGTATGCATTTTACGACAAAAGTGTATATAATTAAATTTATAGAAAATTAAAAGATCTACAACTTTTGTTTAGAGCATTTTTCTCTACAGAGCCTAGTTTAGCGTGAAAGCGTGATTTTCTGTATTTTTAAGCCAAACTGAGGTTGATTTTCATTTTGCGTCTTTCACTCATGATTAAAATTAGGTTATGTTTATTGAGGTTAGTTTTTTGTTTATTTCTAATGTTTTATTACTAATATTAGGTTTATTATTAATTATTTATATTGGCAAGAGAAAGTTGTGTGAGTGTTTCACACCAGATTTTTACGTTTTATCAAATTCATAATAATCATTATATCTTAGTAGATGGTTTAAAAATTTATTTAAAAAATGTATAGTCCCATATTTTTGCTGAAGGAATATTAAATTTATAATGTATTTCATAAATTTTATTGTTGAAAGATTTAATATTACCAAATAAATGTTACAAATTTTATTTATTATTTTTGTCATCAGTCTCTCCACTGGTTTGATACAGTTTTCCAAGCTGTTTTATCTTTTCATATCTAGTACATACATCTTTTGTAATTTGCTTAAAATATTCTAACCTTTACCTCCCCTATAATTCACTCCCTCAATATTACCATCCATTATTGGATAGAGCATATCCAATAAGCAACTTGGATGTCTTAAGATATGACCCACTAGCCTATTTCATCTTCTGGTAAGATGTTTCCGTATATTTCTTCTTTCATTCACTCGTCTAAGAACCTCTAAATTACTTTTTATGCCCTCTAATATTTTCCTATAACACGATATTTCAAAAGCTTCTATCCTCTTCCTTTCTAAAGCCCGTATCACCCATGTTTTACTCCCGCATAATACTTCATTCTAAACAGTGTTTTAAGAATTTTTCCCTAATCTGTAAATCAATATTTGTTGTCAGTAAGCTGTTTTTCATTTCAAAGGCTCTTCTAGCTTGAGCAATTCTGATATCACTTGTGCTTCTACCATCCTTTGTTATTTTACTCCCGAGGTAGCAGAATTCCTCAACTGTCTGTATGTTTTAACTCTTTATAGGTCTTTGGTAAGTATACTTACCACTGGCAATAAGGTCAAATTTTTTTAAGAATAAGCTATGCAGTTGAACCATTTTGGCATTTTCTGGTTTTATAGATGTTCTCTGGTAAGTAGGCTATCCACATTTTGAAATTATTGCGCAGCGACCATTTGCTTCATGAGTTACACGAATTCATACCAGCGTACGCTACTGTACTTTTGTACAGTGCTTAGAAAATTCGAGTTTTTTACGGGAAAGCAAGGATTCAAAGTTGAGATAAGTTATTCTACACATTTTTTTGTTATATAGGACTTCAAGTTGTTTTAATAAGCATTCTTACCACTAAACATTATGTGATTCCCTTTTCAATAAACGTTTCTTGGTAAGTATATTTACCAGGGCTTGATATTTAAAAAAAAAGAAATATCTTACTGTTCTGCCACTGGAAATACATTATTCAAGTCCCCACGGTTACTAGTAAAGTAACCGTGCAAGTGCCTATAAAACAAAATTTAACATTTTATAACATGTACATTTTCCCTGTAGTACTGCCCTATGAAGGTTTAACAAACAGACAAACATGGAGAATATATCAAAACCATTGCCTCAATTTTGAAAAAAGGTGGATGAAGGTCATTTTGAAAATGAACTAAGCATTTTATTTTACATGAATTTTTACACCACACCTTTTCTTAAGAGTTCATGTACATTCTTTCCCAGTAAGTCATATTAGGAATTCACTATAGGCCTACATTTAATGTTAACTTAGGATGAACAAGAGTGCTTAACAAGTTTATAAGTAATTTTATTTTGCTAATACCGTTCAAATAGTTCTTCTTCAATCAATATCATCATCATCATCAATCAATGACAATGTGCCATCTATTTCTTTACTATTATATAAAATGATAAAATTTTTTGTTGTGATAACTATTTCTGGAGTTGTACGAACCCGATTTTAATAATTTTGGTGTCGTTTGAAACTATTGCCATATAGCTTTGCTGAAATTCCCAAATATATGTTTTTCTCGGAAAATCCTACCCGAAAATCAAAATAATTAGGTATCTCCATAACTGTTAAAGTTATCGAATTGCAAATTTCACAAGTGAATTCCTAGACCCATAAAACTAAAAAAAAAATAATTTCAAACCGTACGTCAGCGCATACTTTTTTGATTTGAAAAATAATTTTTATCATAAAACTGAACTAGGAGACACTGCCAGGCATTATGCCGTTGCGTTCATTTGTCTCCAGGGACCATACTCTTTTCATTTAAAAGAGTTCAGTTCTCTATTAAGCCTATCCTTCACTGTACCTAATAATTAAAAAAGCTAAAACAAACATTGACAGCAAGAGGGTAATTAGGCTACAGAATGTAAATTTTTTAACCCGACATTTCCCTTGTAGTATTATATAAACAGTTCCGAGGGAGGTGGAGAGTTCTTTGCTGATGTCGGATCAAGTGGCCAGGTTTTTGGTTGGTAGGTGGTTGTGGCCTTCTTGGGGCTGGACGAGGACGCCTCAATTGAGTCCAATACTATTTCCCCCATCGTGAGGGAGTGAACATGAGTTTTTCTCGCCGCCTCGGATAAGGAAAGGGCAAACATTTAAATTCGTTGGGTTAGATTTACGCAAAGAATGTTTTTTGCATGGACAATTTTATGTCATTTAAGAGCAGAAGAGGTAGAGGTGTAAAAGACACTAATCAGAGTTATCTTCTCTGAAAGTAATGAATTTCATTATACAGCCAGACCCTGTGGTGAATGAAGTGAAGGTGTCATTTGCAGAGTGGAAATTATGTGCTTTTCAGAGGGCCCGGCATGCTGATAAGCGTACTTTTGCACTCAGTGAGGAAGGCACTGGTAAACCACCTCACTCCTTGTTTTACCTAGTAAAACCTCTACAGGTTCAAACCAGCCTTTTGGCTGATGACCTAAACAACAACAATTTTATGTGGGTCTGTCAAGAACTGGTATTTCTCGTAATCAATATATTTTAATAACGACTGGAAACAAAACAAAGAATTTTGTATTTGAGGAGGTATACTATTGATGGCTTTTTGACCGATGAAAATGTTATAGAGTTTTCAATTGGGAAAATACTATTTTCAGCAGAAACAAAACTACTTAATGAAAAATTTTGTAGCTCGTGTGATTTGTCCATAACAGGCAGCTGGAGTATTAAAATTTTTTTTTTTTTTTTTTTTTTTTTTTTTTACGCCCTGGAGACTCCAGGAGGAGTATAGGACATGTCGTCAGATGTAACACCTGAAATACATATAAGAAACACACTATGTATCACTACTATCAAGAAAGAAATTCTTGTACGCTATAAAAAGTTTCACCGATCAAGTAATTTTTTAAATTTTTTTAAAGGAATTCAAATCCTCACAACACTTTAAAGATTGGGGTAATTTATTTATGAATTTTCTCCCTGCATAAGTAGGTTTTTGTTCAAACAATTTTGTGGAGTGATTAGCCACATAATAATCATTCCTGTTTCTCGTGTTATGATTGTGAACATTGGAATTCTGCATAAAATTATTTTGCCTAACATACATAATCACCTCAAAAATGTAGAGACAGGGAACTGTAAGCAATTTAAGCTCCTTAAATAGTGGCCTGCATGAGGTTAGCTGGTTAGCTCCCACCATACACCTAATAGCTTTCTTTTGAATTTTAAAAACCCTATTCATATTACCCATGCTAGAATTACCCCATACTAAAATACCATACCGGATATGAGACAGAATGAGGCCATGATAAGCTGCCATTAGTAATTTTTTATCATTTAATCTGGCGATTTGTTTTAGTGCAAATACCCCAGATGATATTTTACTACAAACTTGATTGATATAGAAGTCCCAAGACAAAGATCTATCTAGAGATACGCCCAGGAACTTCACTGTTTCTACATGCTCTAAACTATTATTATGAATAAATACATCCACTTCTCTACTTTCTTTAACGTTATGTTTATTTTTGAACTGCAAGTACTGACACTTTTTCCCATTAACTGTTAATAACATTTGATTCAAGAACTGCACTACGGACTCTATGTTAACATGTGTATTTACTTCAAGAGCATCTACCAGTGAACTGTTTTTCATCTGGTCTGTTAGTTCCAGGGCTACAAAAAATAGTTCTGTTTCTTATCACATGGTCAGCCAATTATATAACTAAAGAATTTAAGAACAGAAGAGGTACGGGTGTAAAAGCACTAGTCAAAGTTATCTCTTCTGAGGGTAATGAATTTCATCATTATACAGCCAGACCCTGTGGTATATGAAGTGAAGTTGTCATTTGCAGGGTTGAAAGTAGGTGCTTTTCGGGGGGCCTGGCATACTGATAAGCATACCATTCCACTCAGTGATGAAGTCAATGTTAATCAACCTCATTCGACTTAAAAATACGGAAAATCACTAATTGACGCTAAACTAGGCTCTGTACAAAAAGTTCCTATTATATATACTAAGTTATTATTTCTTGTAACATGGTTAATTCTAACAGTGCCTTTATTACCACTCGTAAAACTAAAAATCGCAATGTTTTGAATTTGAACAGAATTTGCGCAAGTAAGATTTTAAGTTGAACTTATAATGGAAACGAAGAATCACGAACCCGCTTTTTCAATATTCTTCTTCTTTTCTTCACTTCAAGGTCTAATTTTAGTGAACCTTTTCCGGTACCCATTTCTTCCTCAGTCTTCCCACAACTCTCGTACCAATTGGTATGTAATTTGAAGCCTCTATTGGCATCCTCCCATATGGTATTCTGTTCAAGTGACTGAACCAGTTTCTTCGATTCTGTAAGATCTTGTCACGTAGAGGTGGAAAAGACAGAACTCGTCTTATTTCGTCATTTCTTAACGTGTCTCTTCTAAAGTATTCCAATACATTACGCAAAAATCTCATCTCTGAGCTTGGATCTTAAGCTTATGTAGTAAAGTCCTTTAGATGTTCAAACCAGCCTTTCAGCTGATGACCTGAACAACAACAGCCCGTGCGATGCTGAGGAGGTCCGCTATTTATTTAGTCTCACTTTTATTGTAGGTACAACATTTTTAGTTGATGAAGGGAATCGAATAACAGGTCCGCTAGTTAAGAATAAATTCCTAAAATTTTCAAAATTAAAAATAATTTGTTAGAAACATAGTCCATAAATTAAAACAAGAGCTAATGATGCCATAGAAATTGGGATCTGAACAAAACACTCTATACTTCATATTACATCAGTGTTACGTAACAGGAAACGACGAATAGTGTAAAGGAATTAATTTACCTGCATTGTATTTTAAAATAAAACAAGTGAAAAAAGTAGAATAAGAAGAAAACATACGGACAGAATAAATTGAAACGAAAAAGTAGAGTCAAATGTTAAATAAAAAGTCTGTTTAGCACACAATGGGAAATGAAAGATATACGTACTATAACAGCTCGTCTGTGATCTATATGAACACCTACCTAACTTTACTATACTCATTGACGCGCTTTATGTCATGGCTGTATTTTCTTTTGTCTTTTGTATTATACCATAAGATGGTAATGGATAAACGTATTTAAATAATGGAAAGGTAAACCATTTATGCATACTGATACAATAGGCAACTTTTTTGGAATTCAAAAGAAAGTTATGGGCAAGAAGAGGCGTGTATTCATTGTCACTAATGCCCAAAAAAAAATAAAAAATTGTAAAAAATAGCTCTTCGGGAAGATTTATAAATAGATAAATGCTTCATTGTAGTCGACGTGTTCTTTACTTTCTCCTGCCTTTTATATAGTGTAAAGAAGGGTAGTATTGTTTTCATCTCGATTATCGATTTTTCACCGAAAATAAAAGTTTTCAGGCCTCCTGAACCCAAAAAAAACATTTTTTAACGATTGAAGTATAGGTGTGAACAAATTACCTGAAGAACGGAACGGCGTACGAATTTGAAACTTAACTTAAGTTAGCTACCACTACGGGACCCGACACGAACAGTTCTATCAAAATCTGTCAACCGGAAGTAGCAGTTTATTCGTTAAATGTTTCACTTTTTTGCGATTTTTCTCAAAAACGGCTCGTACGATTTTTTTCGAAATCGTCTCAAATTATTAATGTTCTAAAAGATAGGGTAAGCTGCTGAAATTCGTGGGGTCTGTGCTCTCGTGAACATTGTTTTAAGGTATCCACAACTCACAAAAGATATTTTTAACGATTGGACTGGGCTCTGTGTGTGTGTGTGTGTGTGTGTGTGTGTGTGTGTGTTGTGCAAAAAAATTAAGAAAAACGGACGAGAACGGAACGAAGTTGAAACTTGGAGCTTAAGTTAGGTACCAATAGGGAACCCGACACGAACATTTTTATCAAAATCAACCAACCGGAAGTAGCAATTTATTCGTACAATTTTTCACTTTCTTGCGATTTTCTCAGAAATGACACCTACAATTCTTTTCGAAATCGCCACAAATCTTTTATGCTCTATAAGATAAAGTAAAAGACATGTCTGCTGAAATTTTTAGGGGTTCTGTACTGTTGTGGTAAAAATTTATTTTTTAAAGACTGCGGGTTTAATATGCATTTTAGGGAAAAAGTGATGCTGTACAATAAATTTGTAGAAAATTACAACCCTACAACTTTAATTTCAATCTTGTTTTTCTACAAGTCTTATTTTAGTGTTTTTTTTCTGTATTTTGTACATCAAAATCGGTAAAAAGCGGCCATAGTATCCATAATTCGACAATAGTATTGTCACCGTTGTCCCCTTTGATCAGACACTGTGCTGCCGGCTATCAAAGCTTCTGATTTAGCGATAGAGGAAACCGCCAATAGTTCCAAAAGGGGCGGTAGGCCTGTGTCGGCACTGCAGAGGGCTTGTAACTCACTGGAGACTATATAAAGAGCGCTCCACCGAGCCCGAGGGGATTCGATTCTTATCCACTCGACAGCAGACAAGACATTCATTCACCATCGGCTTACGGCTACCGGACTCCAGCAAAGATTCATCGACGACCCCGCAAGAGAAAAGATGATGCTTCCGTTCGCCGACCCGACAACGTAGCCGTCGACTAGGACCGTCATCGCTCGCTGCCACGAGCGATGCGCACATGGTCCCTCGGCCGAGCCTTTACGCCCACCGGATCCGACGAAGCAACCATCTACGCACTACTGCGAGGGGTTTTCACTCCGCTGACAACAACACGCCGTGTCGCCCAGCTCCTCGACCGGCACGGCGATTACACTCTACATCTCCGACCACGATCGACCGACTACATCCACGGGATAAAGAAAGAAAATGCTTTGGAACTTGCAGCAGCCGTCGCCGCAGATCTCGCATCCACGCACTGCCTAAACCGGTCTCCTTCGAGACCAGCACAACGATCCTTCTCAGAACCAACTGGTTAAGTTTTTCACCGGCCCTTACAGGGCTATCAACCAACTCTGTCCGCCCCGGCGGACACACACATAAACGGCCCTTTTCAGGGCCACCAAAAAGTACAGGTTTCTAGCCTCTTAATGTCGCCATTTGGTGACAGTGTATATAATATAATTTGAATTGCATTTGCCCTTAACCCTGCGCTTAGTTCATATTAAAATATATTTTGGGTTTAAAACCAATTTTTAACAAAATGTACCAAAACTAATGTTTTTTTTTTTGGTTTTGGAATTTTTATTTTCAACAGATGATTGTACGGCCATCTGTTGAAAATAAGTGTAGAAACTGATAATGGTTCTGTCTTGAACTGTACTATTTAACATATTAGATGATAACTTAGTAAAAAGAAAAGGAGGGTTGAGTTTCGGCAGAACAAATTTTTAAAGGAGATATGAACACCTGTTTCACTCCTACTCGAAGATGGAGTAAGAATAAGAAGAAGAAAAAAAAAGTGAAAAGAGGGTCGACCCCAAACTATCACGATTCCCACGAACACATCTGGTATAGTACTATAAAAACGGTGCATAACCGCGCGCACACACACACTCACACACACATTCATTTACCTCTACAAATAGCATACACATATTATAGTGGAAAGATTTTTTGCTCCGTCACTTTTTCCCCTTCAGTTATACTTAACAACCTTCATCCCATCCACTTGCATAATCATACTTACTATTTTTTTGTTGAGTTAGGGTAAACTTGGTGCATGTGCGTGCGTGTGTTTTATTTCTAACCAAAAATAAAATGTCAGTCAACAATGAGCTTGAAAAGATCATTAATATTAATCAGCTAATAGTATCTTCATTAACCACGATACAAAGTAGTTCTTGTTCTTTTTACTTTCTCTTAATATGTATGAAAAGTATAGTATACGGAAAGAAAGTATTGTTTCTTATAGATTTATCGAAATTTTCATCGGATGTACACGTTTTCAGGCCCCTGGACCCAAAAACCATGTGTTTTAGTGATTGGTCTATGTGTGAACAAAATATCTCAAGAACGGAATATCGTACGAAGTTGAAACGTGGAACTTAATTTCGGTACCACTACAGGACCCGACACGAACATTTTTATCAAAATCGATCACCTGGAAGTAATAGTTTATTCGTGTAGTTTTTACTTTTTTGCGATTTTCTCAAAAAAGGCTCCAACGATTTTTTTAAAAATCACCTCATTTACTACATTTTATGCTCTACAATATCGGGTAAGCGTCTGATGAAATTCTTGGGGAGCCTGTGCTCATGTGGTAAAAACTGTTTTTTGTTTTATGATGGTAGGTATACAATCAAAGTTGTAGAATATTGAAATACCTACAACTTATATTTCAAAAACTTTTTCTGCAACGCTTAGTAAAGTAGAAATTAATGATTTTCTGTATTTTGCTCATCAAAATCGGTAAAAAGGAGTTTTTTTTTAAGATTGCGGCTTTAGTATGCACTTTAGGGAAAAAGTTTATATAATAAAAGTTATAGGAAATTAAAAAACTTACAACTTTTATTTCAAATATTTTCTTCTACAGAACCTAGTTTGCGTCAATTAGTGATTCTCTCTATTTTTAAGTTTTAGAGGTTGATTTACATTTTGCATCATTCACTCGTAATTAAAAATAGATTACGTTTTACATTTTCCATTGTTTACTCATTATTAAATCCCGGTCCATCATCCGAGGCATCATGAGGTTTGCCAGTAGTTAAGAAAATCCTCTGGCCACGTTACGAGCGCTGCGCAGATTAAGCTCATTATTGGGATTACCACATCACTGCATATATTATGAGCCTGCAGGACAGTTCCTTCGAGGTGCCGCTCTAGGTTCTTCCGCCTCCTCTTCCGTTAGAAATATCTTCCATATCCGCCTTCGGAGCGGTACCATCTTCACTAGGTTTTGTCCACCCTGAGTATTTTATTTCCTCAGCACTCTCTAACAGAATTGACGAGTGTCCCCCATAGCCAGGAGTGGCCCCCGATAGCAGACCCAGCAACAGCCACAGGAGAGAACTAGGATGCCCGAGAAAGAGATGGGCAGATTTGAAAGATTCGGAACAGGCAGAAGAAGACTAATGATTAAACATATTTTATGTTTTATTATTTTCATTGGCAAGAAAAACTATGCGACTGTTTCACACCAAATTTTTTTCATTAACTAAGATTTAAAAAACCATCAGAAATTTCCTAAGGAAACTCACAGTCACACTGTATTAGTTACTAATTAGTTTACTCACAAATTAACCCACTAATTAATGTTAACAGACGTCATAATTATAGCATAATGGAATAGATTTTATTTTGTTTGGTAGTAAATAAGTGTAGAGTATTCAAGTATGGTATCTTCATGCACGCCTTGTTCCTTGGCATCAATGGCATTGCAATACTGGCGCCAGTCTCCTTTCATATGAGAAAGGAATTATAATAAATATTATATTTCAATGTAACTGTAATGTAATCAAAGTGGCCTGTTAGTTAGGCCTATTGAACAATCAGTTTATATAAACATAATATCTGTAAATTTAGAAAAAGAAAACTAAAATTCTAAGGACATCTGCGTAAGAAACTGTTGCAAAACAAATTTTTAATGGAACTATGGTGAAGGAGAGTGGTGCAAGAAGTCACTAGGGATTTTAATATTAATAACAGACAGGTGGAGTGTCAAATTCTTTACACTCAATCTGTTAGTTGGAGGGCTAAAATAAATAGTTCTGTTTCTTATCACAAGGTCAGCCAAAAAAATGACTGAATCATTTAAGAACAGAAGAGGCAGAGGTGTAAAAGACACTAATCAGAGTTATCTCCTCTGAAAGTAATGAATTCATTAAAACTTACAGCCAGACCCTGTGGTGAAGGAAGTGAAGGTGTCATTTGCAGAGTGGAAAATAAATGTGCTTTTTAGAGGGCCCGGCATGCTGATAAGCGTACTTTTCTGCTCAGTGAGAAAGGCTGAGGTAAACCACCTCACGTTTCATCTCTTTTTACTTAGTAGAACCTCTACAGATTCAAACCAGCCTTTTGGCTGATGACCTTAATTAACAACAACAGGGATATTAAGAGAACTGGAATAAACCAAGAACATTTATATTGGATCGAACCAAATTAAGACTACTAATAAAGTTATTGACTTTAAGAGCTTCCACGAGGAGCATGAACGAAACACTGGATGGACAAAAAAATGAGAAAAGTCTACAGTGAACGAATATTAAGAATGTTTGTTGTTTGTTTAGGTTATCAGCCGAAAGGCTGGTTTGGATCTCCAGAGCAGTGATTCTCAACCTGGGGGTTGTGGTGATATTATAGGGGGGTCGCGAAACCATAATGAAACCATTTAATCATTTTATGAGAAAAAACGCTTCGGATTCGAGACTCAACTGAAGTTGTGCGATCGCCAGCGCGTTTTAAATACTAGTAACAGCACGACTTGTTCAAAAACGTCCATGTGCATGTTCACAAACATTCACTCACAGTGAGTTTTATAGAAGGAGATTAAATTACAAAGAGCACGTATACATCAAGTTGAAACTTGTAAATTGCTCATGTATCTGCATGTCATACAAGCATGTTCATACACGTCGCTACTATAAAAGTATAAACGCAGCAATATAAAATAATAGCAATAGTTGTATTCAATTTTTTTTACTGTCTGTATTTTCTTTAAAGACATAAAATTAGTGCAGTTTGATTATATAATATTAAAAAAACATTTTACATTTATAATTACAGTCAAAATTCAATTATTAATGGTTATTAACTACCTATTATAATATAATATAATTATAATTACTATTATAATCAGCGGGAAGGGGGGGTGCGAAATATTAATTATATTAATTTTTACTATTTGGTAATCGTGGAGCACAAAAAAGGTTGAGAATCACTGCTCTAGAGGCTTTACTGAGCAAAACGAGGAGTGAGGTGGTTTACCATTGCCTACCTCGCTGAGTGGAAAAGTAAGCTCATCTGCATCCCAGGCTCTCTGAAAAGCATCTACTTTCCCAATTTCACCCTGCAAATGATATCTCCACTTCAATCACCACAGGGTCTGCCTGTATAATGATGAAATGTATTACTCTCAGAGCAGATAACTAGTATCTGACTATTATCTTTTACACCTCTTACCTCTCTGTCCTTAAATGCTTCAGTCATATAATTGGCTGACCATTTGACAAGAAACAAAACTATTTTTGGTAGCCCTGGAACTAGCAGATCGAGGGAGAATAATTTAATGTTCTAGAACCCTCTAGAAACCCTTAGTAAAATTGCTATACCTTATGAACTAGAGACTGCAGATGAAGGCGGAACATTGTGACCTAGATCACAACACATAGCCAATTGACTTTCGTTAATCGTATCCTGCGTTGTCAAGTTGTAGTCTCGTTGCGGACGGCAGCCTAACAAAAAGTCAGCTGGAGTTTGCTGGAACAGAGTGTGATTTAGCGAAGGGGCAACCTCACACCCGACCTTGGCTGTTATTGGCTAGATATCATCAGCAATCTTTAGTTCATTAGGGTATAGAGGTTCAAATCAGCTTTTCGGATGATGACTTATACAACAACATACTTAACATTTGTAAATAGTAATTAATTTTTGTAAATGTCAACATAAACTATTATACACTAACATAAAAACTAAGTTCATGAACAATAGTGTTATACGTTTAACGCAAAGTCCATTTTTTCTGCTGTCACCGCCACCCCTTCTAATAAATCATTTACTGTGTTGCCGGCTTCAATAGTTCTTCCGGCCTTTCACGGCATAGCGACAAAGCTTTCGGCTGCACACCGCAAAGGCCTTTGTCATCAAGGCCAAGCCAGTCGCCGCTCTCTACAACAGCGCTCTCGGCAGCTATATAAAGAGCGCTGCACTGAGCCAAATCGATTCAATTCCAATCAAGACACCGAGAGCTTCACTTCGAACCAGACAGCAGACAAGACGTCCACCACCGCACACGGCTGCCGGACTCCAGCGAGACTAATCGACGACCCCGCAAGAGAGAAGATGATTCTTCCGCTCGCCAACCCGTCACCGTAAGCCATCGACCGGACTGTCATCGCCCGCTGACGCGAGCGATGCCCACAGCGGTCCTTCAACCGAGCCTTACGCCCACCGGACCCGACGAAGCAGCCATCGACGCACTACTGCGAGGGAACAAGATGACGTCTCCGCTGGACGACGACACGCCGTGTCGCCCAGCCCCTCGACCGCCACGACGACTACGACTGACGCCTCTCCAAGACGACCACCGCTTAAACGGCCCTTTTCAGGGCCACCAAAATTATAAGGTTAGCCACTTAACGTCGCCATCCGGTGACACTGCGTTAATGGGAAATTGAAACGATGATAATTGATGGTAAATCTACAATTGGAGAGGTTTATTTTTTTTAAAAAAAAGCTGACCGGATCAATCGGGTGGGAGCTAAGACTGATCTGGGAAAAGGCCCTTTGCCTTTTAAATGTATAGAAAACTGTTTAAAATTAGCGAGAAAATTCATAAGGTTTTCCTTACAAATTTATTTATTTATAACTTCAAATTATAGAACATATATTTATTTTGTAAAATCTTTTAAACAAATCTGATACACAAAACTCTATTTTTATTACAAATAATATTAATTTTATTCAGGTGCTCCTAACTTGTTACTTGTAAACAAGTCTGTAATCCGTTTTTAAATGCCATGATAAAAGTCCCAAGAAAAAGTAGAATTGAAAAAAGCGCAATAATTATAGGTTAAGTATCCCAACGTCTTCTTCTGAAATGAATATTTAATTCCTACTTATTAAGTAACCGTATTTATCAGTAATTACTGTCAAACTTAATTATTCTAAATTTTAAAAATTTATTTCAAAATTTTTTAAATAATTATTGCGTCATACACTACATTTTTATACAAACGTGTTGGTTAAGTAGTTAACACAAATAATATGTATCCTGTCTAAAAATGTCTGGGTGAAAAGCAGTTCTAGATCTAAATTATTGTTTACGCCATCAGCCAAAAGGTTGGTTTGAACCTCTAAAGACTTTACTAAATAAAACGAGAAGTGAGGTGGTTACATTGCCTTCCTCACTGAGTGGAAAAGTATGTTTTTCAGCATGTCAAGCCCTCTAAAAACCATCCTCACTTCATTCACCATAGGGTCTGTCTGTGTAATGAAATTCAATCTGTAGGACCCCGCCATCAAAATACCGTATTGTTCCGAGCACAAACCGCAGTTTATTCCTAAAAATCTGGTGTGAAACACTAACACAACTTTCTCTTGCCAATGCAAATAATTAACAATAAACCTAACATTAGTATTAAAACATTAGAAATGAACAAAAACTAACCTCAAAAACATAACCTTATTTTAATCATGAGTGAATGACGCAAAATGACAATCAAACTCAGTTTGGCTTAAAAATACGGAAAATCACGCTTTCACGCTAAACTAGGCTCTGTAGAGAAAAATGCTCTAAACAAAAGTTGTAGATCTTTTAATTTTCTATAACTTTTATTATATACACTTTTGTCGTAAAATGCATACTAAGACCGAAATTTTAAAAAAAATCGATTTTTCTCACGTTTTCGTGAGAAAAAAAACAGAAAATCGCAAATTACCGCTAAACTAAACGTTATACAAAAAAATGTTTGAAATAAAAGTTGTAGGTTTTTAAATTCTCTACAACTTTTATTATATAAGTTTTTGCGCTAAAATTTATATTAAAGCCGTAATCTTAAAAAAACAACGTTTTTACGTGATAACAGCCTCACCGAGAATTTCAGCAAACATGGCGCCTACCCTACCTTGTAGAGAATAAAAAATTGAGTAAAATAGGCGATTTTAAAAAAAATCGTAGGACCAGTTTTTGAGAAAATCGCAAAAAACTGAAAAATTATACGAATAAACTACTACTTCCGGTTGACCGATTTTGATGAAAATGTTCGTGTCGCGTCCGGTAGTGGTATGTAACTTAAGTTTCAAGTTTCAAGTTCGTACGATGTTCCGTTCTTGAGATATTCTGTTCACACACAGACACACACACAGACACACACACACACACACACACACATACAGACACACACACAGACCAATCGCTAAAAACATGTTTTTTGGGTTCAGGGGGTCTGAAAACGTATAGATCCGGTGAAAACTCGATTTCGAAAAATCGACATGAAAACAATACTTTCCTTCCTATATATTCATATAGGCAAGAGAAAGTAAAAATCCATAATTTGACTGCGGCTTGCATTTGCGCTTTATTAATATTAATGGTTCTAATTAAGCATAAGTAGGTATAAAGAGAAACGTGGGTGATAGGGGCTGTAGAAAAGAAGAGGATAGAAGATTTTGATATGTGTTGTTATAGGAAAATGTTAAAGATTAGGTGGGTAGACAAAATAAGTAATTTAGAGGTTCTTAGGCGAGTGGATGAAAAAAGAAGTATATGGAAGCATCTTACCAAAAGAAGGGGTGGGCTAGTGGGGCATATACTAAGACATCCAGGTATTGGGCTATCAATAATGGAGGGTAATATTGAGGGAGTTAATAGTAGGGGGAGGCAAAGATTAGAATATAGTATAAAGCAAATTACAAAAGATTTAGGGTGTTACAGGTATGTAGATATGAAACGACTTGCGCAAGATAGAAAGGTTGGAGAACTGCATCAAACCAGTCGAGAGACTAATGACAAAAAAGGTATAAAGAGAGAGACACACTCCTTATACGCACGCTTCTACGTAGTGCGTGTACAGTCATTTTGATCTGTTTGGTGTACAGTATAACGTTTGGTAAAGTCCAGGACTTTCTTAGTTTGCTCCTACTGACAACAAATAATGACGTCACTGAGCATGCGCATTATATAAAAATGAGTACACGCTGATTAAAAAGTAACAACAAAATACTTTCTAAAGTATTAAAATACAAAATACTTTTAAAAATAGTTTTATAAATGATATTAGGCGTACATCAAATCATGACTGATATTTTAAGTACTTTAAGTATTTATAATTTAAAATATAGTTAACTGAATCGGATTACGACATCCATAAAGTCGTGGACCCTAGCGTGCACTTCGTAATAGCTGGCTTTGGTTTGTTGACTGTAGGAGCAAACTAAGGACGGCTGAACTTTTGTAGAAGTTTTCTTATTTTTCATTTTGTTTTTTATCCGATCATTTGTTTTTAGTTGTTTTTTGTTTTGTTTTTTTATATACGCTATGAATGATGTTATATACGTTAAGGGTACATCGTCTGTACAAATAACCAAAAATCAGCGCAGGACTTATTACTAATTTTAAATTAATCATAATCTTATTAACTACGTGGAAAAGACATCCACCAAATAAACAAAAAATTCTAAATGCTAATTAAATAGTAAGTGTAATCAACGTATTTGTTTGTAGGCCTACGGTAATTTTTTCTTATAAAATAAAATATTTTCAAAAACATACAAGTTCTGTACTTGAAATTTGTTTTCTTAGTTTTGATCATAATTTTCCTGATGCAGATTAAATGCGGGTGTGGCTTGTTTTCGGAATATTACGGTAGTATGTAAGTAAACATTATTTACATAAAAAAAATATTCGGATATTTTTTGTTATCCCGCCAGCATAATTTTTCACATTTTGTGAATATTTCGTATGCAACCTTACAGTATTTTAAACGATAAAAACGGGAAAAATATTTAAAAAAATCCTACACCGATATTCTTCAAGTTAAGGTAGGGTAAATAATTTGCTTTTTCTCAAGATTGTTACTGTACGTAATAATGAAAAATATGAACTCAATGAGTACATAATATCATGAAATTAATTTTTTTTTGTCATCAGTCTCTCGACTGGTTTGATGCAGTTCTCCAAGCTGTTCTATCCCGCGCAAGTCGCTTCATCTCTACATACCTGTAACACTCTACATCTTTTGTAATTTTCTTTATATATTCTAATCTTTGCCTCCCCCTACTGTTAACTCCCTCAATATTACCCTCCATTATTGATAGCCCAATACCTAGATGTCTTAAGGTATGCCCCACTAGTCTATCCCTTCTTCTGGTAAGGTGCTTCCAAATACTTCTTTTTTCATCCACTCACCTAAGAACCTCTAAATTACTTATTTTGTCCACCCACCTAATCTTTAACATTTTCCTGTAACACCACATTTCAAAAGCTTCTATCCTCTTCTTTTCTACAGCCCCTATCATCCACGTTTCACTCCCGTATAATGCACACAAAGTGTGTAGTACTACACTCCAAACATAATGGTTTAAGAAATTTTTCCTAATCTGTAACTCAATGTTTGTAGTCAGTAAGCTGTTTTTTATTTCAAAGGCTTTTCTAGCTTGAGCAATTCTGCTTTTGATATCACTTGTGCTTCTACCATCCTTTGTTATTTTACTCTCTAGATAGCAGAATTCCCCAACTTCCTGTATGTTTTCGTTGCATACTTTTACATTTCCCATCTCTTCTAAACCACTCTTGCTGCTGCACAACACTTTCGTTTTATTTTTGAATTAATTTTTGAAATGATTGAAATTAATTTAACATAATTAAATTAAATATTATTAAATCATTTAATAATTATCAATAAATAGTTTAAGGTTAACTTGAAAAAGGAAAAACTTTAACGTTAACTTAAAAAATATTGATGTTATATTATTTTTTATGATATTTTCCCGTTTTTATCGTTAAAAATACTATAAGAATTCCTACATACGAAATATCCACAAAATATGAAAAATTATTCGGGGGGGGGGGGCGGATAACAGACTAGACCCAAATATTCTAATACCTATATTAATTAGATTATGTATCCGATTCATTGTTTTAAACTCAAGTTTTTGAATTTTTCCAAAAGATTTTAATCATGTATTTTATTTTTATTTCATACCAATACAGTTTCCTGGTTAGGAAATATCTAAAGTTTTACACAAAGCAATTTCTGTATTTAATGAATACCAATAAATTTATCTGCTTCGGATTACATTGGGTAATATTCGTTTCATCTTGAATCCCTCTTGAAAGGGGAGAAATTGAATGGTTGTACTGTACTCTCTGAGCCTATAATAGTGAAAGACGGCAACCATTTGTTATCTCTCCCCTTCGGATAATATTGATGCCATTGTCATAACCTATTTCAAAATGGGCGAGTGGAACGAAAATGGCGAACAAAAAGCTTCATTCTTTATGATCACACTAAATCAACCTGGTTTAAATAAATATAACTACGAATTTCTTTCTCTCTAATAATCCACCAAATCTATATTTCTTTTTTAAACGTTTGACCGATTCTGGTAATGTGTTTTTGTCAGTCTCTCGACTGGTTTGATGCAGTTCTCCGAGCTGTTCTATCTGCGCAAGTCCTTTCATATCTACATACCCGTAACACCCTACATCTTTTGTAATTTGCTTTATATATTCTAACCTTGGCCTCCCCCCTACAATTCACTCCCTCAATATTACCCTCTATTATTGATAGACCAATAACTGGATGTCTCAAGATATGCCCAACCAGCCTATCCGTTCTTCTGGTAAGATGCTTCCATATACTTCTTTTTTCATCCACTCGCCTAAGAACCTCTAAATTACTTATTTTGTCCACCCACCTAATCTTTAACATTTTCCTGTAACACCATATTTCAAAAGCTTCTATCCTCTTCCTTCCTACAACCCCTATCACCACGTTTCACTCCCGTAAAATGCTGCTCTTCAAAAATATAATTTTTTAAGAGTTTTTCTTAATCTGTAAGCCAATGTTTAAATAGTCAATAAGGTGTTTTTTATGTATAAGGCTTTTCTAGCGTGAGTTATCCTACTTTTGATATCACTTGTGCTTCTACCATCCTTTGCTATTTTATAATGTATCTTAACCAATTAATTTGTTGTTGTTGTTTAGGTCATCAGCCCAAAGGCTGATTCGAACGACTAGAGGCTAAGTAAAACGAGGAGTGATGTGGTTTACAAATTGGCTTTCTCACTGATTGGAAAAGTGTGCTTATCAGTATACCAAGCCCCTTTAAAAAGCATCTACTTTCCACCCTACAAATGACACTTTCACTTCATTCACCGCAGGATCTGTCTGTATAATGAAATTCATTATTATGAGAGGAGATAACTCTCGATCGGACTTGTGTCTATTATACATCTCTACCTCTTCTGTTGTTAAAAATACTTCAGTCATATAATTGGTTGACCATGCGATAAGAAACAGAACTACTTCAACTGCCTGTTATGGGCAAAACTAAATAAAGGACTAGGTACTCTATTAGAACGATACTAAATTTTTTATAAAAAAATCCCCTTCATGAGGTATCGCGTCTCATGGCTGGTGGCAATTTTTAAAAAGGTGTACCTTTGACTTATAGCAAAAACTATTAGTGATTTCTGGATCTACTCTTTAAGAGGAATCGAATGACACTTTTTTCTTTAAAAATTCCGACTATGACTTCTTAAATTCCGCTTTTGGATCACTTCAGTCGAAACTACAACTTCAAACCCAATGATATCTGTACCTACCCTATAAGAGGAATTGATTGATACTATTTTTGTTTCCAAATTGTTACTTTGATATCTTCAATTCCAGTTTTGATCACTTCCGGTCGAAACCGGAACTACAAACCCAATGATTTCTGTATCTATTCTTTAAGAGAAATCGAATGACACAATTTTTGTTTCCAAATTCCAAATTTTATTTCTTTATTTCCGGTTTTGGGTCACTTCCGGTCGAAACCAGAACTTCCAACCCAATAATTTCGGTATCTTCTGTTTAAGAGGAATCGAATGACACTATAGTTTACAATTCCGACTTTGAATTCTTGACTTTTTGGTTTTGGGCAACTTTCGATTAAAACCGGAACTTTAAACCCAATTCAAGCCCACTAACTTTTTTTATAGATTACGAATTAAAAAACCGTTTTTTGCTGTCTCTTTTAGTTTCTGATATCTGGGTGTGACGGACGGACGGATACAACAAAATGATAAGATAATTTTAGAAATTCCAACCGAAAATCGACAAGAAAACAATACTTTCTTTCCCTATATATTCATATAAGGCAAGAGAAAGCAAAAAATGTGGAGTGAAAACGTAAGAAGGAAATTTATTTAATGTGCCTCTCTTATATTTATTTCACTCCGATAACAACCAGTTCTTTGATTCCAGAAATGATCACTAAACTTCTGAATTATTTTTAGGAGTAAATGTAAATAAAAGAGAACATTGTATACTGAACTGGAGTTCAATATTCTCTTTGTATTTGAACATTATCGTTCAACGAATGTTCTTAAAAGAGCACTCATTGTTATCGGACATTTAATAATTAACTATCATATACCTCCTTGTTAAATCAATACTCTTTATAGATAATAGTTAATAAAACGTGGGCCTGTGTGCCTGAGCGCCTATGCCTATGTAGGTTATCATTTAAAGAGCCTACTAATGTAGTTAACAAATGTTATTACCATTAGATAATGTTTTGGCTTCCATTATTTTTTAGGGACATCATATCGTAACACCTAAGACTAGGTTTGAATAATAAATAGACTTATTTTAAACTTATAATAATTGATTATTTATTGACACAACTTAGTTAATTAGTTTAACTTACTTAATTTTTTTATTTATTAAACTTAGTTTACTAATACAATTAGACTACTTCAATTAAATTAATTGCAAAACTTAAGCTTAAAAAACTTGATTATAAGTAAAATAGTGTCACTTCACAGATCAAAACAATGGTTTACCTGTCCACAACCACTGTTTACTACTTATATGCACCGCACTATTAACGTAATTCAGAACCGTTCCCGTAACGACACTATTTTGAACGGCCCGACAACACTTTCCATTTACAATTCAAGCATTAACTAACTACAAAAGCGCTAACTGTTTTTATACCTGCGGTCTGATAGTTCATCCAACAATCGAGACCCTTCTACAACTTTTTTCCGCTTTACCAGAACATGAAAAAAGGAATCGAAATAAAACGAAAGTTTGTACTAATTAATTACAATTAACTATTAGACTTAGACTATTAACAAATGAAAATTAGACTTCAATTACATTAATTAATTACAAATTTAAAACTTAAATTAAACTCGACTACAAAATAAGATAGACCTACTGTCAAGTAACAATGAAAAGAATCAATGATTTACAACCTCTTTCTACCAATTTTTCTGTTCACAACCTCTTTCTACCAATCGTATGTACACGCACTATTACTGTAATTCAGAACCGGTCCATAATTTCGATTGTTAGACTACTTGTCTGCCCATAACAATCAGGTGGAGTGTTAAATTATTTGCACTCGATCTGCTTGTTCCGGGGTTGCAAAAAATAGTTCTGTTTGTTATCTCATGGTCAGCCAATTCCATGACTGAAACATTTAGAACAGAAGAGGTAGAGGTGTAAAAAACCTAGTCAGAGTTATCTCCTCTGAAAGTGATAAATTTCATCATTATACTCGTACAGCCAGACCCAGTGTTGAATGAAGTGAAGAGGTCATTTGCAGGGTGGAAAGTAGATGCTTTTTAGAGGACCTGGCATGCTGATAAGCATACTTTTCACTTGGTGAAAGAGGCAATCGTAAACCACCTCACTCGTTTACTTAGTAAAGCCTCTAAAGGTTCAAACCAGCCTTTCTAACCAGTTGATGACCTAAATAAAAGACTATCCCTCAAGACTACCTCTTACAGCGGTACACATTTTTTTAAATTTTTTATAGCTTTTGAGACCGCAAAGGATCACTTTAATTAGTTATTTAGAAGCTCTTTTTGCATTCTTTTCTGGTTTTTCACCAATATTCGGTTATTCGGACCGATCTGACCTGTCTCTCTACATCTGAAACAACCGTTGTAGTACCTCTGTTTTCGGTTTTGGTTTTAAATCTTAAGTTTTTGTCTTTAAGTATGTCTGTCTTAACTCTCTTGAGCTCCAGATCCCTAAAAGTTAAACCTAGTTCGTCCATATTCTCTTTGATTTCCTTGATCCAGATTGGTTTTTTTTTGGCAAACATATTCCTTATAATATTGTTGATAATTCTGTCCTCCGGTGGTCTAACCAAATGGCCAAAGAAAGATATCCTTTTCTTTTTCATGGAGTCTATTATTGGCTCATTATCTTGGTAGATAATTTTGTTGGGTAAGAATCTCCATTCCCCATCTTCTTTGTGTTTTTTACCAATACAAGTTCTAAGGAGGATCCTTCGTTCAAGTTTTTCGATCTTGTCCGTTCTATTCTTCTGGTTAAGTTTAAATAAAGTTTCGGAGCTATACATAATTTCTGGTTTGATAACTATTACAGTATAATGTCTGAACTTAGCTTGGATTGATAGACATTTTTTGTTATAAGTGTCTTTAATCGTTTGTATGCCCAAATCGGGCAGGTGGAGTGTTATTTTAATTGCACTCTATCTGTTTGGTCCAGGGCTAAAAAAAATAGTTCTGTTTCTTATCACATAGTCAGCCACTTATATGACTGAACTATTTAAGAACAGAAGAGGTAGAGGTGTAAAAGACACTAGTCAGAGTTATCTCCTCTGAGAGTAATGAATTTTATATGCAGCCAGACCCTGTGGTGAATGAAGTGAAGGTGTCATTTGCAGGGTGGAAAGTGAGTGCTTTTCGGAGGGCCTGGCATGCTGATAAGCATACTCTTTCAACTCGGTGAGGAAGGCATGGTAAACCACCTTACTCCTCGTTTTTACTTAGTAAAACCTCTAGAGGTTCAAACCAGCCTTTCGGCTGTTGACCTAAACAACAACAATCGTTTGTTGGGACCTAATAAACTTGTTGGTCCTCTCATCTCAAGCTTTTTTTACATTATTATTGTATATTATGATTTCTTCCAGATAATTAAAAGATTTTACTAGTTTAATCTGTTTGTTGTTAAGGTCCACTTTGTCTATGCACATTTGATCCATTACAACCATTTTGGTTTTTCATAAGATATTTTTAAACCAATTTTTCCGGTTATTTGTTCTAGAGTTGTTACTTGTTTTTTAGCCTCTTCTAAAACACCTCTCTTTTTTATTTATTTAAAATAAATTTTAATAAATTAAATATCCATAATTACACTCTCTGTTAAAGAAAAATTTATTTTTTTATTCTTACGTAGGTATTCTTTAAGACTTTGTAACAATAAACCCTATTTCTATCTGTATTAATATGAGAAATTTCGATAGAAAGTTATATACTCCATATACACACGTCTGAATAGTTACAGATAATGTTGTATGTGTTTGAAAGTACTATAGGCATAAAAGTAGCATACGGAGAGACTAGAGTACATTAAAATATAAATAACTGAAAAGATAAGTGCAGTATAGGTATAGTATATCTCTATAGAAATAGAAATGTGGGAAGGTAAATATATCTTAGTACGTTAAAAACATAACAATAGAGAGCGTTTGTCATTCCATATCCAGTAACTGATATGGAAAGTGAAGCTGAGTTATACATTAATCCTTGATATGAACTCATTTCTCTGATTAACAGTTTCTTTATTGTATTAACTTAAAATTATTATCATAATTTACATATTTATTTGTTGTTGTTGTTTAGGTCAACAGCCGAAAGGCTGGTTTGAACCTGTAGAGGTTTTACTAAGTAAAACGAGGAGTGAGGTGGTTTACCATTGCCTTCCTTACTGAGTGGAAAAGTACGCTTAACAGCATGCCGGGCCCTCTGAAAAGCACATATTTTCCACTCTGCAAATGACACCTTCACTTCATTCACCACAGGGTCTGGCTGTATAGTGAAATTCATTACTTTCAAAGAAGATAACTCTGACTAGTGTCTTTGACACCTCTACCTCTTCTGTTCTTAAATGATTCAGTCATTTGATTGGCTGACCATGTGATAAGAAACAGAACTATTTATTTTAGCCCTGCAACAAACAGATTGAGTGTAAATAATTTGACACTCCACCTGTCTGTTATGGGCAGATATTTATTTAAGGTTAGGAATTAATAGAAATTTGAGGAAGTGGTAGGCATTTCGTATATTTAAGCTGAGTTAAAACGTATAGTATTCTTTAGTTGACTTTATCAATTAATCCACCAGCATAATTGAAAATTTTTTGGCAACGACAAGAAAACAGAGAAAATGAAAATAAATAAAGGCGTACGACAAGGCTGTCCAATGTCTCCGATGCTATTTAATATTTACATTGATAAGATTTTAACAATTCGAATCAATTAATTGACTCAGGCATTCAGCTTTGGAATAATGTATTCCTGAATATTGCTGTACACAGATGACACTGTTATTATTTTTGACACAGAAGACAGGCTCCAATATGTCATTTATAAGTTACACAACATTAGCGCAGAATTTGGCATGGGAATATCGGTACAAAAATCAAAAAGTATGGCATTCAAGGGAAGATGGCCAGTTCGCTCAAAAATTATACATGGCAACCAAACTATAGAACAAGTTCGAGGCTTTAAATATTTAGGATGTAAGATTTTCAATGACAAAAATGATGACGTGAGTGAAAAACTGGCAAAATTCAGCGCTGTCTGCGGTTCTATTCGCAGGACAATAGAAAAGAAAACGAGAAATGACACCCAAATGAAATTTTATAGAGCAATGGATGTACCACTCATAACACATGGGAGTGAAACATGTGTGTCATTACAGAGGAATGAATCTCGTATCCAGGCTGCTGAAATGAGATTTTTGCGGGGAGTCAAAGGTTGTACCCAGTTAGATAGAGTACATAACGAAGCTATATGCAGCGAGTTAAATATTCACTCACTCTGTGAAACGTTAAGAAGATATACGAGGAGAAACTGGTCCAACCATTTACTTTGCATGCCAGCGCACAGACTTCCTCTGCGAGCATGGAAATATAAACCTAGAGGGAAGCGAGGCTTGGGAAGACCTAAAAATAGATAGATGCCGGAACAGGCCATAGAACCTAGTCCTTGACAGATGAAAAAACCAAAAAAATTATTGAAAATTTTCGAAGGTATTTTCGAAGGTTCCCGTCTTTTTTACACCTAAACTAATAAAGAAACTTTAATTTCACGTAAAATTATTACATTATATTTGACGTCAACATTTTTGGGATAGGAAATCAAAATTAAACTTAAAAGTAATTTTTTTGTATCCGAGGCGACGAGAAAAACTCATATTCTGACCCTCACAATATGGAAGTAGTGTTGGACTCTATTGAAGCGTTTACATTAAGTCGCAAGAAGGCCGCAACCGCCTACCAACCAAAGCTTGGCCACTTCATCCATCTGCGAAAATCCTCCACTTCCTCGGAACTATTAATGTAATGGAAATGTAGGGTTAAAATTTGGCAATCTGTCAGCGGGGCGTGAAAAGGAATCGTAGCCTAAGGGCCGATATGCACGAGGCGACCAGTTGTCGGAAACCAAGAGTTGCCGGCAACTTGAAGTGGAAGATGAGATGTAGAGATCAGACTGGGAACTCGTTTACCTTTGTTAGTATCGCATTTGCATTTCAGCAGCATGGATGTCGAGGAAGTAGCTGTGGTTATTAGTCAGGTTTTTAAAAATAAAATCAAACAGAAAAGGAAATACTGGGTGCATCCTTTATTGGAAGAACGGCGGATAAAAGGAATGTTCGCATTATTCTTTTTGGAAGTAAGAAGTCCCAAATCGCTCTCCGAGATTGTATTTGTGTAATAAACTTCTCTGTATCGAAGCTCATGGCGATGGTTACCTCTGACAAAAAAACCGACTGTTCTGAAACTTAATTTTACTGTATTGAGGACTGGACATGTCCGGCTCCACGAAAGTTGCTCACTAGCGCGAACGCACTCGTTTGAACAACGGCATCTAGAGGTCGCCACAATCAGTTGGTCTCTGTGTGAGATGCTCATGTAATCTTGGTCGTCAGCAATTTGATGGTTGCCGCAACCAAGTACGTATAAACTGAATTAATTCCTTCAGTTTTTTGGTCTACGGCGATTGGTTTCCTAGTGAGTAACGGCCCTTATTCCCACCTCAACCGTGCCAGCCACCGACCATCATCACCCACTCTCACTTTCCTCACCACTCAGAAAATATTTTTTGAAAATTTTATGTGATTGGATCAGGATTCATTTGTGGTGTTATTGGATGATTCTGCTGGTCTCCGGATGTCTCTCGATCACCTTGTCTCCAAACTGCGAGACCAACTTCCAGCTCTCCTCATCACGCATTATCGCTGTTCCCACTTTCTCTGGGCTCTACAGTTCAACTTCTACCTTTTCAGATACTCCATTCTTTCAAGGCCAAAATAGGAACATCTTTCAAAAATATGAGAAACTAATTCCTTCTCTTCGACATTTGGGCACTTTACCAAGTTTAAACTTCATCAAATATGTTCCAAAGCAACCATCCTCTGTAAAAAAAAATGCGTTAAATGAACTTACATAATACTAACTTACTGACACAGTAAACTACAAACAAAATCAAAATAAAATTATAACCGGAAATAGTAATTAAGTATTCTTTAAATAAGAAAATCAAAACTAAAAGTGAAACCATCCATATCGTTTCAAAACTAATTAAAAACTAATTTAAAGTAGATCTAATATTAGGTTCTAGTGATATTTTTTTTATTAATGATAGATCCTTGTAATAACTAACATAAATTTAGTTTATGTTTTTCAAGTCATTATGCAATGTGTTTCTTTACATCATAACAAACAAATTAAACTTGTGTAATTTTCAAGTTTTTATTACTCGTGAATTCATTCAAGTGTTGTTTATAAAGTATATATAGGGTGTATTTTGTAGTTATACTTCATTGTAAATTATAAATAAATTAAATTTTCTTTATTTGTTACATGAATTTAGTTAATGGTAAATTTATGATGTAATTGAATATTAATTTAATGAATGGGCAGAATACGAGTATAATAGCATGGGTAATAAAAGAGACTTAAATTGTCTGCACTTATCAATCGATGGACCAAAAATATATTAAATGATAACGATAATAATATTTTATTTTAAAAAAATACATTTTTTTAACTTTACATTTTATATTAATTTTATAGACACGTCGATTCCTATTTCCACTTTCATTCCAATAAGCGAGACGTGGAAATTAACACATCCGATTAGGCTATATTTAAACAAAACCATTTGCCAACATTAGGGTTCCCATACATCCCGGTTTTCCGGGACGGTCACCACTTTTGCTCTAAATGTTCCTGTGTTCCGATAAAGGCTATCGGGACGCAAAATTGTCCCGGTTTTCGGAAAAAGTATTAAAATTACTCCAAAAACTCCTTGAAAATTATTGAATGTTTAAAATAAAAATGAAATAAGTCTAAGAGCGAAGAAGAAGATACATGGGAGACCCTCAGTGCAAGTGGACTAATTGTTTTTCAAAACTGGATAAATATCAATTTTCTCACTTTTTGACAATGTGCCAATATTTGTTTTCGATACCAGCACACAATACCAATGTATTACGGGTGTTTTCGTTGATGTATTCACAGTGGAGTGATGAACGTAATTGACTTTCAGTGGAAACGATACAAAACATCTTGATTTGTCTCTACAACTACAAAAAAAACTTATTCTGAGTTGCATGTATGTGAAAACGCAACCTGAACTTTTAAAAGCTGTTAAGTCTTCAGAAAAGTACGCCTAATATATCAAATAAATGCTACAGCAGTAAAAATATTTTACAATAATGAGTATGCGTTTAAGACTGTCCAGTTTGATTAATTGTTGCACCTCAGTCCTCACCAAAAAAGGATTTTTATTTTATTAATTCATAGCATTTTGTTAGTTAAACTATACAATTAATTCTTATAATGATTACAATAGTCTCCGTTAATTATCTCCCCCCCCCTCGGGGGGAAATCTGGGTCCCGGTTTCACTCAGTAAAAATATGGCAACCCAAGCTAGGATTTATGTAAAATAAAAACATTTTACTAATCTTTTATTTTATTATCGTATACTCGGTAAACGTTCTACATTCAAACTTAATAACAAACTTTTGATTTAAAAATCAATTCTTAAACCAATTGGGAGGTATGGAATTCAATTATGGGTCTCAGCAAGACATTCCAACATTGAAATCCTACAAAGGTTTCAATCAAAATTACCCAGGCCAATCAGATAATCACCTTGGTACATAACGAACAACGTAGTATTACACAAAAATTTACACACTCCTACAATTCAACAACAAATGAACACATACAGTACAAAATATTAAAGAAGACTCAAATCACCTCGCCAGCTTACTATTAGACAATTCAAATGACACTCGCCAGCTGAAACAAAGACATCCTATAGACTTATTTTAAAACAAGAAACACAAAGTAAATCCACGAAGTTCCCTCATTGGAGGTTTTTCTTTGATCATGACATAACAAAGACATCCTACAGACTTATTTTAAAACAAGAAATACAAGTAAATCCACGATTTTCCCTTTTTGGGGGTTTTTCTTGGATCATGACATAACAAAGACATCCTACAGACTTATTTTAAAACAAGAAACACAAAGTAAATCCACGAAATTCTCTCATTGGGGGTTTTTCTTGGATCATGACATAACAAAGACATCCTACAGACTTATTTTAAAACAAGAAACATAAAGTAAATCCACGAAATTCTCTCATTGGTGGTTTTTCTTGGATCATGACATAACAAAGAAAACTAACACATCTACTCATTATTCTGCTTAAGAATAGATTGTAGATTTCCCAGTCTTGTTGATGGTCATCAACTAAATTTGATTAAGGTCCTTTTAAAACTTTGATGAGACTCTTACAGTACGGCCAAATTTTTATTTAGGACTACCTTGCCGACTGTAAAAATTTAAATATGGCAATCATGCTAAATCTTCATACTAATTTTTAATAACATATAATGGACCAAACGGAAACTACTTGGACTTAAATTACGACAACTGTATTGGCTTGTCGGGAGGCCGTCAACGTTGTCTTTGGAAAATTAAGTTACACTGTACAAGGTGATGATAAAACCAGTTTGGAGTTAAGGAATTGAACTCTGGAGTACAGCAAGTACGTCTAATGTAGAAATATTACAGAGATTCCAATCGAAGTTTCTTCGACTAATATTTTGTTCACCTTGGTATGTGCCTAATGAAGTACTCCACCACATGACTTGGGCATATCTACGGTGTGAGAAGAAATTAGCAGTCGGAGTAAAAAGTATTTAAAGAAGTTAGACATTCATTCTAATCATTTGGATGTAAATCTTCTCGACAATATTGAAGATCAAAGACTCAAAAGTGTCTGGAATTTCTTCAGACGGGTGGACACTCAGTTGTTATTGTCAAAAATGGCAAAGGAGTATACGATAGTTCAGGATAAAATTTGTACATGAATAGGTAAATAACTAATATACACGTCTGAAAATATAGGTCTGCATATTCTTTTCTCCGGGAAAGAATGTATCGGCAAAAGTAGTAGTCTACAGCTATTTACTTACTGAATTTTTGCAGTTTCTATTAGCTACGTTTAATATCTTTTTTGACATTCTATTTTTTACCTACATCCCCTGGGCTTTTTGTACTTGTGTCCTGGAATTTAAATCCAAAAATATGGAAGACCTAGAAATATGAAAACATAAAGTTTACAAAAGATGTTGTTCTTGTTTAGCTCATCACCGGAAAGGTTGGTTTGAACTTCTAGAGGTTTTACTCAGTCAAAACGAGGAGTTATGTGGTTTACAATTGCCTTCCTCACTGAGTAGAAAAAGTATCCTATGCTTATCAGCTGCCAGGTCCTCTGAAAAGCATATATTTTCCACCCTCCAAATAACACCTTCATTTCATTCACCACAGGATCTGGCTGTATAATGAAATTATTACTTTCAATGGATATAACTCTGACTAGTGTCTTTTACACCTCTACCTCTTCTATTCTTAAATACTTCAGTCACTGAATTGGCTGATCATGTGATAAGAAACCGAACTATTTTTGTAGCCCTGGAACCAACAGATTGAGTGCAAATAATTCAACACTCTACCTGTCTGTTATGGACAGGCAAAAGGTAACGTTTGTAAATTCAGATTGAATTTGTTATCACAAAAATTTAAACTTGATTTAAATGTTGTAGATTACGCAACATTAAAATTTTAGTTCGATTAATCCGACAGGTTTGGCAAGTTTAGTACATTTTACTTTCATTTCAATAAAATTGAAAAATTAAAAATGCGGAGTCGAAAAGCGATTACTAAGTGAGAGTGTATGTAAATACTACATGGTTCTCTATTTACCGGATCAAACATTTTAAAAAGAAGCCCTGTGGTTGAATAAAATGAAGTGGTTATTTAAAATCATAATGGTTGAGATGGCGTAGAGAGGGGGGAGAGAGATCTTGTTGTTGTCTTGCCTGGTCGGTCAACAGTGAAATAGTAATGCTGGGTGAGAGAGCGGTGTAGATATATTGTAAACAAAGATAGACAGATTGATGGTGTAAAGAAGGAGTAGAGGGGAAGCAGTCAGTCGATCCTACTGAACCGCTCGGCGTTGTTTGGAGGACACGGAAGGACAAACTGGCCTTGAGCTCTGCTGGTTGGTACATTCTGTTTTTATTATAATAGACAACGCTCACTTTTTGTTTACGTACTATTTTTATTAACCTAGCACAATACAACCAAGTTTTTTTTACTTCTTTGCATAATTATTTTCCACAATGTCTGAGACTTTAAATAACAATACAATAATGTTTGTTCTATTATCATTCAATATTTATCTTTCTTAGTAGCTTGGTCTGCAAAGACTTAACGTAATTATATTAAATGAAAAATTGCAAATTTTGAAGGTATGACTTATTTTTTATTTTTAATCTTCATTAAGAAAAGACATTATAATAATCAGAAGACGATTTGGTAGTCATATTTTATGCAAAATTAGGGTGACGATAAAATCATTCTGAAGAAATCCGGGACTTACTGTGGGAGAGGTGGAGTCTGAAATTATGAAATACCCTTAAATGGCATCGGGAATCCGGGTTTTGAAATTCCAAGGTTTAAAAGTGGTTTTTGAAGACTCCAAAACCATGAAATACAAGATTTTTTTAAAAGTTTTGTTGTTTGATACGCAAAAAATAGTTTGGCTACAAAAAATATTCTGTTTCTTATCACATGGTCAGCCAATTATATGAATGAAGTAATTAGAGGTAGAGGTGTAAAAGACACTAGTCGGAGTTATCTCCTCTGAGAGTAATGAATTTCATTAAACAGCCAGACCCTGTGGTGAATGAAGTAAAGGTGTCACTTGCAGGGTGGAAAAAAGATGCTTTTTGGTATGCTGACAAGCACATTTTCCACTCAGTAAGACAATTGTAAACCACCTCACTCCTCGTTTTACTTTGTAAAGCCTCTAAAAGAGGTCACATGACAATATAAAAATTTTGTAAGAATACACGTTTTTGTGATATTACCAGGGATCATACGTAAAACTGCTGTATTATTTGCACAATAAAGTTAAAAACAAATAAACTGGTGATATTACCGGTCTGCTCGGTGTGATTGAGGGATTTTTCATTCTTTTTGTCATTAGTCTCTCGACAGGTTTGATGCAGTTCTCCAAGCTGTTCTATCCTGCGCAAGTCGTTTCATAAATCTACTGTAACACCCTACATCTTTTGTAATTTTCTTTATAAATATTCTAATCTTTGCCTCCCCCTACTATTAACTCCCTCAATATTACCCTCCATTATTGATAGCCAATACATAGATGTCTAAAGATATGCCCCACTAGCCTATCTCTTCTTCTGGTAACATGCTTCCATATACTTCTTTTTTCATCGACTGACCTAAGAACCTATAAATTACTTATTTTGTCCATCCACCTAATCTTTAACATTATCCTATTACCCCACATTTCAAAAGTTTCTATCCTCTTCCTTTCTACAGCCCCTTTCACCCACGTTTCACTCTCGTATAATTCTATACTCGAAACATAGTGTTTTAAGAAATTTTTCCTTATCTTTAAGTCAATGTTTGTAGTCAGTAAGCTGTTTTTAATTTCAAAGACTTTTCTAGCTTGAGCGATTTTCATTATAAATTACAATTATTTTTTAAAATAAATATCATCTTTAAAACTAAATTCCGGGAATATGATATGCAGTTGTTGTTTAGGTCATCAGCCGAAAAGCTGGTTTGAACCTGTAGAGGTTTTACTAAGTAAAACAAGGAGTGAGGTGGTTTACCATTACCTTTCTCACTGAATGGAAAAGTACGCTTATCAGCATGCCGGGCCCTCTGAAAAGCACATATTTTCCACTCTGCAAATGACACCTTCATTTCATTCACCACAGGGTCTGGCTGTATAATGAAATTCATTACTTTCAGAGGAGATAACTCTGATTAGTGTCTTTTACACCTCTACCTCTTCTGCTCTTAAATGATTCAGTCATTTAATAGGCTGACCAAGTGATAAGAAACAGAACTATTTATTTTAGCCCAGCAACGACAAATTGAGAGTAAATAATTTGACTCTCCACCTGTCTGTTATAGGCAGATGATACGCAGAGCGTACCGAAACAATTGCGAACGTCGTATATTAATGAAGAAAAATCGGATCGTAAATAATGATGAAACATTTTATATATTATAACTCTTTCAAAATAATGCATCACCGTTTTTTGTTCACAGCTTAGTGTATACTATATTGCTATCGTCTCTATTAACTAACCTCTGGTCTACCTCTATCTAAGCTTATCTCTCGTGGTATCTTCTATGTATTACACATTTTGGTCTATATTTCGCTATTCATTGTGGCGTAATGGCCCGCCCATTTTCACTTAGTTTTATGGGACTCCGTCTAGAGGTATAAATTTTTTTCTTTTATGACCACATAAGATCACTTTAGTTATTTTGTATGGTTCTTCTTCAATTTCTTCTTCTTGCTGTTCCAAAACTTTTTCATATTTTCAGATCTTATTTTCTTTAGCTCATCTGATGAACATATCCCAATTATTGTGCGTTTGACTGTTTTGGTGGCTAATCGAACTTTGTGATTTCCCATTTGGTGTTTATACCAAGGTGTACGTTACGTTAGGTCCTCCATGGTTAGGTCGAGTTCTTTCATGTCGTTTTGAATTCCTCTGAGCCAGGTTACAATAGCTTTTTCAGATTTAGCGGTAAGTAGTTTTTCAGTGATTCTTCTTAGAAGGCGTGTTGCTGGAGTTCTCAGTATGTGTTCCAGGAAGAACATTTTCATTTTACTCATTGCAATTGTGACTGGTTCAGTATCTTTGTAGACTTGTAAGTTGGGTGAAAGCCTGTGTTGTCCATCGATATTGTCCACCAAAGAGGTATACTTAATTTAGATCGTTTCCCGTTTGGCTTGCTTTCTAACTCAAACCGCTTCATACAAAGAATACTTCTCAACGTTTACATCTGCATTACTTCCATTCCAGTTTCTTCGTCAATGATTATGTCTGGAAGCTTATAATAATATATAAACTCAAAATCTTCTTCCTCATTATCATGTACAGAATACAGACCTCTCTCCTGATTGCCTTTACAATTCTTCATTCTGCTCCTTTCTTCCTAGAGTCGGCAGATGGTATCCTAAAGGAGAAAATGTCCTTTTCTATAAATTGTTCTCATATCCTCCCTTCAATTTAGATAGGATTAGAAGGACAGGGTTAGATAGGAGGTATAGTGCTCCCCTTAAACTTCTTGTTGTTTACGTCATAAGCCGAAAGGCTAGTTTGAACCTCTAGAGGTTTTATTAAGTAAAACAAGGAGTGTTTACCAGTGTTTTCCTCACTGAATGGAAAAATATACTTATCGGCATGCCAAGTCCTCTGAAAAGCATCTAATTTCCACCCTGGAAATGACACCTTCACTTCATCCACCACATGGTCTGGTTGTACAATGAAATTCATTACACTCAGAGGAGATAACTTTGAGTGTCTTTTACACCTCTACTTCTTCTGTTTTTAAATGCTTCAATCATATAATTGACTGATCATGTAATAAGAAACAGAACTATTATTTGTAGCCCTTAAACTAGCAAATTGAGTGTGAATAATTTAAAACTCTACCTGCCTGTAATCGGCAAGATTTAAACTGATCATAAAGAAATCCAGAACAAAGTTCTCAGAAGCATTGTCAACGCTCCATGGTATGTTAGGAACAACGACCTGCTCCGGTACTTGGGAGAGGATTCCATAAACGAAGTAATTCGGAAATTTGCCAGGAGTCATGAAGGCAGACTTCTTTACCATGTGAATGCCGAAGCTATACAGCTACTCGATAAAACAGATCTGAATAGGAGGCTTTCTCGTGTAAAACCATTTGAACTGGTGTAATGAACAATACAAAGTTATTAATTTGTTAGTTAATAGTTACTTTTATATATTTTGAAGTGTTTAGTAAATATCAAAGATTAGTAAATATTATAAATAGTGTATTAGAATATATCAAACATAAATTAAGAACTACTAGTTGGTAAATTCTTAGATTAAGTACTTAGATCAATTAAGTTAGAACAAAATTGCTAGATAGTCTTAGACTAGACACAATAAATATCACAATCTAAAAAAAATAAAAAAAAATAAATGCAAATTGCAGAAACCTTTAAAAATTACCAAAATTTACTATTACAAATTTTCATACCTAATTTTAAGGTTTTCCAGTAAAAAAACGTTGTAGAAGATTTCTTCCAAATTATTAAACATTTTTAACGGCACATCAAAATTAATATCTTTATTTATCTTGTCATTATAAAGACAAAAACTTTAGTAATTACAGTGCCACTGTAGTAAATAATTTTCAGTTTTCACGCTACGGAAAATATACAAAAACAAAATAATAAAACAAACAAAAGAAACATGAATAAAATACAAATGAACGTGTCAACAAATAGGGAAAAAGGGAAAGTTATTTTCCATGTAATATTATACATTAGATAATATAATCTTGTAATGATGATCATTACAAACGTGTAATGTGTGAAGTGCAGAACAGAAAGTGTAAATTGAAAGTTATGATTTGTTCAAATTACAGTTGTTATTAGCATGCAGTAGCCTTGTAGTACTTTGTCATGGTTTCTTCTTGAAGTATGCATGCAGAAGGCGTGACTTAATAACGCATGTTTACAGTGATTGGAATTTAAAAATTCTTTCATATTTCTAACCGTTAAGTAGATATTCCAAGGAGATATCATATTGTTATCTATTCTGCTTCTTAAGTGAAGTTCCCAATCAGATTCCAGGTAAAGGTTGAAATTATTTTAAAAGATAGAAGCTGGACATTGAGGAAGAACATTACCGAGAGATTAGCGACATTCATAATTTAATCATATTAAAGAATTTTGAGGTTGTCCTGGGCGAATAGCGTCACAAACGAAAGTGTTATCTGAATTATAAAAAGAGGTTGTAAGAACCAAAAAATCTGGTGTGAAACACACCAGATTTCTTCCAATGTAATTTCTTTCCAATGTAAATATTGAAAAATATAACCTATATATAATGAGTAAACATTGCAATATGATAAACGTAACCTAATTTTTTGTGGTCATATGAAAAAAATAGTTCTATTTCTTATCACATAGTCAGCCACTTATATGACTGAACTATTCAAGAATAGAAGAGGTACAGGTGTAAAAGACACTAGTCAGAATTATCTACTCTGAAAGTAATGAATTTCATTATACAGCCAGACCCTGTGGTGAATGAAGTGAAGGTGTCATTTGCAGGGTGCAAAGTAGATGCTTTTCGGAGGTCCTGGCATGCTGATAAGCATAGCCTATTTTTGTACTCATTAAGGAAGGTAATGTTAAACCACCTCACTCCCGTTTTACTTAGTTAAACCTCTAGAGGTTCAAACCAGCTTTTCGGCTGTTGACCTAAACAATAACCTAATTTTAATCATAAGTGAATGACGTTAAATGTAAATCAACCTCATTCGACTTAAAAAAATACGGAAAATCACTAATTGTCGTTGAACTAGGCTCTGTACAAAAAAGTTCTTATTAAATACCTATACTAAGTTATAATTTCTTGTATCACGGTTAATTCCAACAGTGCCTTCATTACCACATCGTGAAATAAATAATCTTAATGTTTTGAATATGAATTGATTTTTTTTCTTTGTTTATTTAACATCGCATCAACTACTGTGGTCATTAGCGACGACGTTGGGTTGCAACTGTGATGATGAAATGATTTTTTTAACGTTCGAAAATGCCATGCCTGAGTGGGATCGAACCCACGACCGTATGACGAGAGGCGAGCACGTTAACCAAAGCAACTACGCCAATGCGGCCGGCGAAAAGATTTTTCACAGGTAAGATTTTAAGTTGAACTTATAATAGAAACGAAGAATCACGAACCCGCTTTTTCAATATTCTTCTTCTTCTTTTCTTCACTGCAAGGTCTAAGTTTAGTGAACCTGTTCTGGTGTGCATCTCTTTCTCAGTCTTCCCACAATTCTCGTACCAATTGGTCTGTAATTTTAAGCCTCTATTAGCATCCTCCCATATGGTATTCTGTTCAAGTGACTGGACCAGTTTCTTTGATTCTGTAAGATCTTGTCACGCAGAGGTGGAAAAGACAGAACTCGTCTTATTTCGTCATTTCTTATCGTGTCTCTTCTAAAGCATTCCAACACATTACTCAAAAACCTCATCTCTGAGCTTGGATCTTGCTATTAATGTTCTTTATATGTATCCAAGATTCGCTGCCATATAGGAGAATAGGAACGGCAATGGTATTGTAGATTTTAATCCTCGTCTCTTGTCTTGTTTTGTATTTCAAGTTCCTATGAATATTGCCGCATACGCTTTTTCAATATTAATAGGAAAATTTATTTTAGATCCTTCTTAACCTATTTTTTTTTTTTTTTTGTTTAATTACTGCTTCCCCAACATGTAATTCCATATTGTATTCTTGAGTTAAACAAGTCAAAGTAGAGACCGCAAAAGTTGGGTATCACAAAAGTTACGCTGAGAAATACCTAATTTACGAATGCTTCCAAGGAGCTGATTGTTTAAAGTTTAGGTTGGCTTTTTCTATGAAATTTTCTCGTCTAGGTGAATACCCAAATATTTAAAGTCACTGACTTTTGATAAAACTACACAGTCCGTATTTTCTTTATATTTTGGGTCGTGATACTTAATTGGAGTATGCAAATAATCCTTTTTTTCCAAGATTAATCCCTTGTTTTTGAAACTTTAACTGTCGTTTGATTATTTCTTCACAACTCAAAATTCTAAGATCGTGCCGAGTACACGAATAAAGAAGAAATTTCTTTTTATTAAAATACAGAAGGGCAATATCATCTGCAAAAGCATTAACCTGGCCACAGATTGGTGAAAGAAATAAGTCATTGGTATAAAAATAAATTTGGCGATAAAATTGAGCTTTGTGGCACTCCTGCTCGCACAGGATATGGTGAGCTCACAGAATCACCCACTTTACTCGTTGGAATATAAAAGTAATAAAGAAGAAATTTATTTTTATTAGAATACAGAAGGGAAAGATCATCTGCAGAAGCATTAACCGTGCCACAGAATGGTGAAAGAAATAAGTCATAGGTATAAATAAATTTGGCGATAAAATTGAGCCTTGTGGCACTCTTGCTTGCACAGGAAATGGTGGCTCACAGAATCATTCACTTTACTCGTTGGAATATAAAAGTAAAATAATATACTGAAGTTATAGAAAATTAAAAACTTACAACTTTTATTTTAAGCATTTTTCCAACATAACCTATTTTTGTTACTACTACAACTAATTCTTACAACACACTCAGGTTTTCTCAGGTCGTATTTCTCCTCTTCCACTAATAACTAATTCATACTACGATGGCAACAAAATATTCTTGTACTGTCGTGATTTTACTTTCAACCTGTAAGACAGTGAAGTTAAAAGCTTTAAGTTAAGTTTGTCTTGAAACACAACCCGTGGGGGCTAATTTTAATGTCAAAGTTTTAGTTTATTTAAACAAAATTACCAAAACAACACAAACCTAAACCTCTATTGACTTACTATATTTGTAGCATTTTCTAAACCAGTGCTTATAAAATTATTCTTATTTAATTTCTCATCATTTGTAAAGTATTACTTCTACTGCGAACTGTTTTGTATTATGAAAGATAAACAGATCTCTTTGATTTTAATTTCCTTCTTATTGTATGGAGTTGTATCTTATGGTATTTTTTATTATGGTTTGTAGAGTATGAAGTTCTAATGATAATAAAAAAGAACACAAGCAAGAGGATTTTTAAAGTGTATCCAACCCACTTTACTGGATATCAATTCAGCCATATTAAATGCACAACATGGCTGATAAAGAGGACTCGATTAAAACAGTTTGCACGAGTTGTAATCTGCCTGTATGCATAAATGTGCAGCTTGCAAAGAAAGACACGTACTTTTTTAGACGGCTAGTTTTTACCCTTATTGAACGTGCAGTTGTCGAAGTCATCAGAATAAAAAACATGACGTGGCCGTGGGCTAGTTGTCATAAAATACTAGTTCATTTTCATCTATTGGAGATAGTAAACGTACTTATAAGTACGTTATAACGCACCTATAATACAATCAGAACACATAATTTTTTTGTCGTCAGTCTCTCGACTGGTTTGATGCAGTCTCCAAGCTGTTCTATCTTGCGCAAGTCGTTTCATATCTACATACCTGGAACACCCTACATCTAAGAACACATTAATGAAGATCCAATAAGTTGTGTAAAGCGTAAAAATGAAAGTCCTTTTACATGTTGATATTTCTTATTGATTATCATTAAGAAATACTGTGGTTTTTTAATTGAAAATTGTATCATATTTTGTCAATTTTAGTAATTATGCTTTAAAGTTCAGCCTACATCTAATTGATATTCTATTACAATCCAAGGAATCAGGAAATTGTTTTATTGAAATATCCGTATAAAATTAACCACAATTGTTCAAAATTTCATTGAGATAATTTTTAGATGTTGGTTTAGTTGACTTTATGTGGAAACCTCTCATTTCAGGGCATTGTGCACTCCTAAAATCACTCTTTTTCTAAAAGTGCCTCGCTTTAGAGCAAAATATATTTGATATTTTTGGTTTAATCTGACACAATATTCCTTAGGAATCAAATAGTCTATGTAACATATTTTCTATTTTAAAGAGGATAATGAGAACGCAAAGAACTGAACAACTATTTCAGCCCATCCCGCACAAGTTTGTTAACCGAAACCAAATTTCCAATTGAACATATCAGATAAAAACATGTTAGAACCTACTAATTTATTGTCTGACATTATTCAGTTCGGTGATTGAATTGCAAAATCTTTTGATCTGCTTTAGGTATGGTGAAATAGAATGTATTTTTAATGGTCTAGAAAGAAGTTTCAGTTTCGAAGGTAATAGAAATGGTTTTTATGAATGATTAACATCTCACCGAATCATTTCTTCTGGGTTTCTTAGTATTAAGTGACCTTATAATCGCAGAAACGTTTTTTTTTTTTTTTTTTTTTTTTTTATTCCTAATTTGTGTACGTTGCAATCTGTTCAATTCAGAACAATAAGCAACCCCATATGACCTAATGAGATGAGGATGATGTGTATGACGTATAAATGAGGTGTAGTCTTGTACAGACGCAGGCCGACCATTCCTGAGAGAGTATGGTTAATTGAACCCCAACCATCAAAGTACACCGGGAACCACTGTCTAGTTTCCAAATCCGTATAAAAGTAACTAACTTTACTAGGATTTGAACCAGGAACCTTCGTCTCCGAAAATCAGCTGTTAAACAGCTGATTTTGGCGACGACTTTACCTCTAGACCAACCCAGTGGGATAATCGCAGAAACTTACGGTTTTTTTTTTAAATTTCATAAAGGTTTATTTCACTAGAAATGTGTGATGTAAAGGTTTTACGTTTAGGCAGTGTGCATACTGATAGCAACTAGTAATATCAACACGATACATACGAGTACATAAGTTTCTCTGAAGAAGGTTGATGCTCGTTGGTAAGTTTACGGCCGCGTTCAGACTGAAAGCAACTCGTGATCAAAATGCATCGCTATAATACATAATACAATAACATCGCGCTACAAAGTACAATAAAGTACAAATTTTATACGCGGGCTTACATTAGTTTGAAACTGTTGTTAAATTTTATTGGTCAAACCTTTTCGAAATCAATAATTAGTATTAATATTTAGCATGATTGTCATATCTAAATTTTTACAATCGGCAAGGTAGGCGTAAGTAAACAGTTGGCCGGACCATGGCAGTCTCATCAAAATTTTAAACGGACATTCATCAAATTTAGTTAACCACTGAAGTAAAAGAATATATAGGAATATGTTACATCAGTGGTTCTAAAACTTTTTATTTCGAGCCCTACCCCATATGGTTTATCTATAAGCCACCCCTCCTTTATATGAACATCTTATTTAAGTTAGATGTTCAAAGCGTATTCCAATTGGGACAATGGATTCAATATTGAAATAATTAAAAACATAATTACAAATAGATCAGAAGATGTATTTTTAATAAATATGTATTGCTAAATGTTACTTAAAACAAAAATTAGGACTACTAATGTGATGTATGAGCCTGTTTTTCCTCAGGACAAAGCTTTCTGAAACGTGGAGTTAGTTCCGACAGTGTAACTCTTAAGTTCTCTTGTCACATCTAATCTTGAACGATTTTTGGTCTTCATGGCAGCAAGAGTAGAAAATTCAGTTTCACAAGAATATTTTGTATGAAAGGGAATAAGTACTTTTATGGTATTTTCACACAAAAAAGGGTATTCTGTTTGGACACTGATCCAGAAGGGCATGAGCGAACATTCCTCAAATTTTATTTCCAAGGCTGTGTCACTTTGAAGATTAATGAGGTTTTCCACATGAGGTTCATGAGGTTTTACCTAAAGAAAATTTTACTAAATTTCTAAATAAAGAATATTTCACTTTATTTATTTGGTCTACATAAAACTCAATTAATTTTCTGAAACCAAGCTTTGCGCCCCCCCAAACCTTTCGGGCCCCCCACTTTGAGAACCAATCTGCGACAAGTTTACCCTTATACAGGGTGTTTCATAATGTTCTTCTGGGTTACAAAAATTCAGTAAAAAAAACTATTTCACTTACCAAATGAAAGTTGTACGGGCCAATGCAGGGACTCAAACAGTTATTTTTAAACATCTACAAATATTCGATGTGTGGTCCTTTGGTGACACGGCACACGAGATGATTTCTTTCGGTAGAATTGCATTGATTATGCGATCCTTCAGCTCAGCGATGTTGTTTAGGTCATCAGCCGAAAGGCTGGTTTGAACCTGTAGAGGTTTTACTAAGCAAAACGAGGAGTGAGGTGGTTTACATTTGCCTTCCTCACTGAGTGGAAAAGTACGCTAATCAGCATGCTGGGCTCTCTGAAAAGCACATATTTTCCATTCTGCAAATGACACCTTCACTTCATTCACCACAGGCTCTGGCTGTATAATGAAATTTATTACTTTCAGAGGAGATAACTCTGATTAGTGTCTTTTACACCTCTACCTCTTCTGTACTTAAATGATTCAGTCATTTAATTGGCTGACCACGTGATAAGAAACAGAACTATTTATTTTAGCCCTGCAACGAACAGATTGAGTGTAAATAATTTGACACTCCACCTGTCTGTTATGGGCAGTAGCTCAGCGATATCGTTCGGCATTGGTGGGATAAACACCTTGTCTTTCACATAACCCCAGAGAAAGAAGTCACATGGCGTGAGGTCTGGTGATCTTGTTGGTCACAGTATAATTGAAATTCGTGAAATTCTAACACACAAAACGACTTTTCGCTTCCCGTGGGAGCCATTTTCTCTATTGTCTACGCCGAGCGGGCAAACGGTTAACTAACTGCCCAAAATATGTGGAAAAAACTATCTGAAGTGCTCTTTTTTACAGTACTTGTTTCATTCTTATAGCTGGATTACTGTTTTTGTACTGAATTTTTGTAACCAAAGTACATTATGAAACGCCTTGTACCGGGTGATTTTTTAGTCCTGTTACCCAATTGTTAATGTCTGGTAATATTTTTCTAAAAAAAATAAATTTTGTTTTGTGACACTAAGTTGGTTGCACTACTCAACCAGTATGGATATGGCAGTGTGAGTTGATTCTCCTTGAGCTGTGTAAAATTTTGTGCCATTTCCGGTCGTGCTACGAACAGAATGTCTTTTATCCTAAAACAATCTCTTGTTTAAATCTGGAGGCTGAAGCTCTAGAACTAATCGTATGGGATACGGATACAATTTCAATTTTTTAGCAGCTTTCTGAGCACTCGAACATGACAAATCAACATGCGAGGAAAGTTTTTGTAAACTTTTCCATGGAGAATTGAGCAATCTTGTTTTCACATTCTCTTAACGTCATCTGTCAAGAGAGTTGGTCGACCACTACGTTTTCTGCTGCAAACAATACCTGCCTCTAAAAATCAGTTAGTTAGCCTAGAAATTGACTAGAATAGAGTGGAGGAACACCAAAAAATTTAATTTGAAATGATTCTTTTACACTCGCATACGATTTTGTAGCAAAATATTGTTCAAGAATGAAAACCCGTTGTTCTAGGGTAAAAGACATTCTGTTCGTAACACAACTGGAAACAGCACAAAATTTTACGCAACTCAAGGAGAATCAACTCAAACTGTCGTATCTATACCGGTTGAGTAGGGCTACCAACTTTGTGTCACAAAACAAAATATCCCTTTCTTAGAAAAAAATTACCAGACATTAACTGTTAAGGCCAATCGCACCCCCGTTAAGTAATTCATATTTCCCCGCTAATTATTATCGTCGTTAAATACACTGATTTTGTATTAATAACCTTTTTCCCGCCTCTGTCTGTATACTTGTCTTGATTTCCGATGGTGATCTCAGTTCATGACGTAATTATTCTCCCACTACTCACATTCCATTCTTCCCGGTCAACTCACTCACTGGTTGGATTCTGCGGCATGTAGACTATTCGTGCCTTCTCCGCGCCGGCCATCCTATGGCGTCGCTTCTGCAATTGTCGTTATGCTTCGTTCGTTTCTGATGTACCATACATCATTTTCAAGTGTGATTTTGCTTATGTGTGTAATTTATAATCATTTACAATTGTTCTTGTTTTCGTATCAAACATTAAAGTTACAGTGTGAATCGAACCCCGGACACGTGTCGCGTAGACGCCGTTTCTACACTGCAGGCCATTCAACAGGTTAGCGAATTAGTCTATTTTGTTGTACGCTTTCTAATTTTGTGTTTGAGTTGACCAGTGATGTCCTGCTGTTCCAGCAGTTACTTATCGTTTTCCTTTGTCTCCCTCAGTGTACTTTCCATCGTTGTATCTTGCTTATTCAGTCGTTCCGCCGTTGGTTTCTGGCGCCATTAAATGAAACTAGGTCCTCCGGAATAAGTCGTTTATGCTTCAGTTTACATTAATCTGCCATTAGTCGTTGATAGTGGATTGATGTCCTACAGTTACAAGTCGGCTTACCGCTTAACTCGTTTTATCCAATTTATTTTGGGTTATTTTCAAAACTCCTGCCATCAAGGCTATAACATTTGGTCCGTCCCGGGCAGGATATTTATCAGTGCATATTTGGAAATACAGTCTATTGTCTTAATTTTTTCAATCGTCAACAATTTCAGTATTTTGTTTAATTCGTTGTTACATGGTGTTACATTGCATTCATCGTGTCGTTTATTGTGTTTCGTGTCTTACATGTGTTCAATATATTAATAAAAACATTAATAAAAATATTAATATTAAAAACAATTTCATTTATTCAGTTAAAAAATACGGGGTAAGTTGCATAACAAATGCAACGCATTATCAGTGTTGTGACGCGTTCATTCAATACAAGTTGCAACCAACGCTATGCTGACGTCACAGTAGATCGGTTCAGTGCTATATCTTTCGACACGGCCAGAGTTTGGCTAAAGTCGCCATTTTTTCCTTCGTTCTTGTTAACTGGTTCACGCAGCTTACAGCGCATGCGTGCCCTCTCTCTCATTCGCTCTCTCTCGTGCTGTCCGTCGTTACTGCTAGCGCTGAGAGAATCACTTCACTTGCGTCGTCTGCAACGTATACATCATAGTTGCAACTAACCTAGATTCAATAAACAGCTGTGTTTTGTTTACATTCTATTATTTGTTTTTCGCTCGTTGTCTTCGTTCATTATTTTCAACATGGACGATTTACAATCTTTAATCAAAAAACGCAACGTTGTTAATAATCATCTTTCTCGTTTTAATAATTTTCTTCAATCTGACGTTGAAGTTAACCAAGTCAAATTACGACTTGACAAATTCTTAGATCTCTGGTGTGACTTTGAACAAATACAAACGAATATCGAATTACTTCAACCCGAAGCAGATTTCGAATCAGAACGCACTGCTTTCGAAACTCATTATTTCCAGTTAATTGATCGCGCCCAGAAATTAATTGAATCTCTGGACAATACAATCGTTTTACAAAATCAAGTCAAGTCTTCTAATTCGCAATTAATACAATTACCTCGAATTCGCCTACCTTCATTCGACGGAGATCAACATCTCCGTGGAATTTTGCAACCAAAATTCCAGAATTTCATCAGCTTGTTCAATGATTTAATTCACAATAATTCTGAGTTATCATTTGTTCAAAAACTTCATTATTTGAGGTGCTCATTAGTCGGTGAACCACTGCGTCTAATAGAACACCTGCCTCTCTCGCTTGAAAATTATACGTTAGCGTACAATTTAATTGTTGAGCGCTACTCCAACTCAAGGCGCATAGCAAATGTTCACTTAAATCAGATATTCAATTTCGTTAAATCTGACACTCCGTCCTATCAATCGTTAAAAGGTTTTCTTAATATCCACGAATCATCAATCGGAGCCTTACGTCTGCTAAATATAAATTTACTTGAATATTTACTTTTTGAGATAGCCTATTCTAATTTGGATCCTGTAACAAAGCAAGCGTTCGAGGATTCAAATCCTAATTCAGCCGTGCCTACATACGAGGCCTTAATGTCATTCGTTACCGCTAAGATGCATGCTTTCGAACTCTCGAATTCATCTCAACCTACAGATAACGCTAGTTCTTCGCACTCCAGCGATTCAAACCTCGATCAACCGGACTCAGCTAACCCGGTAACCGATAATTTCAATTCTGTACACAGTCATCGTAGTCCTATTTTGCCGTCTCCTAATTCTGATAATGTACCTTCGTTTTTCGTCAAATCAAATTCACTCAAATGTCTGTCGTGCGAATCTCACTTTCATTCAATTCACAACTGTAGTGAATTTCTTGCACAAAATGTAGATAATCGCTACAAAATTATTTCTCGTCTTAAACTTTGTTTTGCCTGCTTCGGGCGACACGATCGCCGCAATTGTAGCTCAAATAAACATTGTCGTATCTGCCAGTCAAAATCGCACAATACGTTGCTGCATATTGATCGCAGCCCTCAAAAATCTAATTCGTCCACCGCTTCTGTTGTTAATTCGCATAATTCGCCAACTGCTAGTCCGTATCATCCTGCCGTACATCCGGACACCGATTCACCGGCTACTGGATGCCTGCTTGTAAATTCTTCGCCGCCGATTCAAGCTAATACTATCGCAACTCCGCCAATTAATTCTTGTGCTACCTGCTGTGCTGATAAGCCGGTAGTTACTTCAAATTCGTCGTCCTCGTCCATTATTGTTAACCAACCTGCCGATTATTCACTTTCATGTCGACTTAACGGCCAAACTGCGCTGCTAGGTACTGCTATCGTTCATGCTGTCGATTCATCCGGCAAAATCGTTCCGCTTCGCGCTGTGATCGACAATGGATCTCAGTCCAGCATCTTAACATACAACGCCACTCGTTCACTGCAACTCGACATCGTTCCTACTTCTAAACGCCTGCAAGGCATTTCAGCCGAAGTCACCTCAGTTAAAGGTATTACAAATTTTACAATTCTGTCGCCGCAAAATTCTAACTTTCGCCTTCCGCTTCAGGCTACTGTTATTAACAAAATATCAGACCGCCTACCTGCTTCTCGAATTCATAAGTCAGTCGGTGAACAGTTTTCGCAACATCTGCTAGCTGATTTTCGCTTCCGCAGCCCCAATCTAGTAGATTTACTGCTTGGCGCTGATTGTTTTTCAGAAATTCTCGATTTTAGTAAAACGCCTTTAATTAAAGGTACTCCATCCGCTTTATCAACCGTATTTGGTTATGTAGTATTCGGAAAATTGCCCGAACTACAACCACCTAGTTCTGCTTCAAGTAACGATTCGCTCTTAACATCTGTTTTCGCTAACAACGCTCAAGTCTCGTCGCCTGCTACTGATGTTAATCTCACATCGCCTGCTGTTCAAAATCACTCGTCAAATAAAAATTCATCTTCGCTTCAAATTATCGTCGCTGACCAACAAACTATCGTTCCTGCTAAGTCATCAATCAACCTCGATGTCACCTCAAACCCTGTAATCAGTGAATCTATCGCTTCTATCGTCCAGCCGCCTAGCTGCCTACTCGCTTCGCCTGTATTCAACAATAATTCGAATCACGCCGCTGTTTCAACTAATCGCCCTTCTGCTTCAACTAATCGTCTTCACCATACTTCTGTCTCTTCGCCTTCAAATCGTTTCACCGCTTCGTCCGAGATCATCGCTGTTGATCCTCGTCTCGCTTCGTCTACTGACTCCGCCAGTATCTCGACCGATCTTGCTGCTGGTACTACGCCAATTCGTCGCTTCAACTCTGCGCCTCGCTTCAAGTCAACGCCTCGATTCAAGTCTGTACTGAAGGCCTCCACCGAGTCGTCTTCAGTCAATTCTTCGCCAAACCGCTTCGCATCTCGCTGCATCATCGCTAATTCGCCAATAAAACCTACTACGTTCGCCTCAGTCGATTCTACGGCTAACCAACTCATCTCAAATCATCGCTTCTCGTCGTCTCTCGCAAACACTCTCGATCAACCGCTGCAAGTCGCTTCGCTAAAGGGCAACCGGCCCTCCTCAGTCGTTTCATGTTCTGCTAACTCGCTTCGCGCGCCTTATGCCCCTCTTGGCGGGCGGCGCCCCAATCGTCGTTTACAGTATTCACAACCGGTGAATAATTGTAATCTCAACTCTCTTCGCTCGTTCAATGCTTGGTGTGATCTTCGCAACTCTCGCTCGTCTCAACCTCAATCACGGATTCACTCACAACTGGTTAGTGAAGTTCGCCGTACCGCAACTCTCGATTCTCGCCAACATTGTTCGCCTACTCGTCAATTCGCTTCGCAACCCGCTTATCAGTTAGCTCTGCCTTTGGGCAACTAACTTCTCCGCCGTTCTCACTTCGTTCCACGCTCAACTCATCTCCATTCGTTTTGTTCTTCGTTCATTTTTTTGTTCTTCGCTTGTTTTCTTCGTTCGCCGTCTTCTTTCTTCGATTCTTCTTCTGCGTCGCTTCTGGTTGTCAACCCTTGTTGGCAATCACCTCAAGATCGTTCCGTTACTCGTTGGCTTCCGCGCAAGCCGTGGAAGATGTTCCGTTCGTCGTTGGCCGGGCAAACCCGTGCGTTTGTCACGCCACCTCAAGATGCTCCGTTCTTCTCTTCATTCGATTCTTCTTCGTCGTCTTCTTTGCTTCGTACTCTTCGTTTGCTACGTTTTCCGCTCCCTGTTGCTTCAGGGCGGGCGGCTTCATTCTTCGTCTTCTTCCTGCGTTTTCCGCTCCCTGGTTGTTTCAGGGCGGGCGGCTTCGTTCTTCGATCTTCTCTGCTAGTTTTGTTTCTGTAAATCGCTTTCATCGATTTAGGCGGGCGGTATGTTAAGGCCAATCGCACCCCCGTTAAGTAATTCATATTTCCCCGCTAATTATTATCGTCGTTAAATACACTGATTTTGTATTAATAACCTTTTTCCCGCCTCTGTCTGTATACTTGTCTTGATTTCCGATGGTGATCTCAGTTCATGACGTAATTATTCTCCCACTACTCACATTCCATTCTTCCCGGTCAACTCACTCACTGGTTGGATTCTGCGGCATGTAGACTATTCGTGCCTTCTCCGCGCCGGCCATCCTATGGCGTCGCTTCTGCAATTGTCGTTATGCTTCGTTCGTTTCTGATGTACCATACATCATTTTCAAGTGTGATTTTGCTTATGTGTGTAATTTATAATCATTTACAATTGTTCTTGTTTTCGTATCAAACATTAAAGTTACAGTGTGAATCGAACCCCGGACACGTGTCGCGTAGACGCCGTTTCTACACTGCAGGCCATTCAACAGGTAAGCGAATTAGTCTATTTTGTTGTACGCTTTCTAATTTTGTGTTTGAGTTGACCAGTGATGTCCTGCTGTTCCAGCAGTTACTTATCGTTTTCCTTTGTCTCCCTCAGTGTACTTTCCATCGTTGTATCTTGCTTATTCAGTCGTTCCGCCGTTGGTTTCTGGCGCCATTAAATGAAACTAGGTCCTCCGGAATAAGTCGTTTATGCTTCAGTTTACATTAATCTGCCATTAGTCGTTGATAGTGGATTGATGTCCTACAGTTACAAGTCGGCTTACCGCTTAACTCGTTTTATCCAATTTATTTTGGGTTATTTTCAAAACTCCTGCCATCAAGGCTATAACATTAACAATTGGGTAACAGGACTAAAAAATCACCTGTATAATGAGTTAAGAAAAAATGTAAGTGAATAGAAAAAATTGGAATTAAAAAGATAAATTAAAATGACCGGATGTTTTGGATGCAACAAGCTAATTCCTACGCATGCGCAAACAATCAGGAACATCACGTCTCATCTCGAAACGTGTATAAGCTTACTTATCTTCTCTGTATTATATTAAAACAGCTTGATAGCTACTATTACAAGGTCGCCCAGCTAGCAAGCTGGCTGCTTGCTGACTGAGTTCTTCGTATTCTTCAACATTATATATATATATATATATATATATATATATTTCTTACTTTATTTTTATTCTTTCTTATTATGATTATTTGTTATTCTTCTTCTTCTTATCTTCTTGTAACCGTGACCTTCAAATCTCTTATAAACGAAGCCCCTGTTGTTGTTGTTATTTTTACGCTATAATCTCCTCCATCACGCCCCTAATTTATTTTATTTTGGCCCGCAGGAGATGTTAAAAAAGAACAAAACTAAATTGAAGAAAGAAAGAAGAAAGAAGATAATGTATATAAATTTGATGCACCGATGTAATAAAGTAATATCAGTAGCCTATATTTCTTGGTACGTTCAAAATTTTATTACCTTACCCAACCTCCCCTATTAAAAAGGTTTCCTTTTAAATTATTATAATAAATAAAAAATACTACCTACCATTAGAGGGTAGTTAATAAAAGTAATCTAAAAATAAAAGACCAAATTAATGTATGGCGAACTTTACTTATAAACAGTTTATACATTCACCAGTTTAAAATCATCCACACCAGTTAAACTTATAAAATTTTGGAGTTGACCAAAATATAATCTTGGGTTCGATTCATCTGTTCATTCTTTTTTTTGTAATCCCTAATTTGTGTACGTTGCAATGTGTTCAATTCAGAACAATAAGCAACCCCATGACCCAATGAGATGAGGATGATGTGCATGACGTGTAAATGAGGTGTAGTCTTGTACAGACTCAGGTCGACCATTCCTGAGAGAGTATGGTTAATTGAACCCCAACCATCAAAGTACACCGGTAACCACTGTCTAGCATTCAAATCCGTATAAAAGTAACTACCTTTACTAGGATTTGAACCAGAACCTTCGTCTCCGAAAATCAGCTGTTAAACAGCTGATTTTGGCGACGACTTTACCTCTAGACCAACCCGTTAGGTTGTTCATTCTTAAATCATTAATTTTATCAACATCCCAAAAGTCCATCATTAGCTGTCCAAGTGGTTCCAAAACTAGGTGTTCATGCATATTATAAATGTTCCATGTTATGCCCGCAACTACGACATCCTTCGTGCTTGCAATTTTTTACTTCTCTTGCCTATATGAATATATAGGAAGGAAAGTATAGTTTTTATGTCAATTTTTCGAGATCGAGTTTTCACCGGATATACACGTTTTCAAACCCCCTGAACCCAAAAAACATGTTTTTAGCGATTTGTCGGTGTATGTGTGTATACATGTTTATAATGTGTTTTGTGTGTGAACAAAATATCTCAAGAACGGAACATCGTACAAAGTTGAAACTTGAAACTTAAGTTAGGTACCACTAGAGGACCGACATGAGCATTTTCATCAAAATCGGTCGGCTAGAAGTAGTAGTTTATTCGTGTAATTTTTCACTTTTGCGATTTTCTCAAAAAACAGCTCCTACGATTTTTTTAAAAAATTGCCTCATTTACTACCATTTTTTATGCTCTACAAGATAGGATAGGCGCTATGTCTGCTGAAATTCTTGAATAGGCTGTGTTCTCGTAGAAAAAATGGTATTTTTAAGATTCCAGCCTTAATGTGCATTTTTGGGCAAAAGTTAAATTAAAGTTGTAGAAATTTTTTAACGCTTAGTTTAGCGGTAATTAGTAATTTTCTGTTTTTTTTTTCATGAAAAGCATTTTTTAATCAGCATTTTTCTCTGCAGAGCGTAGTTTAGCGTCAAAGAGTGATTTTCCGTCTTATTCAGCCGAACTAAGGTTGGTTTTCATTTTGCATCATGTACTCATGATTAAAATAAGGTTATGTTTTTTTGAGATTAGTTTTCTTGTTTATTTCTAATGTTTTAATACTAATGTTAGGTTATATTGTTTATTATTTGCATGGGCAAGAGGAAGACGTGTGAGTGTTTAACAGCATTTGTTTTTATAATTACATCCAGGAGACTCCATAAAGGAGTAGGCGTATAGGACATGTCAAGATAAAACTGTTAAGTAAATTTGAACTCATTCATGAAGTCCAAATTGTAATCGTTACTTACTATTATCATTACTTACTTGCTTACTTCAATAAGTGTGATATCCAACCATTTTTATCAAATAATACACAATTTTTCCTCAGCGTTTGATTAGAAGTAACGTAGCGTCTATTTAGAATCTTGATAGATGATTTACTTGGAGGACACTAGAAGAAAAACAAGTCAAAAACAGTAACAGAGTACTCTGAAGATACGCCAAAATCTGACATTATAATACTTTGATAAAACCTGCGTGTCTGTACGCAAGTGAATTCCTTAAAATGATCGGGAAGCTGATCTGAGAAGCAGAGAAATTTGAGGAAAGATTATCTGAAAGATTGTTGATCCGAAGATAGTAGATTGACAGTGCAGGATATAAGGACGAGAAGAAATATGTGCGAAGAAAGAAATATTAGAAAACGAATACAAAAATTTTACGGATACCTTTAAATAGAATGACAAACAGGTGACCTTAAATACAATAAACAATCGACGTAAGGTGACCTAAATCATTTAAGACAAACCCAAACCTAAGGATAGGGTATACCTAAGGCTATGAAGAATCCAAATGTCTGCGCTAATTTAACAATCTCAAACACTCAAATTGAAAGAGTCATGTCATACAAATATCTAGGGGCATGATCACTGAAAATAATAATCAAACTAGAGAAATTAAAGGAAGAGTACAAACAGCGAGACAAGTGTTTAGTAAAACGAAAAGGTTCCTACTTTGCCAAGACGTTGATTTGAATATGAGAGTGTAAACGTTACGTTATGTTCTCTCAGTGTTGTTGTTCGGTGTGGAATCATGGTTTCTGAAACAGGTAAACATCAGGAATATTCAGACATTTGAGATGTGGTGCTACAGGAGAATGTGAAGAGTGTCATGGACGGAGAGAGTGACAATGTGGATGTATTGTTGAGAATGGGCAAGGAGTGTGATTGGTGAGGACTATAAGGAGAAGACAATTGGAGTATTTTGGTCATATAATGAGAGGAGATAAGTACTCATTGCTAAGGCTTATTGTCCAAGGAAATATTAAAGGGAAAAGAAGTGTTGGGCACAGAAGATTTTCCTGGCTGCGAAATCTGAGGGAGTGGTACGGGTGTAATTCGGCGGAGCTGTTCAGAGCCGTGGTCGTCAGGATCCAGATCGCTGTGATGATTTCCAACCTTTCGGGGACGGAACCAAAAGAAGAAGAAGAAGAAGAAGAACGGAAAAAAGAAAGAGAAAGAGAAGAATAAAAAAATTAAGTAGTAGAAGGAGAAGCAGAAAAAGATGAAGAAGAAGAAGAAAAAGGAGGAGAATTGGAGGAAGAGGAGCAGGAGGAAAAGGAGAAGAAAGAGGAGGAGAAGGTGAGGAGGAGGAGGAGAATAAGAAGGAAAGAGATGGAGAAGAAGAAGAAGAAGAAAGAGGAGGAGGAGGAGGAGGAGGAGGAGAAGGGTGAGGAGGAGGAGACGCAGAAGAAATGAAAAAGAAGGAGGAGCAGGAGGTCGAGGATAAGGAGAAGAAGAAGAAGAAGAATATAAGTAATTTAAAGAAGCCAGAAAGAATACTGAGAAACCCAAAATGGATCGAGCGGAATTCAAACAACTGACAACAGACTTTAAGGGCTTCCATGAAGAGCAAAAGCAGAAAACTAGATAGATGGAACAAAGAAGAAAACCCTGCAGTGAAAGAATGTTGAGAAGTTGGACTACAAGAAGAATTTTTAAAAATGTCTAAGACGGCCCTATATGGAAAAAACAAAGTAAATGAAGTTCATGAATTGAAACAATTGTTAATTATATACAAAAAAACAACACCAAAAAGTGTAAGAAAATAAAAGATGTTATCAATTTAATATATCCGAATAATATTCTAATGCAATGCAATCTTGATTATATTTTGCTATTGTTTATAAGTACCTAAGTATTATGATTTAAAAGGCAGTGTGCGATTGGTGAGTGAGTAAGCAATAATGTTTATGATAAAAGAAAGCCCTCGTCACCGCACCGCGCCACGTCGCCTCCTCTTCGTAGGCGAAGTAAGCGAGACCAAAGGTGGAAAGTAAAAAGTGAAAATAACATAAACTACTACGCTAAATAGAAAGTGAAATCTCTTCATGGATAGTCTGACTATTATAATATGTATTTATATTAAACGTAGGTACTAATGGAGATATTTCTTGCCTGCCTAACAGCCTCCCACCTATCTAAATAAATCTAAATTGTATAAATGTTTGTACATTAAAAATTTTCCGGTTCGTTTTCAATAGTATTAATGTAATAAACATTTTCAATTATTAAAAGAATTATTCTGTAAATTTGTATTGTTGTTTAGGTCATCAGACGAAAGGCTGGTTTAAACATCTAGAGGCTTTACTAAGTAAAATGATAAGTGAGGTGATTTATCTTTGCCTTCCTCACTAAGAAGAAAAGTATGATTATTATCAGCAGCCCAGGCCCTTTCCCATCTTTTCTCCGGGAAAGAATGCATCAGCAAAAGTAATCCTATACTTACTGCAGTTTCTATTAGTTACGTTTAAAACAACGTTTTTAACACCCTTTCATTTTCCTACATTCTGGGCTTTTTATGCTTGTGTCCTGGGATCTAAGCTCAAAAATATGGAATCTGAGGCTGTTTTCAACCTCTAGAGGCTTTACTAAGTAAAACAAGAAGTGAGATGGTCTACCACTGCCTTCTTCACGGAGTGGAAAAGTATGCATATCAGCAGACCTCTGAAAAGCATCTACTTTCCATCCTGCAAATGATACCTTCACTTCATTCACCACAGGGTCTGGCTGTACTGTAATGAATTTCATTACTCTCGGAGGAGATAACTGTGACTAGTGCCTTTTACACCTTTACTTCTCCTGTTTTAAATGCTTCAGTCACATAATTCCCCATAACAGGCAGGTGGAGTGTTAAATTATTTGCACTCGATGTGCTAGTTCCAGGGCTACAAAAACTAGTTCTGTTTTTTTATTATATGACTGAAACATTTAAGAACGGAAGAGGTAGAGGTGTAAAAGACACTACACAGCTATCACCTCTTAGAGTAATGAATTTTATTATACAGCCAGACCTTATGGTGAATGAAGTGAAGGTGTAATTTGCAGGGTGGAAAGTAGATGCTTTTCAGAGAGCCTGGCATGCTGATAAGCATACTTTTTCCACTCAGTGGATGAAGGCAATGGAAAACCACCTCACTCGTTGTTTTACGTAGTAAAGCCTCTCTAGAGGTTTAAACCAGCCTATCGGCTGATAACCTAAACAACACTTAAAGCAGCGTTAATTATTTTTGTTTATAAGGAACTCTCGAGGAACGTGTAAACTAGTCGGTACCTTTTCTTAGTAGGTTTTCCGCTTGTATAAGATGCAAAGTATCCCCCTCAAACGACTAACTCAATAACTTCTTCCTCATTCTACTTTTCCTGAAACTCCTGCCTTCTCTCATACATGTTATTTCACTGATCTTTGATTATTGGTTGCAATTTTAAAATTTTTGTCATCTATCGCATTTTTTTATTCATCCGTCCGTCCGTCCGTCACACCCAGATGTCAGAAACTATCAGAGATAGCAACAAACGGTTTTCGGATTCGTAGTCTGAGCAAAACGTTGAGGGCCTGGATCGGGTTTGATTCGGTTTCGACCGGAAGTGACCCAAAAACGGATATTATGAAATCGAAGTCGGAATTTGGAACCAAAATAGTGTTGTTCGAATCCTCTTAAATAGTAGATACATAATTCATTAGGTTTGAAGTTCCGGTTTCGACCGGAAGTGGCTCAAAACCGGAAATCAAGAAATCAAAATCAGAAACTACAAGGGATAGCAACAAACGGTTTGCGGATTCGTAGTCTAAGCAAAACGTTGAGGGCCTGGATCGGGTTCGAAGTTTCGGTTTTGACCGGAAGTGGCCCAAAAACGGATATTACGAAATCAAAGTCGGAATTTGGAAACAAAAATAGTGTTGTTCGATTCTTCTTAAAGAGTAGATACATAATTCATTAGGTTTGAAGTTCCGGTTTCGACCGGAAGTGGCTCAAAACCTGAAATCAAGAAATCAAAATCAGAAACTACAAGAGGTAGCAACCAACGGTTTGCGGATTCGTAGTCTAAGCGAAACGTTGAGGCCCTGGATCGGGTTCGAAGTTTCGGTTTTGACCGGAAGTGGCCCAATACCTGATAGACTATTACGAAATCAAAGTCGGAATTTGGAAACAAAAATAGTGTTGTTCGATTCTTCTTAAAGAGTAGACACATAATTCATTAGGTTTGAAGTTCCGGTTTCGACCGAAAGTGGCTCAAAACCTGAAATCAAGAAATCAAAATCAAAAACTGCAAGAGGTAGCAACGAACGGTTATCTGATTCGTCCAAATTCGCGAAATTTGAATACAAAAATAGTGTCATTCGTTGCCATTTAAAAGAGTAGATACAGAAATCACTAATGTTTTTTGCCATAAGTCGAAGGTAAGCCTTTTTAAAAAAATTTATAAATTCATGATACGGATCATGTCAGGTCTCATGTAAGGGTATTTTTTCTTATTTATTTTGAGTATTTTTAAACAGTTTTTGTACGTGTTTCAATTGTACCTTACTGAATATTTCTATATTCTCATTTCTTTATTTACTGTTTACCTTAATTAACACACTTCATTAACTTTTAATTTTAAAATTATTGTTTAGTTAGAAACATCTTTTGTTCATATTTTAAAATGGAGAAAGTGTTGTTGACAAGATGAGAATATTTATATTATTATAAAATTATCACTTTTACTTTTTACAATTATTTGTTCTTGTTATTTACAATTCTGTTCTTGTTTTTTTATTTTTTGAGAAATAAAAAGTATACGAGTAAGTGTCAAGTGCGCATTAATTATACCAATTAAAATTCATTTTAAAACGGAAGGAAGTTTTGCGGTTCTTTTAAGTCAATCAATTATGTAATTATTTTTAAATTAAAAATAATTATATAATAATATTATTAAAATTTTAACTTGTTTTGTATTTACAATTTGCTGTCATTAATATTTAATGTAGTTTAACTAGTTCTGTAAAATTATTGTAATTCTAAAACTGCAGTAACTAGTAAAGTTAGTAATACAACTTATTATAATTTCCTTAGAATTTTAATTGTTGTTAATTAAATTTATTTCAGTCATTGTAAATTTTAATGTAACTTTAAAATCGATACTTTAAAATATATCATTAAAATCTTGTCGTAAACTACTTCAACAATTATAATTAAATTTTCTTTTAAAGGAAAATCTTAGTAAGATATTTTTTCTGGAAAAACCCACTGTTACAATGTAGTAGGATTCACCTGTTGTTCCAATAACTGGTTTTTTTTTTATTGAATATTGAAATACTGTAGTGCTTTCAATCAAAATACTTTAGACTCATCACTGCAGCCTTATCGTATGTTACCAATGAATAATATTGCACAACGATCTAAACCTGTCCATCATAAAATATAGAAGTTATAAGAGCATCAAAATCCTTTCGTAATTAACCTCCTCGACAACAACGAAGATATTCACAGACAAACGTTTAAAATATCAAACTTACCTTTACGATTTTATTAATTTACGAGGTGTGACTATTTAATAACGAGACTGACGTTGTAAAAAAATTTATTTTAATTTTATACATAAGCATTTATTGTCACCTTCAATATACACTCCTTCTCTATCCCTACAACGCTCCATGCGAATTTTCTATTGTTGGAAACAGTGCTGGAAGTCATCTTCTGTCAGCTCCTTCAGGACGCGTGCCGCTTTCTCTTTTACAGCTTCCACAAACTCAAATCTTGTCCCTTGTAATGCAGATTTCACCTTTCCAGAACACACACATTTGCAGATCGTGCTAAGTTGAAACTTGAAACTTAATTTAGATACCACTAGAGACCCGACACGAACATTTTTATCAAAATCAGTCAACCGAAAGTAGTAGTTTAATCGTATAATTTTGAACTTTCTTGCTCGAAAACGGCTCATACGATGTTTTTGAAAATCACCTCATTTACTACATTTTGTATGCTCTACAAGATAGGGTAGGCGTCATGTCCGCTGAATTCTTGGGAAGGCTGTTCTCTCGTAGAATTTTTTTTTAAGATTACAGCCTTTGTATGAATTTTGGCGCAAAGTGTATGTATAATAAAAGTTGTAGACAATTAAAAAATCTACAAATTTTATTTCAGGCATTTTTTGTATAACGCTAGTTTAGCGGTAATTAGTGATTTTCTAGTTTTTTCATGAATATCTGTAAACGATATTGATTTGTTAAGATTTCGGCCTTGGTATCCATTTTATGAAAAAAGTGTACATAATAAAATTTATAGGAAATTAAAAGATCTACGACTTTTATTTAAAACATTTTTCTCTTTAGAGCCTAGTTTAGCGTCAAAAAGTGATTGTCCGTATTATTAAGCCAAACTAAGGTTGGTTTTAATTTTGCATAATTCACTTAAGATTAAAATTAGATTCTTGAGAAAAGTGACTTTTCAGTAACATGGTTTAGCGTAGGCTGAACCACTGCCCTTTCTTTTTTAGACTTCTTTTACTAATCATCATCTCATAATCAGTATCATTATCACCTCCATCATGGTTATTGTCATCTTCAGCTTCAACTACGTCATGTTTTAAGCCATTAATGAATATTTCAGTCAAGTTTAGTTTTGTTTTTTGTTCACAGTTTAGTATTTTTGAAACACATTACTGAGTGTGTACTTTAAAAATAATTTGAAATTATTTTTACAAAATTTCTGGTACATTATAATAATAGTTTTATTTTTGTATAAAATCCTAAAATTAATTCAAATACATTTATTTTTTAACCTTCCCTAAAGTCTCAAGGCATAATTTAATATGACTTAGAAAAAATTAATTCAGTGGTTTACTAGTTTTTAGTGGAAATACTTAGTCATAACCGGCAGGTGGAGAGTTAAATTATTTGCACTCGATCTGCTAGTTTCAGGGACACAAACAATAGTTATGTTTTTTATCACATGGTCAGCCAATTATATGACTGAAGTATTTAAGAACAGAAGAGGTGGATGCCTAAAAGACACAAGTCAGAGTTATCTCCTCTGAAATTAATGAATTTCATTTAACAGCCAAACCTTGAGGTGAATGAAGTGAATTTGTCATTTGCAAGGTGGAAAGTAGATGATTTTCGACGGGCTTGGCATGTTGTTAAGGATACTTTTTCCACAATGAGTAAGGCAATGGTAAAGCACCTCACTTCTCATTTTACTTAGTAAAACTTCTAGATATTCAAACCAGCCTTTCAGTTGATATCCTAAACACAACATTAGAAATACATACATGCCAAAATTATCACTTATATGTATAGATTAAAATATTCCATTTTTGAGAAAGTCTTTAAAACATTTAATGTGTTGTTTATTGTAGGAAAAAATGATTATTAATATTTTATTTGTAGACTATAGAAACAACAAATTATTCATTACAATTATTATTATTCTTATTATTACTGTTAAAATTATAACAATAGGTTTGTGTAATTTTTAACACTCATTAATGAATAACTTGGATGATGATTTAAATAATGACATGACTGTACCAACATAATTTAATAACATAATGATTATTACAATACAACAATACAATTTATAATGATGTATAGTCAAGTCCATAAAGAAATATGAAATTACAGTTTTTATAATTTTATTGTATACAAGTATTGTATTATTGTGGTATTAAAAACAGTAGTCATTCGTCCGCTGTTGAAGTTATTTCAAGTTTACTTTCACTGAGAGTGAAAGTGCATTAGTTGATATATTCTCTTTAGTTATTAGTATTTATAACAAGTTTATTAAACATTTTAAAATCACATAAAGTCAAGGAAGAGGCCACGCGTAAATCTTGTTATTTTATATATTAATGCACCTGGGGAAATACCGACAAAAACATGGCTGGTTTTTTAAGCCTACAATATTATTGAAAGTCTGGATTTAATCAACTCTTACAGACGAATTGTTTGGTGTTATTATTATTATTATATTTTTTTGTAATAACATGACTAATCAGAATTGTTGTTATTTTGTTATTATACGAGTTATATTACAGATTCCTGTTATTTTAAAAGTAGACAAGATTTTCGATTCATCTTTTTCTTCCTTTTTTAGTCTCGTCTTCTCTTTCTCTTAAATCTTCTAATAATTCTCTTCCCATTTCTATCTCACAAGTTTATCTTCCTCTTCCCATTTGTCATTTTTGCTTCCTTTTTTACATTTCTTTAATTTCATCTTTTTTTGAAAACGGTACCACAAATCCCCATACTGAATAATTCTTAAATTATAAGAATATTGTCAGTAGTAACTTTTATAAAAATGTATCTCCTCTGATAGTAATCGATTGCTTTATACAACAAGGAACCTATTAATTAAATATATTATCTATTTCAAACATTAACTTCTTCCAGATGTTGAGAATCTGCTCCAGAAGATTGGACCCCTGATTTCCAAACAGGAACAATATTGGCGTACTCCAACCTCCGGTCAAGACCAGTAAGTTCCTATATTTTTAGTCCTAGCATACACAATTGCTCCGTTTAAAGTGGATATATAAAGTAAAAAAAAAATCAAATAATGTTATTAACAATTTAACTGATGGATTAAGAATTATTAACTTTATCTAGAAAGTCTAGTGTGGCGAAATTCTGAATAAAATTAGATTGAATTAGTTTATTGTGGTGCTACACAAAGGATATACGAGGTTTGATAAAAAAAATTAGGGGAATTTTAGTTTTTCTTAAAAAGTCTTTATTTATTCATCTATATAAATTTTATCCCTCGCAAAGTAATCCCCCTCAAGTATAATACACTTGTGCCAACGATTTTTCCAATCTTGAAAGCACTTCTGGAGCTCAATTTTTATATACCTTTCAGCTCCTTTAGCGATTCAGTTTTATGTCATCAATGGTGGCAAACCGTTGTCCTTTCAGGGTTCTCTTCAGCTTCAGGAATAGAAAGAAGTCACAGGGGCCATGTCTGGTGAATATGGTGGCTGGGTAACATAATGGTGTTGTTTGCCAAAAAATTACGGACAAACAGTGATGTGTGAGTGGGCGCATTATCGTGATGCAATTTCCACGAGCGGTTTTGCCACAATTCGGAGCGTTTGCTTCACGCAAATGACGCATAACTCCCTAGTAGTATTCCTTATTGACCGAACAACCACATGGCAGAAACTCATGATGCACTACTCATATTGTTGTTGTTATGCACTACTCATATTGAACTACGTTGTAATAGAAAAACACAGTGAGAAGAACCTTCACATTTAATTGGACCTGACAAATTTTTTCGGTCTTGGCTCTTCAGGCAGCTTCCATTGCGATGACTGGGCCTTGGTTTCGACGTCATACCCGTATACCTATGTTCGTCACCTGTTATGACCGTTTGCAGAAATTCTGGATCATTATTGACTTGATTCTTGGGAACCACTCGACGTTCTTTCTGTTCGAAATTCAGTAATTTCGGAACGAACTTTGATGCCACGCGTTCCATGCCCAAAACACCGAAACATTGCTTGACATGATCCAAATGATATACCGACCTCATCAGCAACCTCTCCGATAGTGATTCTGCGATCTTTCAGATTAATTTTCCTCACTTCTACGACGCTGTCGTTGGTTACTGATGTGCTAGGGCGTCCAGAGTGGTCGTCATCTTCAAAGTTCTCACGTCTATCTATGAACCGTTTGCACCACTCGTAAACTCTTGTTTTACTCATAGTAGATTCACCTAAAGCCACTGTTAAAATTTCGAATGTGGTGCTACACTTTATATCATTTTTCACACGAACTTTAATGCAAATTCTTTGTTCCATTTTATCGGAAGTAACAAATCGCCGTGCGAATGCAAACACGTGTACTCTTTTCAACTACTAACAATTAACTTTACATTCAAAATGGCTGCAAATGCGAACATATGTTAGAACAGGTGTACCAACAAGGTAAAAAAAATACTTGTACATTCCTCCACTGATTATTTTGAGACGTTACACACTTTTTAATAAAGGTACCAAAAATGTTTTATGAAAATAACATCTCGCTGATGTTTGTAGAAACAAAATGATGGCCATAAGAAAATATTTAAAATAACTTATTTATACTTTTACTTTGAATAAGTACAATACTGCTTTTGTTAGGTTTTTAAATAAAATTTTATTGTCACAAATTTAATAGATACAAACTAATTAGAAGAAAACTAAATAGCAATGAAAATTTTTTTATAAAACAAACTTATTTAAAATGGATCCATCCACAGCGACATACTAATAACAACAACGAACAAATAACTTGCAAGTTCTTGAAAAAAACTCCTTAGGAATCCAAAGAAATTCCTTTTCGATTTTCCTTTTCGAAATTTCTGTAAGGTTTTGTCACCGCCACCCCTTCTGATTAATCATTTACTGTGCTGCCGGCCTTCAATACTTCTTCCGGCCTTTGTCGGCGCGGTAGGCCCCTTTAGCAGGGCACCGACAAACCTTTCGGCTCCGCACCGACAGAGGCCTTTGTCATCAAGGCCAAGCCAGTAGCCGCTCTCTACCACAGCGCTCTCGGCGACTATATAAAGAGCGCTGCACTGAGACGGGCGATTGATTTCCGATCAAGACTCCGAGGGATTCACTTCGAACCAGACAGCAGACAAGACGTCCACCACGGCATACGGCTGCCGGACTCCAGCGAAGACTAATCGACGACCCCGCAAGAGAGAAGATGATCCTTCCGCTCGCCGAACCGTCACTGTAAGCCGTCTACCGGACTGTCATCCCCCGCTGCCGCGAGCGATGCCCACAGCGGTCCCTCGACCGAGCCTTGCGCCCACCGGATCCGACGAAGCAGCCATCGACGCATTACTGCGAGGGAAGAAGATGACGTCTCCGCTGGACGACGACACGCCGTGTCGCCCAGCTCCTCGACCGCCACGACGACTACGACCGACGCCTCTACAAGACGACCACCGCTTAAACGGCCCTTTTCAGAGCCACCAAACAAATAAGGTTTGCCACTTAATGTCGCCATCCGATGACAGTTTTAATGGTATGTTTAGAAGGACAAGACGATGTTTAGCCCACCAGACTTCTCTAATTAACGTCGATTAAAACTATATTTTTACAAAAAAAAAGTGGTCGCGTAAAGGAACAAAAATCACTGACTTTTTTAAAAATTAGTGTGCTTTTGTACTGTGAATTCTTTCTAAACAAATTATTTTCTTTTCTAATACGAGATGTGCTGTAATAAAGTGTTTTTTTGTTTATTTGAATACGTACTGTAATGAGTGGTGAAAAAAATACATGAAAGTTGGGTATACAATATAGAATTTTCTTAAGTACTTAAAAATTGCACCAAAATTTACCTTAGTTTTTAAGTTGTACATAATACGTAGTTTTAGAGTTTTTTAAAAATATAAATTGATAATATTGGCTGTTGTCCACTCATTGGCGCAAAGTACGTTTTGTAGTAAGTACGAAAATTACTGATTTCGTTTATAACACGGTAGGTGACATAACACGGGTCAATGAATGGCTTCTTAGATCCACGGGGACCACTGTATACTCCAAATGAAGCTTCCAACAAAACTTTCTTATTTCCAGAGTAACACCTTTGATGTTAGCAATCTTTTTTTTTGAATAATGCTTCCTTGCTTGCTACATAAATACGATACATAAAATACATTATTACCTAAAACAGTGTTATAAAATAGAAAATAAATTATCATTTTATCCTCTACCAACATCATGATGACATCTGATAAATAAATGATTAAATTTATTCATGATCATATTGACGTAATAAATGGTAGTTTATATGATGATAAAGTTTAGTGACTTGTGTAACAGAATAAGAGAAATATTCAGATGAATATTTCAAAATATACGACCCCTGCATTTTGTTGTCCTAGTTAACAGTCAAAGTGTTATTGAACTCGGCTAGACGCGACTTCTCTCTATTCCATATATTATTTCTGTAGTGATAGGTATAAAGTAGCCCTGTTCATTGCAGGGCTAAAATAAATAGTTCTGTTTCTTATCACGTGGTCAGCCAATTAAATGACTGAATCATTTAAGAACAGAAGAGGTAGAGGTGTAAAAGACACTAATCAGAGTTATCTCATCTGAAAGTAATGGATTTCATTATACAGCCAGACCCTGTGGTGAATGAAATAAAAGTGTCATTTGCAGAGTGGAAAATATATGCTTTTCAGAGGGCCCGGCATGCTGATAAGCGTACTTTTCCACTCAGTGAGGAAGCCAATGGTAAACCACCTCACTCCTCGATTTACTTAGTAAAACCTCTACAGGTTCAAACCAGCCTTTTGGCTGATGACCTAAACAACAACAGGTATAAAGGTCTTAACTTGAAAATAGTTAATTTTCAGGAAAAGCAAATGAAAATTTGAACAGTATAATTTATATATTTTTTATTATTTAAGGATAGTTTTTGCAATTGTCTCTACCAAAAATTTTATAATTTGTTATACATTTCTTTTGTTTTCTACTTTACAACAAAAATAAAAATTTCGTTTACGTCTACGCTGTGGCCCTTTTTTCGGGGGGGGGGGAGGCAATTCACGACTTAAGACCTTTACCGTTAACAGTGTCACTTAATACCTTTCGACCTGGTAAATTCTTACAATAGTTACTTAAGTCAGTTTGCCTTTAGTTTCTTGTCATTTCGACCATTTCAATTTTTTTCAGATTTTTTCCAGTTGATCTCAGCAATTAATATTGGTGAAATAATAAACTAATATTGGTATAAAGGTTAACGCAACTTAAGACCATTTGTACAACTAAAAAAGACTGAGAAACTAAAGGTATCTTTTACAATTAAGACTTTTATACTGTTACGCGAAGAGAAAATTTTTATAAAGCCAGTCAACATAATTAACTTCAGGAGTTAGCTACACTTAAGCCTTTTGCACCAATTAAAAGAGAAAAGTTTTCTAAACTGAGTAGTACACTTAACTCAAAACCGACAATTTTTGACTTAACACCTTTATACCTATCGCTACAGATTTATATTCTTTAAGACAAGAACATTTCTGTGTAGGGTTACCATTTTTTTTCAGCAACCCTAGGACAGTGGCAAAACCCCCAGGACAGCATAAAACATTTAGATATATGATATTTTAGGACTTACAACACTGTTATGGCCCATATATGACTACTTTACGTAAGTGGTCATCAAATAAATTTAGTCAAGGTCCGTTTAAAATTTTGATGTCCGGGCAACTTTTTACTTAGCCCTATTTTGCAGACTGTAAATATTTAAATTAGGTAATTATCCTATCTTAAAGCTTTACTTTCTCTTGCCTATATGAATATGTAGAAAGGAAAGTAGTTTTCAAATCGATTTTTCTATATAGAGTTTTCACCGACTATACTCGTTTTCAGACCCCCTGAACCCAAAAAATATGTTTTGCGATTGGTGTGTGTGTGTGTGTGTGTGTGTGTGTGTGCGCGCGCGTGTGTGTGCGCGCGCGCGCGCGTGTGTGTGCGCGCGCGCGCGCGTGTGTGTGCGTGTGTGTGAACAGAATATCTTAAGAGTGGAACATCGTACGAACTTGAAACTTGAAACTTAAGTTAGGTACCGCTAGAGAACCGGACAAGAACATTTTCATCAAAATTGGTCAACCGGAAGTAGTAGTTTATTCGTGTCATTTTTCACTTTTTTGCGATTTCCTCAAAAACGGCTCAAACAATTTTTTTTAAATGGCCCCATTTACTAAAGTTTTTATGCTGTACAAGATAAGGTAGGCGCCATGCCTGTTGAAATTCTCGGGGAGGCTGTTTTCTCGTAAAAAAATTGTTTTTTTAAGATTGCGACTTTAATATGCATTTTAGCGCAAAAGTGTAATATATTCAAAGTTATAGACAATTTAAAAACTTACAACTTTTATTCCAAACATTTCTTTGTATAACGCTTAGTTTAGCTATTTTCAGTTATATTCGAGGGTTTTTTAAATGAAAATCTGTAAAAAAAGGATTTTTTAAGATTTCGGCCTTAGCATCATTTTACGACAAAAGTGTACGTAATCAAATTTATAGGAAATTAAAAGCTCTTTAACTTTTTTAAAAGTATTTTTCTCTACAGAGCCTAGTTTAGCGTGAAAGATTGATTTTCAGTATTATTAAGGGAAACTACGGTTGATTTTCATTTTGCATCATTCACTCATGATTAAAATTAGGTTATGTTTTTTGAGGTTAGTTTTTTGTTTATTTTTAATGTTTTATTGTCATTGTTAGATTATATTGTTCATTATTTGCATTGGCAAGAGAAACCTGTGTGAGTGTTTCAACCAGATTTTGGATTATATTTTGTTATTATGTACATTTTGCAGATAATCCGAGCATTATGAAATCCGAACAGATATCTCGGTCCCAGTTAGTAGAGTTGTTGTGTTATACCTTTAACCATTTTGAAGTATTATTTTTTGGACGTAATACCTTTTGAAAATCAACTTTTCTGATGAATTGTTTTGGTGGTTATTTTTAAAATTGCCAGGTATCATTTTCGTTTGTCCGTCCGTCCGTTTGTCACACTCAGATGTCAGAAAATACAAGAGATAGTCACAAACGGTTTTCAGATTCCTCATCTGCATATAGAGTTAGTAAGCCTAAATTGGGTGTGAAGCTCCGGTTTTGACCATAAGTGGCCCAAAACTGGAAGTCAAGAATTCAAAGTCAGAAACTACAAGAAATAGCAACAAACTGTTTTCGGATTCGTCATCTATACATAAATTTAGTAAGCCTTAACAGCGTTTGAAGTTCCGGTTTCAACCGGAAGTGGCCCAAAACCGGAAGTCAAGAAAACAAAATCGGAATTAAGAAACAAAAGTAGTGTCATTCGATTTCTCTGAAAGAATAGATAAAGAAGTCATTGGGTTTAAAGTTCCGTTTTCGACCGGAAGTGGCCTAAAACCGGAAGTCAAGAAATCAAAGTTGGAATTTGGAAAAAAGTAGTGTCATTTGATTCCTCTTACAAGAGTAGATACAGAAATCATTAATGGTTTTTGCCATAAGGCAATGGTAAGCCTTTTTAAAAATTGCCACCAGCCAGGGTATGGAAAGAAACTCTTATGAAAGGGATTTTAAGTTATTTTGCATCGAAGTCTGTTAATAACTACCGAGAAAGTGCGATTTTCCAATAATTTATATAAGTGACAACAAAATTTCTTAATACATTTAGCTACATTATTTCAGTATTCGTCCAAAAATTTAGGGTTTTTAAATAACAAACGCAGGGAATGATACAGTATTGCAAAATAACGAATGTCCAATGTTGTATTTATGATCGTGTTGATATTATTGACTGGAAAGAGGAGGTAAACATTACTGGAAAGGGTGGGTAACCAGTTTTCAAGGTCATAGTCATTCTGATGCCAAGCCTTCTTTTATTCCCTGTTATGTTCTTTTAAAATGCATTAATTATGCTAATACTTTGTAGTAGTTTTTTTTTCAATTTATTTTTGGCAACCAGTTTCTTTTTGTTAACATCATTGTCAACTGGACAAAATAAAACCTGTAATTCTTAAAAATTCTCTATAACATATATGATCTCTAAAATTTCCATGTTAAAAACTAGACAAAATATTTTCAAATAACTTCGATATTTTCTGAAAATCTGTCTGTCGTATAGAATAAGATAATGGAAAATTGTGGATACCGCAATATTAAAAATAAATCAGTTTTTTCCGATTTTAATGAGTAAAATTATGAGTATTAAATGAGTAAAAGTACAGAAATCACTATTTGACGCTAAACTAAGCGATGTAGAAAAAAAGGTTAAAATAAAAGTTGTAGATTTTTAAATTTTCTATTACTTTAATTGTACACTTTTGCCCTAAAATGTGTATTAAGGCCGCAATCTTTAAGAAAACTTTTTTTACGACGAAAGCATAGCCCAGGAAAAATTTCAGCAGAACCATTACTCTATCTAGCGTAGCACAAAAAATGTAGTAAATGAGATTTTTAAAAAAATCGTAGGAACAATTTTTGAGAAAATTGCAAAATAGTTGAAAAATCGTAAGAATAAACTGCTAATTCCGATCGATTTTTTGATCAAAAGTTCGATTTGGTTTTCCTAGTAGTATTTATTTTGGTTCCAAGTTTCAATCAGATACGCTATTCCGTTCTTGAGATATATTGTTCACACACCGATGTTTCTTTTTGGTTCAGTGGGCCTAAAAACGTGTTGTTCCAGTGAAAACTCGATTTCAAAAAGTCGACTTGAAACAATACTTTCTTTTATTTTTTCTCTAGTATTCATATTTGCCCATAACAGGCAGGTGGAGTGTTAAATTAATTGTACTCGATCTGTTGGTTTTAGGGCTACAAAAAATAATTCTGTTTCTTATCATATAGTCAGCCAATTAAGACTGAACTATTTAAGAACAGAAGAGGTAGAGGTGTAAAGGACACTAGTCAGCGTTATCTCCTCTGAGAGTAATGAATTTCACTAAACAGCCAATCCCTGAGGTGAATGAAGCGAAGGTGTCATTTGCAGGGTGCAATGTGGGTGCTTTTCGAAGGGCCTGGCATGCTGATAAGCGTATTCTTTCAACTCGGTGAGGAAGGCAAGGGTAAACCACCTCACTCCTCGTTTTTACTAAGTAAACCTCTAGAGGTTCAAACCAGCCTTTCGGCTCTTGACCTAAACAACAACAATATACATATAAAAGAAATAAAAATTAATAGTAAATGTAAATAATAAGCAATTGCCCTAATAAAATTTATTTTTATTAAGAACACTGCTATTGCGCCATATTCTGCTGTAAGTAATTTAAAGTAATTTCATTTATTCCTTTATTATTTGTTTCACTAGTTATAGCCACAGTTGCAAAATAAAATGCTTAAATATCTGAAAAGTTATGGAGTAAAATTCAACCAAAAATTCATCGAATATTATCTTTGAACGTCATTCATAAAATAAAACAGTATATTTTAAACTTGGTAATAAATATTCTAAGTCAAAAAATACCGTATATCATTTTTTATGCAAATTACATTTTATACTCGTAAAAGAATGTTATTTATGAAAAAAAGTAAGCTTGACGAAATTTCCTTATGTGGGTTTCTTTGAATTAATTAATCTACAATTGACGTCAAACGTGTTATTTGAACATTAAAAATCTGGTGTGAAACACTCACACGACTTTCTTATGCCCATACAAACAATAAACAATATAATCTAATATTAGTAAAAAAACATTATAAAAAAATAAAATAACTAACCAACCTCAAAAACAGAACTTAATTTTTAATCGTAAGTGAATGATGCAAAATGAAATCCAATTTTAGGTCTGACCTAATATACGGAAAATCACTCTTTTACGCTAAACTAGGCTCTGTAGAGAAAAATGCTCTAAATAATCGTTGTAGATGTTTTAAGTTTCTATAAATTTTATTATGTACACTTTTGTCGTAAAATGCATACTAACGTCTACCGTTTCTTGTAGAGCATAAAAAATGTAGTAAATAAGGTGATTTAAAAAAAAATCGTAGGAGCCGTTTGTGGGAAATCGCAAAAAAGTGAAAAATTACTCGAACAAATTACTACTTCCGGTTGACCGATTTTGATGAAAATATTCCTGCCGGGTCCTCTAGTAGGTCCTAAGTAAAATTTCAACTTTGTTCCGTTCTTGAGATATTTTGTTCACACGCAGACCAATCTCTAAAAACATGTTTTTTTTGGGTTCAGGGGGTCTGAAAACGCGTAGATCCGGTAAAAACTCGATTTCGGAAAATTGACGAAAACAATACCACTTTCCTCTTATATAGGCAAGAGAAAGAGAAAAAGTGTTGTTTTTCAGGTCATCAGCTTAAAGGCTGATTTGAACCTCTAGAGGTTTAACTAAGTAAAACAAGGAGTGAGGAGATTTACCATTACCTTCCTCACTGAGTATGCTTATCAGCATGCCAGGCCCTCTTAAAAGAATCTACTTTTTGCAAATGACACCTTCACTTCATTCACCACAGGGTCTGGCTTTAAAATGAAATTCTTAATACGTTCAGAGGAGATAACTCTTGACTAATGTCTTTCTTACCTCTACCTCTTCTGTTTTTAAATACTTCAGTCATATAATTAGCTGACTGTGTGATAAGAAACAGAATTATCTTTTGAAGCCCTGGACTAAAAAAGTTGCAGACGTATTGATCCCTCCACCCCACAAAACTAGGTGGAGGTGTACTACCTCTCGGGAAAGGTTGTAAAGCCTAGCTAAGGTGTTTTGCTCTACAAGATACGGTAAGTGGCATGTTTGCAGAAAATCGTGGAGAGGCTGTGCTTTTGTGGAAAAAAATTTTTTTTTTTTCAAGATTGTGACCTTAATGTGTATTTTAGCACTAAAGCGTTTATAATTAAAGTTATAGAAAATTAAAAAGTCTACAACTTTTATTCCAAACATTTTTGTCTACAACGCTTAGTTAAACGTCAATTAGTGATTTTCTATACATTGCTCATCAATATCGGTAAAAAATGTCACTTTTTTTTAAAAGATTGCGACCTTATTATGCATTTTACGAAAAAAATGTATATAATCAAATTTATAGAAAATTAAGAAACCTACAACTTTTATTTGAAACTTTTTTATCTACAGAGCCTATTTTAGTGTCGATTAGTGATTTTCCGTATTTTTAAGTCATGAAAAGTTGAAATTCACTTAGCGTCCATTCACTCATGATTAAAATTAGTGACGTTTTTCATTTTACATTGTTTACTCACGATTAAACGTAGGTTATATTATTGTTATTGATTATTATTTACATTGGTAAGAGGAAGTCATGTGAGTGTTTAGCACGAGATTTTTATAAAATTGAACCGCCTGATGTGCCATTAAAAGAAAAATGTATTAGTATAACTAAAGTAAACGAAATCGGATAAGATAATAAATATATATTCGTTCGTTTTAATGAAGGCGGTTCTACCTACAGAAATAAATTATATGCTATACTATAAAAACAATAATTAATTAAAAATTGTACGAAGAAAACTGTGCAAGAAAAACGAATTATTTGAATGGAAACGATCAGAACACGAAGTTGTAAAATTCCACGGACACTTGTCGTAGAATGGATGATAAACAGTTGACAATACAAATTTGAAGACACTAACCAATAAGTTAAGTGGTTTTGAAAAAGCCAAAAAAAAGTATTGAGAAATTTGGAATAAACTGAGCTAAAAATGGACCTAAATAAAATTCAGATGATTACTGACTTTAAGGGCTTTCACGAAAATGAAAAAACATAAGAGGCTGTGCGGAAGAAAGAAAATCTTACAGTTAAAAATATTGGTGTATGTGGGTTAAAAAAAGCGTCCAGAAATGTCTGAAGTTACTTAATGCTCAAACTGCTCTATACGAGAAAACTTAACTAATTTGTTTTTTTTAATACGATTTGTAAAAAAGATAAGAACCTGCCTGAAAAGCATAATTATAAAATAAAAATAACTAAAATACATAACAAAATAAAAAAATAAAATAAAAAAGATAAAAACATGTGTAAAAATTAACAAGAAATCCGAGATTCGAACCTGCGACTTTTTAATTGGTGATTAACGACTTAGCCACTACGCTATAGTGGAAAACTCGTGAATGATGAAATTAAAACGAAGTACTACGAAACTCGTGCAACAAGCATGATATGTGACAATGAACAACGACCAGGAGAACATAAGATAACAGAGGTTCTACGTTACAAAAGATCACATGGATAATAATTATTTTATGATATAAAACATAGCTCGTTGCACAGAGTACGTACGTTACAACATACTGTTTATTTCTACTATCCTGGTAGATCAGTTTAGTTAGATCGGCTCTACGGGTGACAATATCGGCTCTCCCTTGAAACCAACACCAAAAAAAGAAATCTTAAGAATTAAAAGATTTCACTTGTAATAAATTTTCGTTTTCTCTCTTTTTACTTTCTCTTGCCCTGTAATGGCAAGGGAAGGAAGAAGGTTCTCATGAAGATTTTTCAAAAATCGAAAAATTTCTTTTTTTAGAAAATTTTTTAAAGAGTTCTTTCTACACAAATAAGGGCTTCTGGAAAATCTATTTTTATAATGCCTTAAGGTGTTTTGTTGGTTATTCAACGAGACACTATTTTTTTGTTTTCGTATTACATGCAAAAGTTTTGAATTATAGCAAAATCTCAATAATTAGCTGACACAGTCAGCTAATTATTGGGCTAAACGTTTTCAGACCCCAGAAAACCATGTTTTTTTTTAGCGTATGGTCTTGGTGTGAACAAAAAAGCAAGAACGGAACAGTGTAGGAAGTTGAAAGGGACCTGTCAAGAATATTTTCATCAAAATCAGTCAACCGAATGTTTATTCGTGCGATTTTTCACTTTTTTACGATTTTCTCAAAAACGGCTCCTAAGATTTTTATTTTAAAAATCACCTCATATACTAAATTTTTATGCTCTACAATTTAAAATACTTTCGATCTCTGCTAGTTCCAGGGATACAAAAAACAGTTCCGTTACTTATCACATGGCCAGCCAATGACTGAAACATTTACGAACAGAAGAGGTAGAGGTGTAAAATACACTAGCCAGATTTATCTCCTGTAAGAGTTATAAATTTCATTATACAGCCAGACCTTGTGGTGAATGAAGCGAAAGTATTATTTGCAGGGTGGAAAGTAGATGCTTTCCAGAGCAAATTGCACGAATAAACTACTACTTCCGATTAACCGATTTTGATGAAAATGTTTGTACCGAGTCTTGTGGTACCTAACTTAAGTTTCCAAGGTTCAACTTCGTATGTTGAACCTTGTTCAACAATCCTTGTTTGTTGGTAACGTGCTTGCCTCTCATCATACGGTCTTGGGTTCGAATCCCATTCAGGTACGGCATATTTTCATTCGTTACAAAAACTCATTTCATCCTTCACCGTCTGCATTAGCAGTTATTGCAGTACAGCCGGACGTTAAACCATGATATTCCGTTTATGAGATATTCAGTTCACATGTGTGCATGGGCACGGTCGCATTTTGACACTCACACATACACATAAGCCCGCGCGCGTCAACAGACACAAACCAATCGTTAAAAACTTGTTTTTGGGTTCAGGAAGCTTTATATCCGGTGAAAATTCGATTTTGAAAACTCGAAATGAAAACAATACTTTCCCTCCCTTTATTTAATATGGGCCAAGAGAAAGTAATAATAGTTTTGTGTTACCACTGCAGTACTTTAAAAGTTAAGCTAACCATAAATAATAGACCTACATTAGCTGTAACTTTACTGTACTGTACAGCTTTTTCTTTTCTTTTGGGTCGATATTTTCTCCGAAAATATACTTTAAAATTCCTTAACATACACTTTAAGAGCATTGATAAAGAATTCCATTAATAAATAACTAATTAAGCTACATTTTGCTTACTTAAAGGTACGTAAGTAGATTTTATATTTTTAAAACTTGTCAGAAATTAATGTGTGCGAAATAAAAAAAATCTGTTGCTACTGACGTCTTGTTCTATTCTGCAATCCTGGTATGAATATCTAACGTGAAGACCGCTAATGTGGGGTAATATGGACCACTTGCCGCAGCAAGCGGTTTTGGTTTGCTTTTTTTCCTCCGCTGTTAAATGGCGTTAAAATTATTAATCAAGTCACCAAATATAATTTTCATTAATTACTTTTTTATAAGTAATTATTAATTTTATTTATTTAGTGTATTTTTTAAATTATTATTGTTTATTACATAATTTTCTAAAGTTTTTTTCATTATTTCACTCTAGTTTCTTTTTGTTCCCTTCTTCAGTCTTGTTTTGCGTTGCGACCGTAATTATTTTCCTCTGGAATTCCCTAATGGACTCATCAATCTTCTCTGAAATTTTCCCTGTATGATTAGTTTTTTTGAATTATTCAATAATTTTAAGTACTTTTCGATTCGGTAAACTAAATTAAATTAAATTATTTGTACTCGATCTGCTAGTTCCAGGGCTACGGTACGAAAAATAGTCGTGTTTCTTATCAAATGGTCAGCCAATTTATATGACTGTAGTATTAAGAACAGAAGAGGTTCTTGTTTAGTTTACACACTTCTTTTTTTAAAAACATTTTCAAAGAGTTCTACACACCTAAGGGCTTCTGGAAAATCTATTTTTATAATGACTTAAAGCGTTTTGTTGATTATTCAACGAGACACTAATTTTTTGATTTTCGTATCACATGTTTTTTCGTATGTGTATTGTAACACCTAAGCCTAGGTTCGTTCGGGATCTGGGTATTATACAAAATAAACATACTTAGGGTACTTTAAACTTTGTTTTTTGTCATCAGTCTCTCGACTGGTTTGATGCAGTTCTCCAACCTGTTCTATCTTGCGCAAGTCGTTTCATATCTACATACCTGTAACACCCTACATCTTTTGTAATTTGCTTTATATATTCTAATCTTTGCCTCCCTCTACAATTTACTCCCTCAATGTTACCCTCCATTATTGATAGCCCAATACCTGGATGTCTTAGGATATGCCCCACTAGCCTATCCCTTCTTTTGGTAAGATGCTTCCATATACTTCTTTTTTCATCCACTCGCCTAAGAACCTCTAAATTACTTATTTTGTCCACCCACCTAATCTTTAACATTTTCCTATAACACCACATTTCAAAAGCTTCTATCCTCTTCCGTTCTACAGCCCCTATCACCCACGTTTCACTTCCGTATAATGCTACACTCCAAACATAATGTTTTAAGAAATTTTTCCTAATCTGTAAATCAATGTTTGTAGTCAGTAAGCTGTTTTTCATTTCAAAGGCTTTTCTAGCTTGAGCAATTCTACTCTTGATATCACTCGTGCTTCTACCATCCTTTGTTATTTTAAATACTTTAAACTTATAACTATTAATTATTTATCGAAACAATTAATTAACTACAGTTAATTATTAAACTAAGCCTACTAACAGATACAAAATTAGATTGCTTCAATTAAATTAATAGCAAAACTTAAGCACTAATTTGACTATAAGTAAGATAGTGTGTTACTTAACAATTGTCTCATGAAAAGGATTTTTATCTTATGATAAATATTTTTCCATAAACAATAAACTGATGATATGTTCCGATAAAAATTATTCCTATGGATGCATTTTTAAATTTTTTAGGGTAAAATTTTGACATTCATTAATATTAAGTTCATTGACATCTTCCGTTTTACCTTGTTGCGTGTAATTATAGAAATTAAATTGCCTAAGGCTGGTAAGAAATTTTCCCGCTTAGCATAACCTCCAAAAGAATTTCGATAATGTTTTTCGTATGTCAGGTCTAAATGAATACATATAATGATGTTTAGTAGTGTACGGTATATTCACACAAAAGAACATACTGTCCTTCAAAATTTTGATAATAGAGAACAAATAATAAAATGTCCCCTTTCTTTACTCCCCTCATAAGTACACCTGCACTAAGACACCTGTCATACCTTCTAACCCTCAACTCTTACATCACATGTAGTAGTAGTATTGTTACAGTGTTGAGTTTCATTGGGACAGGATATTCAATTTCAAATTTTAAAAAACTTATAGCTAGGACTTGGTTCGCTCTTAAGCTTACCATACATCCGCTTTTACCCAGAAATTCCAGGATTTTGATTTGTTCCCAAGAAATCCCAGAGAAAATGCTTGAATTTGTGTAGTAATTTAAAAAAAAAGGTTTCCATTTGAATAGAATCCAATAAATACGTACATTTCTTGTTCGAATTCAATAATAATTTACGAGGAATAGTAATAACAGTAATAATAATTTATTTTTTGAGGGAGAGGGTGGAGAAAATAAGGATAAGATGGTATGGCCATGTGAAGAGAATGGGGGAAGAAAGGTTGCCTAGAAGGATGGAAGAAGGAAGGGTGGAAGGAACGAGATCAAGAGGACGACTAAGAAAAAGATGGAAGAATGAAATTAAGAGGAGTGTTGTGGGACGGGGATACCACTGGGAAAGAATACAAGAGGAGAAATGGTGGACGGACAGAAGAAAATGGAGAGGCTTGGTGAACACCCAGACCCGGCGATAGTTGGAACGGGCACTGGATATACATACATATACAATGACGGTAATACAATTTTTTTAAATATTATAAACCCTAGAGAAACTACATGAGATAGCACAGAAAACTAATATTCAAATCTGCATGAAACAGTACGTGGAACGATCACTGTCCAGTTAACCTCCCCAGTAAAACAAATTGAGGGAAGATGGAGTCCTACATTTTAAATTACCGAGGACAGATTATCTAACCATCCACCCAACCGAACTTTAGAGCAATTCAAGAACGTGTTTCGAAACTTCAAAAGGCCTACAGACAATCTTGGAACCATTACAACAAAAAAATCAATCCCCAACAACACGAAAGAGACACAACTGGTCTGTTCTACTGGGAGGGCATCCATAAGACCAAATAAATCCTATACATGCTGATAAGCATACTTTTCCACTCAGTGAGGAAGGCAAACCACCTCGCTCCTCGTTTTACTTAGTAAAGACTCTAGAGGTTCAAATCAGCCTTTCGGATGATGACCTAAACAACAGTATAAAAGACCAAATAAGTCGTAAAAGGTGAGTGTAGTTAAGCAATCGTTGATAAACAGGTAACAATGAGCGTTTATGTATTAAAGAATACAAATGTTTCAGTCTCGAATTTAGGGTCAGAATAGTTCGTTTTATGTGAACATTCCATGTCAGTCGACACTAATTATTTGAGCAAGAATTGCAAACGTATAGTTATAACTCGTTCTTGTAAAGTAAAATTATAAATACCTTAATTTAATTAATCTCACGTATAATTATATTTATTAAACAAAATATTAGACAAAAAACTAACCAATGAAAATGACAACAATGAAAAAATGAATTCAAGAGATAATTTAACGTTTAAAACAAAGCAAATCACGGAATTTATGAACGCGTTTATTTAAGCTCGTCGGTCCTATATTCTTCGAACAGACAGTAAATGGTGAAGTATACAGCAATATTGTCCGCCAATTTGTGTCCCTACTGGAACCTCAAGAACGGTATTGCTGGTTTCATCAAGACGGCGCTACATGATACACGTCTCGAGAAACCATGGATTTTCTGCAAGAATTCTTTGGAGGTCGAATACCTAATAAGCAGGGGGGTTATGTCCTCCAAGGTCCTCAGACCTCACATCTCCTGACTACTTTTTGTGAGGCTACATTAAGTCCGAGGCCTTCAAAAACAATCCTCACACTATTGATGAACTTAAAGTCATTAGACTTAATCACGAATGTATTCAATTCAACTCTTCAAATGTTTCTGCTAATATGCTGAAAAGTGTCCAAGCGTGTATAACCGCAAGGGGTGGGCATTTGAGCATATTTTTTAACAATTATGTCAGTAATGATAGCTTTTTATTAAATCTCTTTTGTAAGTAACACATATATATTTTATATTACACCTACATTTCCCTTTCTTTCATAGTACATTACAAACTGGGTAACAGGACTAAAAAATCACTACAGAATCAATAAAGTTGGTGCCTTCAATTTTTTCTTTAATGTTACGCTATAGAAAAAGAGAACTGATCTCGGAGGGACGCTGGTTGTTTTTGTTATTTGTTATGTGTTCGAACCTGTGCGTGAGTGAGACTTAGCTTTTTATCTGTATAAAAACAAAATTCTATCAACTGTCGAAATAGTGTTTGGGTAGGTTCTATTAGTTGGGGGAGGCTGACATTTTTTACGAGGGTCAATTTAAAGAGAATACGAGTAGAAAAGGCATTTATTTCTTCATGGCCTATTGTGTATTGCTTTCTCCGTTTTAGCTTTTAGAACATGTGCAACAGAGCAAACAAAATGACGCACTTAAGAAAAGGAAGGAAGATCATTTTTAAATCGACCTTTTTCAAACAAAACACATGTGAAGAAAGTTAGTTTTGGTTTTAAAAGAAAAAGAGGATAGATAGATTGTCCAGAAGATATATTGACAACTCACAATAATAGATCTTAGTTTTACAATGGAAGATTTTTTCACTGGAGCCTCCCCACGTGTGTATCTTATTTTTGCGCGGACGCCTAATAATCTCATCCGGTCAAAAAATAAATGACCATGACCTTTTTCTCAACATCAAAACAACAACTATGTATGTTTTGCCTAAGTACAGTAGTTTTTAGATTTCAGTTTCGGTATGTTTTGATTTGGACCTCAAGGTTAAACACCCTGAACTTGTAAAACAAACACGATTTAGGTATGTTTTGGTACACTCAGAGCTGGAGAACCGTTAAAGCTCCATTGCTGAAATTCTGGATGATATAACTAAAAAATTATACAACCATGGACTTTTTACACCTATAGAACAAAACCTAGGTTTACCATACGTCCTGGATTAGCCCGGGATTTAGGCATGTACCGACAGATATAATCGCAGGACCCAGTTCAAAATAATTGTTTGGATGTTTTTGTGCTTACTTATAGTTAATATAATTATTCCAAAAATAATAATTTAGGAAATAATTACTTATAAATTAACTGTAAATCAATATATTTCAGTGGAAAAATAATTATTTAATAAACAAAAATTAGTTTGTACGTTATTTACTAAAAAACCGCTAGCTTTTTGAAAGAAAATGTCTGGGATTGGAGTCCAGAAATTATGGTAAGACTAAAAAACGAGTTTTGTTTAATTTTTTAGGTACTGAGCAAAACATTAATTTTTATAATTTAATTTTCCATTGCTTCCAGAATTTAACTAAATAGTTAATCGGCTACTATTTCCAACCTATGAAAAAAAAAATTATTCTGTTGAAAACGGGGACTTTTCGTAAGACGTAATTAAGTCTGGTTATGATTGCCGTGTAGTTTGAAATGTTCTATAAATTGTATATGCTTAAGAGTCAAATAAAAGTGAAAAAAATCATGAAAGCAATTCAGTAAAATGTCACTGCGTAGAACTGGTTTCAATTTTTGCACCTATTGATGAGGAATTTTTTTTTCTTACAGGGAAATTTTTAGACCACGTGAAGTGACTAAATATTTCTGGAATCTCTTTTTACAGCCTACATTCTCAGAATGTTTTACTGTAGGCTTTTCTCCTATTTTCCGTCCATCAGTATTCTGTTTTTACCCTTCATGGAAGAACTTAAAATTAAGACCTAATGAGTTGTTTGAAGTTGTTGCGGATCCATTATGTTCTCTGGTTTACGCCAGTTTTCTCAATATCCCTTCGACTTGTTTTAAACCATTTATTCAACACCTTGGGTTTAATTCAAAATTTTGTCAAAATTTATTTTGTCAACCGTTCTACACAGGTGTCCGTAGAATATTAGTAGTTCTTCTAAAAGTTTTCATTACTGTACATAGCAGGCAGATGGAGTGTTAAATTATTTGCACTTGATCTGCTAGTTCCAGGGCTACAAAAAATAGTTCTGTTTCTTATCACATGTCAGTCAATTATATGACTGAAGCATTTACGAATAGAAGAGGTGTAAATGACGCTAATCAGAGTTATTTCCTTTGAAAGTAATGCATTTAATTATACAGCCAGACCCTGTGGTGAATGAAGTAAAGGTATCATTTGCAGAGTGGAAAATAAATGTGCTTTTCAGAGGAACGGCATGCTGATAAGCATACTTTTCAACTCAGTGAGATAAGCATGGTAAACCACCTAACTCCTCGTTTTACTTAGTGAAACCTCTAGAGGTTCTAACCAGCCTTTCGGCTAATGACGTTAATAACAGTTTTCAATAATTTATGATGTTTAAGTTAATGTAATGATGAAAAAATGAGTGCAAAAAATTAATTTTTCTTAAATGTCCCTTGAATAGTGTTTGGTGTCACTTACTTTTCAATAAAACTGAGTACAGTGTATTGCTATTCATGAATGAATTAATTTCTAAAGAAAACGACAAGTCGTAAGGAGATGTGATTATCATCAATTTACATAAATTTGTCATCAAGTAGTAGCAGTAATGGAAAGTAGTTTCTGAAAGGTCATAAGTACGTACCTCACGTCATATAGATGACGTAAAAGTCCAGTGTAAAGTATTTGAAATACCAAACATGAATTTATATTGTTTATAACACGGTATAAGAAATAAGAAACAGGTTGTTTTATATTTTTTATAGTTGCACATGTTTTGAAGTTTTATTACTGTAAAATGTAACTGGGACTTCTAGGGTAGAAAATAAGCGGCCGAGTCTAAGGATGAAAGAAAGCGACCATCATTCTCGTATGGAGAATATTATGTACTAAGAAAAGAGGGTCCAACCCCAACAGAAAGCAACAACCAGAGGGACCAGACAATACAAATATCACAAAGCAACATTAGTTCTCCCTCTTTTTCTATTCGTAACCTCCTCCAAGCAACAAGTGTTCTTCCAAAACAACTGCTACATCCAAGGTTGCCGGTTGTAAAATCTTCTACCGTGTTATTCTATGTACACTAGGTGTTTTTAAGTTGAATTTATTATTATACTTTGTAATTTAATTTTCTGATAACTTGTGACCGTAAATATATTATCGGTAATGTATTTATATATTATTAAATATATTATTACGGTCACAAGCATTATAGAGAGACAGAGAAAGTTAATCGGGAGACGCATATAGCCTTTGTAGAACTTGAGAAAGCCTTCGATCGGGTGGACCGTAATGTTCTTTGGCGGATATGACAGAGTTGGGGCACTTAGTGTGTGCAGTTTACAAGTCTCTATGTCAATACTAGGATAGCTATAAATACGGGAACAAAACGCTTAGAAGAATTTACGATTATCCAAGGTGTACGTCAAGGGTGTAGTCTATCACCTACATTATTTAATATTTAAATTGATTACATTTTTAAGTTGTAGAAACGCACCGTTAATCCTGGTATTAAGTTCAATGACAGTAGTTATTTGCAGATGACGTGTGGATTGTGCAGGAGACAGATGATCTTCAACGGGCGATCCATGTGTTACACAAACTGTGTAAAAGTTTTGGCTTAAAAATTTCCATCGATAAATCCAAAATAATGGCTTTTAAGGGCAAATATCCCGTTCGTTCAAAAATAGTTGTTGGTAATTCCGGTATGGAGAGAGTATCTCACTTTCATTATTTAGGATGTAATATGGGATTTCATTCTGATTTGGATGTATAACAGAAATTAAGCCAATTCCAGAGGATATGCGGGACTATAAGCAGAACTTTGGGTAATGGAGCGAAAAAGAGTCACAAAACTTGAGTTCTTCAAAGTTATGGCAGCTCCAGTTTTTCTGTACGGAAGTGAGGCGTGGACAGCAACAAAAACCCAAGAGCGGAGAATCCAGAAGGCAGAGATGATATTTCTTCGAAGAACTAAGGGGTGTAAACGCTTGGACAGAATAAGAAATAAGGAAATCGGGGTCAGAATTGGGTGAATTTACAAATTGAACGAAAACATAAAGGATTATCACCAAAGTTGGAGACAGCACATGGGCAAGGATGTCAGATCACATGATACCTAAGCAGGCACACTGGTATGATTCAGAAGGTAAAAGGGATGTCGGTAAACCTAGGAGAAGATGGAGATAGATGATATAGTTTGTGAGTTCCGAACAGGCTGCGGCCTAATCCATGGTTGGAAGAAGGAGAAGAAGAAAAATTTCTGATAACTAAATAATAATTATTATTGGAAAACTATTGTGATATGCTTACTGGTGGGAATTTTTTAAATTGTCATCTATCATTTTGTTTTGTCCGTTAGTCTTCACTCAGATAACAGGAACTACCAAAGATAGCAACAAACGGTTTACGGAATCTTATTCTACAAAATAAGTTAGTGGGCCTAAATTGGGTTTGAAGTTCCGGTTTCGACCGAAAGTGGCCCAAAACCGGAAGTCAAAAAATCAAAGTCAGAAACTACAAGAGATAACAACAAACGGTTTTCAGATTCGTAATCTACACAAAAAGGTAATGGGCCTGGATTGGGTTTGAAGTTCCAGTTTTGACAGGAAGTGGCCCAAATTCGGAAATCAAGAAATCAAATTCGGAATTTGAAAGCAAAAATAGTGTCATTCGATTCCTCTTAAAGAGTACGTACAGAAATCTCTAATGGTTTTCCCCATAAGTCAAATGTTTAAGCCTTTTCAAAAATTACCACCAGCCATGAGACGCGCGTCCTCTCATGAAAGAGATTTTATTTTACAATTTAAATTTTCAATTTCAAGAACAACTCTCGCCTTCTTACAGGTTCCGACTAAAAAGGGTACTATTGCAATATCAAAAACTTTCTCTTGTCATCTATGCTAATATTAAGAAGACAAAGCGTGTTTTTTTGTGCAGGCTAATTTCCAAAACTACTCAACGGATTTTCATGAAATTTTGACAGCATATTTGTATTTATATTCACAGCAACAATTTCTTCTTAAATTTTTAAAAATGATAACCTCAAGGGCTCTAATGAAAATTTTCATAAATATGTATGTGTGTGTGTGTGTGTGCGTGCGCGCGCGCGCACGTGTGTGTGTGTGTGTGTGTTCATGTGAGTAGGTATTACTGTTGAAATAGATGAAGAAGTTTGATGAAGGCGAGAGACGTACGCGGGGTAAATTATCGAAACGCCGCGCGCGCGCGCGCGTGTGTGTGTGTATGTATGCTGTTGAAGTAGTGTTGAAGTGGAGATGAACGAGAGACGTACGCGGGGAATTTATCAGAACGTTGGTGTGTGTGTGTGTGTGTGTGTGTGTGTGTGTGCGCGCGCGCGCGCGCGCGTGTATGTGTGTGTGTGTGTGTGGGCGCCTGCACGCGCGTGCGTGTACGTTGCAGTATATTATACTGTCGATCTAGCAGCTACACAATTTCGGTTACATATTATTTATTTACAAAAATTGATTAGGTCCTACACGTTTCGCGTGCGAAGCCGCGCGGGTCATGCTAGTATATGAGTATACTGACAAGGGAAATACTGTTTTCATGGCGATTTTTCACCGGATATACACGTTTTAGGCCCACTGAACTCAAAACTATTTTTTGCCGATTCGTCTGTGGTGTCTGTGAACAAAATATCTCAAGAACGGAATAGCGTTCGAACTTGAAACTTGGAACTTAAATTAGGTACCACTACGAGATCCGACACGAACATTTTCATCAAAATCATTTAACCGGAAGTAGTACCTAGTTTATTCAGACGATAGTTTATTCATTTTTGCAATTTTCTCAAATACGGCTCGTACGATTTTTTTTAAAAATCGCCTCATTTACTGCATTTTTTATGCTCTACAAGATAGGGTAAGCGCCATATCTGCCGAAAATTTTGTTGACTGTGCTCTCATGGTTAAAAATGTTTTTAAAACTGCGGTCTTAGTATGCATTTTAGGGCAAAAGCGTATACTGTGATTCCCAACAAATTTGACATGTAGGGAATTAACATTTGACAATTTACTGTCAACATTAATCTTATTTTAAGGGTATAATCTTGCTTTTATTACTCCAGTCGGTTGGAAACAAAATAAAAATAAGTTTAAAAATCTGGTGTGAAACACTCACACAACTTTCTCTTGCCAGTGAAAATAATTAACAATAAACCTAACATTAGTAATAAACCATAAGAAATAAACAAAAAACTAACCTCAAAAAACATAACCTAATTTTAATCATGAGTGAAAGACGCAAAATGAAAATCAACCTCATTTTGGCTTAGAAATACGGAAAATCACTCTTTCTCTCTAAACTAGGCTCTGTAGAGAAAAATGCTCTAAATAAAAGTTGTAGATCTTTTAATTTTCTATAAATTTAATTATATACACTTTTATCGTAAAATGCATACTAAGGCCGAAATGTTTAAAAAATCAATTTTTCTCACGTTTTCGTGAGAAAAAAACAGAAAATTGCAAATTACCGCTAAACTAAGCGTTATACAAAAAAATGTTTGAAACAGAAGTTGTAGGTTTTTAAATTCTCTACAATTTTTATTATATAACGTTTTGCGCTAAAATTTATATTAAAGCCGTAATCTTAAAAAAACAACGTTTTTACGTGAAAACAGCCTCACCGAGAATTTCAGCAAACATGGCGCCTACCCTATCTTGTAGAGAATAAAAAATTGAGTAAAATAGGCGATTTTCAAAAAAAATCGTAGGACCAGTTTTTGAGAAAATCGCAAAAAACTGAAAAATTATACGAATAAACTACTACTTCCGGTTGACCGATTTTGATGAAAATGTTCGTGTCGCGTCCGGTAGTGGTATGTAACTTAAGTTTCAAGTTTCAAGTTCGTACGATGTTCCGTTCTTGAGATATTCTGTTCACACACAGACACACAGACACACAGACACACACACACACACACAGACCAATCGCTAAAAACATGTTTTTTGGGTTCAGGGGGTCTGAAAACGTATAGATCCGGTGAAAACTCGATTTCGAAAAATCGACATGAAAACAATACTTTCCTTCCTATATATTCATATAGGCAAGAGAAAGTAAAAAAGATTAATAGCTAATAATTCAATAATTTATAAAATAATGACTAAATGTCAATCGATTTCGGTATAGCGCATTTCTTTAATAAAAAAAATATTCGATGTAACGATTTTAACTGAATTTATAATTTTAATTAATATTAATAATTAATTAATATTAGTATTAATTTCCTACAAACCAATTCAAAAAACAAAAAATAAGAAATTGAATATTAACAATGTAATAAAAATTAAAAAACAAAATTTTTTAACAAGAAAAAAATTTCCTCCCCGGCGGGGAATCGAACCCCGGTCTCCCGCGTGACAGGCGGGGATACTGACCACTATACTACCGAGGACTGGTGAGAGGAGGAGCCAAAAATGTTACATTTAAACGTAAGCAACTTGTTCAGTTCTTTATTATGACGTGATAAAAACAGTACCTGTGCGGACGTTTTCATGTAGTTTCACTGCAAATGTTTTTTGTAAACAAGATTTACATGTTTTCTAAAATTAAATAAAAAATATTTGATGAACATTAAAAAATTAGTTCAAATATTTTGCCTTGTCAATAAAGTAACAATGTTCTTTTCAAATGTCGCTGACTATGATACTACCCTCAGATGTATTACGAAAATTATAGAAAGTGTTACCATTGTAATTAATTTAGCCTTAATTTAACAAATAATTACAGAAAATCGAATCTTACTGAGCGATTTTTATAATTACATAGATAAATTTTCACTGAGTCACCTAAAAATGTCTTTTGAATTTTGTGGTAGTTTTCAGGAAGAAATATAAAATAGGCTACGTCCTGTTAAAAATAAAACAATACAACTTTTAGTAAAACATACTGCCTCTAAAATATGTATTTGGTAATCATGTTAAATCAGTTTTTTATCAGGATTCTGCAGTTCTGTAGAATACGTACGTACTAGTTTTGAAAGTTGTACAAAAGAATCAAGAAGTTTTTTTTGGCTTGGCAGCCTTCAAAAGCAGTATTAGTACTGTAGAAGAATAATGCAAAAAAATTATTTTAGTGATTTAACGTTATCACCGAGACATTTTTCTGTAGAAATTTTAAGGCGTGTTTTAGGGCATTTCAATTAGAAATTTATTTTGAAGTCGGACAAGAAGTATTGAGTATTGATTTCTAAAATGGTTTTTGATGCACATGAAAGAGAGAGGGAATATTTTCAATGGTATTTTCAGGCACTTTTTTAACAGGACAAGGGTGGGTGTGAGTAGAAAGGAACAGCAGCAGAGTCGGAGCTAACAGTGGTGCGTACTTTTACCCTACATTGCCATCAGTTTTTCGGTTCCGCGAATACCAGGAGAGAATAAATTTACAGAGGTTTCTCTTTCAAACTATTAGATACGAGCGTCCTAGCACATCACTATTTGTACAACTTGCATACATACACACACACTGCATTTCTCACTCTGGTATAGTAGTTTACACTCAGTAAGTTTATGTGTTCCTGGTTTTGAAAAGGAAAAGTGAGTCGGTTCAGAACATGTTACGGATCAAAACAAAAAAAATTTTATGTGCTTGCTTGCAATTTCGTAGATAATTCGCAATTTTAAAAGGCAATTTAAGTTATAATTAATATTTAATCAATGGTAATGACTTAAATATGTGTGTATTTTTATTCCCGATAACGTAGGTAGTAATTTTTACTATCAGTTTCAGTATTTAATGCTAACCAATTCCTGCTTTTTCATTGGTTTAAAATTACACTTGTGGAAGAATTATTGTCACTGGACACCAATGAAAAGTGGTAACTGAACAATGATGTATAGAAGAAACCAAATTATCAAAGATGAATAATTAATTGACTTCGGGGCAGAAAATCGCCCTTGACCTTAAAGATTAATTTTTTTATAATTGGACCTGTACAAAAATTTGTGAAAGCTTGTTTGTTGGTGTACGGCATCCAAATGTGGGATAAGTAAGTGAATCCAATAGATTTAAAGTTTTCAGAATAAAATTCCATTGCTGCCTCCGAAATACATCAGTATTTTTGTACCTACATTGAATTACCCTTAACAGACAAGTGGAGTGTAAAACTATTTGGACGCCCCGTTAGAGTAGTGAAAACTATTTTATCACGAGGGGTTAGCCAAATTTGTAGAGAAACTATTTTATCCCCACGAGGGATTAGCCAAATTTGAAGAAAACTATTTTACTCCTCTAAATATCCCCACAAGGAATCAGCCAAATTTGAAGAGAACTAAATTAATTCCCACGAGGGTATGCCAGATTTGTAGTATAATTAAATTACTCCTCATAAGAGAATGCCAGTTTTGAAAGAAATTACGTTAATATTGTATTCTTTGTTCATTTTGTATCATCTTTCAAGTTTGATCTTATTATTTTTTCATTTACCTTGTCCCTTATTTATTTATTTCAATGAAACATTATTCTCATTTAACACATTATGGTTTTATTTTAATCTTTATGTTTTCATAATTACAATCACAACTTTTACTATTATATTCCTTATTATACATTTATTATACTTCACTCTTTTCTTCATTATTATTTCATCATTATCTAATAGTCTTTACAATTATCATCATACTAATTTTCATAATCTTTAAAAAAAATGTCTATTTTGAAATGTAGGTTAAATGTACATGTAACTTTTATTATTTGCTAGTTGTTCATTAATTTGTTTTTTTTATTATTAAAATATTTTAAAATATTTCTTTTAATCAGCTGGAATTATTCAGATTTATTTAAATAGATTCAAATGTAAACAACACCAGGTGTGCACTAAATTTGTATCATTACAGTAGTGGTTAGCGCAACTGGCTTCTATGCCGTGGTCCCGGGTTCGATTCCCGGTCAGGTCTGGCATTTTTTCATCACTCATTTTCAATAATCACTCCTCTCAACGTCTGCATTACCAGTAATTGCAAAACAACGGACGTTAAACCAAAAAAAAAAAAAAATTATTTGCACTCAATCTGTTAGTTCCAGGGCTACAAAAATAGTTCTGTTTCTTATCAAATGGTCCGCCAATTATATGACTGAACAAAAGAGTAAAAGAACAGAATGTATACAAGACACTAATCAGCGTTATCTCCTTTGAAAGTAATGAATTTCATTTTACAGCCAGACACTTTGGTGAATGAAGTGAAGATGTCGTTTAATAAATAAAATAAGATAATACTTACCCTAGGACATGGCTTTTAGGCATAGTTGGGTAGGTAAATTTCCTCCATCTCGTACATTGTAAATTGTTGTAAATTAATGTAGGCTATAGCTTTTCGAAAGAATATATTTGAGTTACTATTGAGAAAAATGTGGAAATAATTTTTTATATTATTATTTGCAGGGTGGAAATATGCGATGTTCTGGGAGCCTGGCATGTTGATAAGCATACTTTTCCACTCAGTGAGGAAGGCACTGGTAGACCACCTCATTTTACCTAGTTTTACTCGTTTACCTAGATTTCGCCTGGTTTTACTTAGTAAAACCTCTGTTAGATTGATCCATGACGGAAAGAGTAAAAATCTCTATATATTTCACGCCAAAAGATTGATCCATTGGTAGACTTACCATAATTTCTGGACTCAAATCCCGGACAGTTATTTTTGAAAGGGGCTGTGTGTTTTAGTAAATAGCATACAAAATATCCTTTGTTTATTTTAATAATTATTTTTTTCACTGAAATAAATTGGTTTAAAATTAATTTCTAAATTATTATCTTCAGAATAATAATGTTAACTAAAGGTAGGCATACAAAGAACATCCAATCATTTACTTAGAACTTGATCCTGCGATTACATTTGTACAGTCGGATCGGGTTTTTTTTCTTGTCCTGGAGTTGAACAGGTGAATATTTCTCAGATTATGGTAGTTTTCCAAGGAGAACCTTATCGGTTTTAATGTTTCCGTAAAACTCCTCTCAAGACATTTTAGCCGTCCTTTGCACAGATATCCAAAAATCCGGAACACATCCCTAAATCTCGGACACTCCGGGCTAATCCAGAACGAATGGTAAACCTATCTGTTTGTTTATACCTTACTGATTTAAGAACGCGTGTAATATTTCTCAGTTTATAGTACTTTTCCAAGGAACACCTTATCGGTTTTAATTTTTTTGTAAAACTCCACTCAAGACATTTTTGAATTAACTTTTAACGATCTAGATGCATACAAGTAGGATGCATACAATGTTATCAAACTCTAAATAAAAAAGAACGAAATTCCCGGCTGCCGTTATTTTACACAGATATTCGAAAATCCCGGTCATTCGTTCCCGGGACACATCCCTAAATCCCAGACTGCCCGGGGTAAGCCAGGACGAATGGTAAACCCATCTGTTTTTTATACTCTACTGATTTAAGAACGGGTGTAATATTTCTCAGATTAGTACATTTTCAAGGAACACCTTATTATTTTTAATTTTTTCATAAAAGTCCACACAAGATATCGTTGAATTAACTTTTAACGGTCTGCATCGCTGCATACAATGTTATCAAAATCTAAATCAAAATAAAACGAAATTTCTCGGCCACCGTTCCTTTACACAGATATTCGAAAATTGCGGACATTCGTTAATCCGGGACACATCCCTAACTCCCGGACTGTCCGGGTTAATCCAGGTCGAATGGTAAACTTATCTGTTGGTTTATACCCTACTGATTTAAGATCACAACTGGGCAATGCGCTGGTGTAATTTCTATTCTATAACGAATCTAAACTAGTTGTAACTAATGTTATTTATAACAGATTTATGTTTTCTGAACACGCATTATCTGACCTAACATTTTTAAAGGTTAGTCTGCGGGGGTTTTAAATCCTAAAAATAATTAATGATGAGGGTGAAATGTGATCTACAGTGATTTGTAGTTTAGAAAAGTAGTTAAAAGTGATTGGTAGAACTAGTTTTAGTTAGTTTCTTAGATGGGGGCGATACGAAGGTTAATGCCGTTACAGAAGAAAATATTATGTTGCCCTATATTACAAAAAAGAGAAAGAATTAGGGGTAGATAAAAAATCTCTGATGTCGTTAATATTAGACCTTTTCTTCCCCTTCTTCTTCTTTTCTTTCTGTATCTACATTTTATCTTGGCCTTTTGTTCTTTTAACGAAATAAAATGTATGAGGTAACCAAGATCTGATTTACTTCGGGTTTTTTTTTACTTTCGAAGAATTTGGTTGGAATTTTTACGGATCAATTTTGGAAGTTTTAGATTTAAAGATTTCAGCTACTAGCTTTCCATATCAAGAATCTCGCTTGTTACAACGTGCTTTTTTATCATTGTTTCAACTGCTGCCTTCACCTTCAATAATTTGTGGTCTGCGATACTGGAGTCTTTTCCGTTTTCTGTACGCCACTATCAAATCCGAATTCCCTGAAGGGTTACACAATTCTCTCACTCCTACGTCTAGCGCGCCAATATGGCTAGAATATTCCTGCGTAATTTCAACTCAATTCCGATTTCACAGTTAATTACTATAAAGTCTACATAGTCAGCTACTATGAATTTTATAGAGTTACTTAATAATATTCGGACGGAGGATGATGCTGCAGAGTTCCTTCAGGCAAGAGAGTTATTGCATAATCCCAGAATATGTGACAAACTAAAAAAAAGTCTTTGTGAAACACTCACACGACTTTCTCTTCCCAATGTAAATAATTAAAAAATATAACGTAATAGTAATGTAATAATAATTAAATGTAAAATATAATGTAAATAATATTAGAATAAGTTATATATAAGTAACCTGTAAATAAAAAATATATACAATAATAAAAAACTCAAAATAAAGCAGTCTAAATAAGAAATAAAACTAAAACGTGTAACATAGTACTATACTGGGAATGAGAAGGACGTATGTACGCGTGCGTGTGTCTGTCTCAGTACGAGTATTCAGCAAGGCAGTGAGTGGGAGAAATGAACACGTGTGCAAACTTCAGGGAATTCGGATTTGATAGTGGCATACGGAAAACGGAAAAGACCCCGATACTGTTTTTGCACCAGAGATCCCGGGTTCGATTCCTGGTCAGGTCTAGCATTTTTGCTTCACTTATGGTTATCTACCATCTTCATCGACTGCTTTGTATACAATGCAAGTATATAATACATGTTCAAAACATTTTGATTTAACAAAACTTGTATTAGGGTAAATAAAAAACAAAATTGCCCATAACAGACAGGTGAAGTGTTAAATTATTTGCACTTAATCTTTTAGTCAGGGCTACAAAAAGTAGTTCTGTTTCGTATCACATGGTTAGCCCCTTATATGACTGAATCATTTAAGAACAGATGAAGTAGAGATGTAACTAGTCAGAGTTATCTTCTCTGAAAGTACATAATGACTTTTATTATTCAGCCAGATCCTGTGGTGAATGCAGTGAAGGTGTAATTTTCAGGGTGGAAAATATGTGCATTTCAGAGGGCCTGGTGCGCTGACAACCAAACTTTTCCACTCAGAGAGGAAGGCAGTTGTAAAGAACCTACTCCTCGTTTTACTTACGAATCTAGAGGTTCAAACTCAGGTCTACGCTTCTAGAGGTTCAAACCAACCTTTCGGCTGATGACCTAAGCAAAAACTACAATAAATATAAATAAAAACAACTGTGCTTTAAAATAATAAAAATATACGTGACCTCCTCCATGGCGTAGAAAAACTAAAAAAAATATATACGCAATAAATACAATAACTAGGTCAATTACTAATAACATGTTTTTATCTTTTGATAAACGGTTTATTTTTGGATTAAAATTTGTTGTACGATAATACAGTAGTGAAGAGAAATACTCATCGTGAAGTAGCTATTGAATAATATAATAATTAAAAAATGGCTTGATCACTCGAGCCTTCATCGATCGTGTCATTTATAATTACTTTATTTTATTTTATTTTGTTAATTACATCATGGAGACTTCCGAGGAAGTATAGGACATGTCAAGAACTTATAAGTTTATACGTAACACTTGAATGAAGACATGTTACAGAGTGATTAGTCTTGTTGCCCAATTGTTTATGTCTAGTAATTTTTTTCTAAGAAAGGAAAATTTTGTTTTGTGACACGCCCTACTCAACCGGTATAGATACGGTAGTGTGAGTTGATTCTCCTTGAGCTGTGTAAAATGTTGTGCCGTCTCCGGTCGTGATCAGAACAGTAGGCTATGTCTTTTACCCGAGAACAACGGGTTTTCTTGAACAATATTTTACTACGAAATTTTACACGATACTGATACAAATTAAATTATTTTAGCAGATTTCTGAACACTCGAGTATAACAAACCAACTTGCGAGCAACGTTTTCGTAAACTTTTCCGTGGAGAATTAAGCAATCTTGTTTTCACATTCACAAAACGTCATCTGTCAAGAGAGTTGGTTGACCACTACGTTTTCTACCGTGCTCGCCTCTCATCATGCGGTCTTGGGTTCGAATCCCATTCAGGCACGGCATATTTTCATACGTTACAAAAAAAGTCATTTCATCCTTCACCGTTTGCATTAGCAGTAATTGCAGAACAGTTGGACGTTAAACAAAAAAAAAAAAAAATTCTATCGCAAACACTACCTGTCCCTCGAAATCGGTTTGTTAGCCTAGAAATTGACATTTTTTTCTGATGGAGGAACACCAACAAATTTAATTTGAAATGATTCTTTTACACTCGCGTATGATTTTGTAGCAAAATATAGTTTAAGAATGAAAACCCGTTGTTCTAGGGTAAAAGACATTCTGTTCGTAACACGACCGGAAACGGCACAAAATTTTACATAGCTCAAGGAGAATCAACTCACACTGCCGTATCCAAACCGTTTGAGTAGGGCTACCAACTTCGTATCACAAAACAAAATTTCCCTTTCTTAGAAAAAATTACCAGACATTAACAATTGGGTAACAGGACTAAAAATTACTCTGTATTTTAATTACACATTTTACTATTACTACAAGGTTACTACAAAAAGTGTGTCATCTTTTAATATTTTGCCCATCACAGGAAGGTGGAGTGTTAAATTATTTGTACTTGATCTGATGCTAGTTCCAGGGCTACAAAAAAATAGTTCTGTTTCTTATCACATGGTCAGTCAAATTATATGACTGAATCATTTAAGAACAGATGTGATAGAGGTGTAAAAGGCACTAATCAGAGTTATCTACTCTGACAGTAATGAATTTCATTATGCAGCCAGACCCTGCGGTGAATGAAGTGAAGGTGTCATTCGCAGGGTGGAAAGTGGGTGCTTTATGGAGGGCCTGGCATGCTGATAAGCATAGGGTATTTTTACACTTAGTGAGGAAGGTAATTGTAAATTTTTTAACTTCTCGTTTTACTTAGTAAAGCTTTTAGGGGTTCAAACCAGCCTTTCGTCTGATGACCTAAACTAAACTATTAACACAATAGTAAGCTTACACAGTTTTCTTAGTATTCGCTTTGGGTTTTTATTTATTTTGAGTTCATTTTTTGTAAGCCACATACGACTTCATCATAAGTTCATTAAAGAAGAAACATCTTTTTTAAATTTTTGTTGTGTTGGAGTACTTTTCCTGATATTCCTTTCTTGATTCTTCTTCAATCTTTCTGATCTCTTCTGGCGTTCTTCATCGGAATACACGATTTTTAAATCACATTAGGGATTTTAAAAAAATTATTTAAGTGGAGATTATGACGTACTGTATTTATTTTAATTTCAGATATTCATCGAAGATGGCTCGCCAAGGGGAATCAAGAAATTGTAGCGAATGAGATATAAGGACGGCGGCGGCTGTCCCAACTTACCCCACATTAGTCGGTTTTCTAGCTAGATGAGAATACCAGGATACTAGGAAACACAGATAGTCATGAACAACGACAGAGGGACTACTCACGTTGTATGTAACGAGGGCATTTTTTGAATCTGTTAACCCAAGATCAATACTTTGTTGCTGTTTGTTGATTATTTACTACTGAGCTTAGAAAATTGACATTAAAAAGAAAATTATGAAAATTACCCAGAATTACTTAAAAAAGAAGAAATAATAGAAAACAAGAAATATCTAAATTTATTATGAATTCTTTTAGCAATACTTGTGATTATTTTAGTTTAGAAATTCTAAATAAAAAAACTGGTGTCAAACATTCACACACTTTTTCTTGTCAATGAACAATAAAACCTCTGTTTAATTATAAGTAAACAATGTAAAATGAAAACTTAACCTAATTTTAATCATTAGTGCAGCCAGACCCTGAGTGGAAATGACACAAAATGAAAAACAACTTTCTTTCGACTTAAAAATATGAAAAATCACTAATTGACGCTAAACTAAGGCTCTCTACTTTTTTTTTGTTTAACGTCAGGTCTAGCGTTTAACGCTAGACCTGATCGGGAATCGAACCCGGGACTCCAGCGTAGAAGCCAGTTGCGCTATCCACTACGCCAACGAGGCGGCCTAAGGCTCTCTAGAAGAAAATGCTTGAAATATATTTATGCATTTTTGTCGTAAAATCAATACGAAGGGTCGCAGTTTTAACAAAACTTATGTTTATACCGATTTTGATGAACAAAAGAAAATCACTTATTAACGCTAAATTAAGCTCTGCAGGAAAAAAGTTAAGTTAAAAGTTTAAAGTTAAGTTGAATTAACAATTAAAGATTTTTTAGTGTTCTACAACTTTTACTGTACACAATTTTGCCCTAAAATGCATATTTAAGCCACAATCTTAAAAAAAAAAACATTTTTTCCCACGAGAACACATTCCCTCTAAGAATTTCAGCAGACATGGCGCTTACCTTATCTTGTAGAGCGTACAAAATGTACTAAATGAGGCGATTTTTAAAAAAAATCGTCGGAACCTTTTTTGAGAAAATCGCAACAAAGTGAAAAATTGCATGAATTAACTACTACTTCCGGTTAACCGATTTTGATGAACATGTTCGTGTCTTTTCCCCTAGTGGTTAATCTAACTTAACTTGAAAGTTTCAACTTTGTATGTTATTCCGTTCTTGAGATATTTTTGTACACCAATACCTAAAAACATGTTTTTGGGGTTCAGGGCGCCCGAAAATTTCCGGTGAAAATTCGATTTCGAAAAATCGACATGAAAACAATACTTTCATTCCGATATATTCTTGTATAAGAGAAAGTTAAAAAATATATTTATAATTTATTACAACTTTGGGTGCGTAAATTAGAACATTATTACACAGTTTTCATGGGTTTATGGTGAGCGTGCTACACTACAATGGGAGATCCGGGATTAGATTTCCAGCTAGGGTCTCGAAAATTGTTAATCGATCAAACCCATCGTTTACCCAAAGTAGTCGCTAATAACCAAGATGTCGATGCGACTTTAAGTAAAGAAACCTTCGTATACTACAGGAAATTCTTATACTACAGGAGTCCTCCACAACCGGAATAACTAACCATCTTTTCAATCTTTCCAACGAACTTTTGAAAATCGGGCTTAATATTCTTACAATGTGATGATACATAACAATGTCCAAAAAATGGAGTGAAACCGGGAAAAACAATAATAAACCAATTTATTTAAAACATTCACTAGGATCGATAATAAAATTAAACCTAAAAAGTACATACAAAACACATTAAATTTTTTTTTGTCATCAGTCTCTCGACTGGTTTGATGCAGTTCTCCACCCTGTCTATCTTGCGCAAGTCGTTTCATATCTACATACCTGTAACACCCTACATCTTTTGTAATTTGCTTTATATATTCTAATCTTTGCCTCCCTCTACAATTTACTCCCTCAATATTACCCTCCATTATTAATAGCCCAATACCTGGATGTCTTAGGATATGCCCCACTAGCCTATCCCTTCTTTTGGTAAGATGCTTCAATATACTTCTTTTTTCATCCACTCGCCTAAGAACCTCTAAATTACTTATTTTGTCCACCCACCCAATCTTTAACATTTTCCTATAACACCACATTTCAAAAGCTTCTATCCTCTTTTTTTCTACAGCCCCTATCACCCACGTTTCACTTCTGTATAATGCTACACTCCAAACATAATGTTTTAAGAAATTTTTCCTAATCTGTAAATCAATGTTTGTAGTCAGTAAGCTTTTTTCATTTCAAAGGCTTTTCTAGCTTGAGCAATTTTACTCTTGATATTACACATTGTAACGAACCAAACCAGCTACAGTTAAATCTGTTTATGTTTGCTCTAGTTGAGAGTATAAACAAACTCCAGCTGATTGGAAGGTAAACATTTTTAAAACTATTTAATTTATACTACCAAAAAATATTGAAAAGAGAGTTATTTATATGGTTGCTAGGAAACTATAAGAAAGAATAACTATGAATTTTGTAAAAAGATGGTGACTGGTTCCAGACATCAAGTAAGGTGGATGGTCCACATGCTAGCTAAAAGTTTAAATTAATATACATTTTTAAAGACTAGAGAATATAAAAATAAAAATGACATTTAAAACGACGTTAAATTTGAAAAACGTATGGGACATATTTATATTAAAACTGATAAATTAATTAAGTGACAATCTAATACATAAGAAAAATTAAACATTAACGTACATGCTGTAAAAATATCATAAATTATTAAATAAAATTTGTACAAGATTATCGACTTCATTTATTCACAACAAATTTGGCGAATCCCTCGTGGGGAATATTTAGTATATTACAACATATTATATCTATATTATACACATATCTATATTGTTGTTGTTTAGGTCATCAGCCAAAAAGCTGGTTTGAACCTGTAAAGGTTTTAAGCTAAGGTTTCTAAGTAAAACGAGGAGTGAGGTGGTTTACCATTGCCTTCCTTACTGAATGGAAAAGTACGTTTATCAGCATGCCGGGCCCTCTGAAAAGCACATATTTTCCACTCTGCAAATGACACCTTCACTTCATTCACCACAGGGTCTGGCTGTATAATGAAATTCATTACTTTCAGAGGAGATAACTCTGATTAGTGTCTTTTACACCTCTACCTCTTCTGTTCTTAAATGATTCAGTCATTTAATTGGCTGACCATGTGATAAGAAACAGAACTATTTATTTTAGCCCTGCAACGAACAGATTGAGAGTAAATAATTTGACTCTCCGCCTGTCTGTTATGGGCAGTTATATATTATACACTTTAAATGTGTTGCTGAAATAATTAAAAACACTGTGAGTGGAGCAGCGGAAGATTTTATACTAAAAGGGTCACATCGAATTGTCGCTTTACCACAGGGACTGCACCCACCCTCGTAATACGATAACCGCGGAGGCTTCATCTACGCGTTGAACAAATCCGTCAGCGGTTTCACTACAAAACAAGGAAGCATGCAAGAAGAATGTGTGTGGAAAGAAGAGCATGGGGTTACCAGAACCACGTAAGTACTCATTTTCTCCACTTAGTTGGTCTTTCAGTCAGAGTCCGATACCAGGATAGTCGGAACTACCAAGAGGTAAAATGTAATGCAAATAACTAAAATTTTACTCGAATCTTTACATCTTGGAAATACAATCTAACTGTTGCTGTATTCTGTAATCCTGGTTTCACTTCTATCTTGTTAGACAACTTGTTCGGCCGGTGACTGACACTGATGGTTCTTGACTCACCAAATTTCACACCCCTTTAGTATTCTTTTAATTTACCCCGTTAATTACAAACTTTAAGGCCATTCGTAGTTAAACGATTAATTTAATTTTTTTATTAAATCTTATCACATAAAAGTTATCCAATTTTATTCCAGAATTTTTTTTTCTCCTACAAATACTAAAAGAATCAATCGCAAGTAAGACAGATAAAAAATAAGATAAGAAAATTAAATTATGTAGCTATTTATTTTTCTTTAGTAGGTACATAAATAATGTGGAACCAACGACTAAATAATTTGTTTGTATAATTTCCTTAATTTTTTATAAGAATTGATTAAAATTTTCCCGGTTTTCTTACTAAATAAAATTGTTTTGGATGTAAAAACAAAATTAAGAAAAATCCTGATAAAATAATTTATCAGAGTTACTGATAGTATTTTTGAGGCAACTGTGTTTATTTCATTAAATTATTTTCATAAAATCGTATCTATAAAATGAGATTATAAGAATTTAGTTCGAAAATTTGTTTTGTATTCATGTGAAAGGAAATTCAATAACAATACATCGTTCGAGAAAACGACTTTCGAAAATTGTGTGTACCCATGTAATTAATGAATGAATTGCAATTTAACAAACACCAGTATTTTAAAAATCAGAGTTGAAGTAAATATAACCTACAAAAGAGGAAACAATTTGCTGATAACTGGAAAACAGACTGAATATTTTGTTTTGATGCATATATGAATCAAATGAGGGAATTTTCGGAAAATGCGTTGGTTGAATAGGGAAGCGGTTCCGGCGTTCGATTGATAAGGTTGGATGGAGGGTTTGGTACCAAAAAGGTATGCGCGGACATATCGGAATCTATCGTTATCTCACTCACGCCTGTTATCAATCGGTTTCGTGTCGATAGCCATTCAAAATCTATCGCGACGACTGTCGATGACTTCATCAATAGGTTTTACTACCAGGAGAGTAGAAATTATTAGGAGTCTCCACACAGTATTGAGTTACTACCACGCTCTCACTCACTACGAACATGTGATCGGCAATCCAAATGATTCTCACACTAACACAGAAAATGAACTTCTGTACGCGTTGCGTGTATATACTGGCACTTTTATATTTTAGCTCAACCTTTTAATATTAAATTAAAGGCGTCAAATTATTAATTTGTGAATTACTGATTAGAAAATTTATTTTAAAATAATTTATGACAATCGATTGACAATATCCAGGTGATTCACGAAGTTTTACTGGCGTTTTCGAGCTCAATCTACAGGCCAAAATAAAGAAAAAACTTAATATAAACATACAGTTTTTGCAGAATAGCATTAATGAATACGGAATATAAAGTTGATGAATTATCTAAGGCAGTGTTATCTAAACGTGAGAATTTTTTTCAAATTTTAATACCAATTATCGAGGAGGGAATTTTTTTGAAGCTTCGTATTCACTCGGTCAAAGTTATGAGCAAGGTTACATTTTTTGGCCAAAATTATTAAAATTAGATTTTTTAAAATTTTAAAATGACAATAATCATGTGTTTGTAATGTCAACAATAATTATTTTATATATTTTTAACTTAATTATTTCCTTTCTACATTATCATTCACGTTAGTTAACAGAAACAATTAAAATTCTCTTAATATAACGAAACAAGAAATTTATATTATATAAAACAATATCGCTTGAAATTATCAAAAAATAAAAAATAAACATAGTACATTAATAAAACAAAATGAAAACCTTACTTTCGCCAGATTTGCTTTTAAATTGTTCCATTTTGTACAGGCAAACTTTTTTAAAAAAACAATAATGCCTTTTTGCCGGCCACATTAGCGTAGTTGGTAACGTGCTCGCCTCTCATCATGCGGTCGTGGGTTCGAATCCCACTCAGGCACGGCATATTTTCATACGTTCCAAAAAAAAATCATTTCTTCCTCCATATTGTACAAAAGTTACACCCCAATGTCGTCGCTAATGACCGTTGCAGTTGATGTGACGTTAAATAAATAATAATAAAAATAAAAAATGATCCGTTTATTCATCGTTTAATGATCAGCTGTTTATTGCAACATTACACAATGCCGGCCGCATTGGCGTAGTTGGTAACGTGCTTGCCTCTCATCAACTGGCCTTGGGTTCGAATCCCACTCAGGCACGGCATTTTCATGCGTTTCAAAAAATCATTTCATCATTCACAGTTGCAACCCAACGTCGTCGCTAATGTCTTTCATAAACTGTTGCCTATCTTCTAAAACGCTTTGGTAGCGAGTTACGGCTAGCGAAAGATTTCGCCCGGAACTCAGTAGCCGTACACTCGGTGAAAGGAAGACTTGCTTAAATTCTGAGAAGGTAAATTAAAGGGGCGGATTCAGTTGATTCTTATGGTTTTTAATCTAAACAAACGAATAAAATAGGTCCCAAAATTGTAAATCTCTTGGTTTTTAAGATATTTGACACAAACAAAATAATACTGTTTAAAAACCACGTTTTCTTAATTTTGAACAACTACAATAACTTTGTTAAATGACTAATAAATAGATAAAAGCTAAAACAAAACTTGTAGAAAATTTAATTCTGAACAAATTGGTATAAAATAAGACAAGAAACAACCAATATACAAACTTCCGTTTGTAATCTCTTTTTGTTATCAACATGATGAGTCCCCACTTTTCGCTAGATGTGTTAGTCCACTGTATCGGCATTACCTAGAGCAATGGATTGGCCGTGGAGGTCCCCAATCCTGGTATTACACGATAACGGGCTCTAATAATCAGTAATTTACTTTTCAGCCCATAGGGGAAGACAATGCTAAATTTTTAACGGGTTACGAGGTGTGGCTATTAAATAACGAGACTGACGTTGTAAAAAAATTTTTTTTTTTTTTTTTTATACATAATCACTTATTGTCACCTTCAATATACACTCCTTCTCTATCCCTACTACGCTCCATGCGAATTTTCTATTATTGGAAACAGTGTTGGAAGTCATCTTCTGTCAGCTCCTTCAGGACACGTGCCGCTCAAAAATGTTTGAAATGAAGCTCGCAAAAATGTTTGTACTGACACTTTGTACGCGATTGAAAATGACCCAAAGCGCCAACCCATGCACTGAAAGAGCCGAACTTCACCGAGAGCCAAAAAAGCTCGAATGAGCAAGTCAAAATTTAAAGCAATGATGATTGTTTTTTTTTTGGTATTCATGGGATTGTGTACCTTCACTGGGTTCCTGAAGGTCAAACAATTAACCAGTATTACTACCTTGAGGTACTTTCCAAACTACGTCAAAGAGTAAGGAAAAACGCCCCGAAATGTGAAAGGACAAATCATGGGTTCTCCCCCAAGACAATGCGCCAGCTCATTCCTCGTTATCTGTCAAGAGGTTCCTAGCCAAGTACAGCATCTCAGTGTTAGAACATCCACTTTATTCACCAGATCTTGCACAATGTGACTTCTAAGTATTCCCTAAGGTGAAATCTGCATTAAAAGGGACAAGATATGAGTCTGTGGAAGCTGTAAAAGAGAAAGCGGCACGTGTCCTGAAGGAGCTGACAGAAGATGACTCCCAGCACTGTTTCCAACAATGGAAAATTCGCATGGAGCGTTGTAGGGATAGAGAAGGAGTGTATATTGAAGGTGACTGATTATGTATAAAATAAAAATAAAATTTTTTACAACATCAGTCTCGTTATTTAATAGCCGCACCTCGTATTCTAATCAGTAACTGTTTGCCCATAACGGGGAGGTGGAGTGTTAAATTACACTCGATCTGTAGATCCAAGGCTACAAAAAATAGTTTTGTTTCTTATCACATAGTCAGCCAATTATATGACTGAACAATTGAACAACAGAAGAGGTAGAGGTGTATAAGATACTAGTCATGAGTTATCTCCTCTGAGAGTAATTACTTTTACTATCTGTCTCTCGAAATCGGTTTGTTAGCCTAGAAATTGACATTTTTTCTGGTGGAGGAACACCAACAAATTTAATTTAAAATGATTCTTTTACACTCGCGTACGATTTCATAGCAAAATATTGTTCAAGAATGAAAACCCGTTGTTCTAGGGTAAAAGACATTCTGTTCGTAACAAGACCGGAAACGGTAAAAAATTTTACACACCTCAAGCAGAATCAACTCACTGTCGTATCTATACCGGTTGAGTTGGGTGTCGTATCTATACCGGTTGAGTTGGCCAACCAACATCGTGTCACAAATCAAAATTTCCCTTTCTTAGAAAAAAATTATCAGACATTAATAATTGGGTAACAGGACTAAAAAATCACTCCGTATTTCAATTATACATTGATTTACTACTACAAGGTTACTACAAAAAGTGTGTCATCTTTTAATATTTTTCCCATAACAGGTAGGTGGAGTGTTAAATTAATTACACTCGATCTGTTGATCCAGGGCTACAAAAAATAGTTCTGTTTTTTATCACATAAACAGCCAATTATACGACTGAGTCATTAAAGAACAGAAGAGGTAGTGTGAAGATACTATTGAGAGTTATTTACTCTGACAGGAATGAATTTCATTATACAGCCAGACCCTGTAGTGAATGAAGTGAATGTGTCATTTGCAGGGTGGAAAGTGGGTGCTTTTCGGAGGGCCTGGCATGCTGATAAGCACACTTTTTCAGCTCAGTGAGGAAGGCAATAGAAAACCACTTCACTCCTCGTTTTTGCTTAGTAAAACTTCTAGAGGTTTAAACCAGCCCTTTCGGCTGATCTTATCCGTTTTCTGTATGCCACTATCAAATCCGATTTCCCTGAAGGGTTACACAATTCTCCCACTCCTGCGTCTAGCGCGCCAATCTGACTAGCAACATTCCTGCGTAATGTCAACTCCACTCCGATTTCACAGTTAGGTACTGCAGTCTGCTATGAATTTTATAGAGTTACTTAATAATATTCGGACGGAGAAAGATGCTGCAGAATTCCTTCAGGGAAAGGGGTTATTGCAAAATCCCAGAAGATGTGGCAACTGAAAAAGTATGTGTGAAACACTCGCACGACTTTCTCTTTCCAATGTTAATAATTAAAAAATATAACGTAATAGTAATTTAGTAATATCTAAATAAGAAATAAAACAACAGAACTTGTAACATAGTACTATATACTGGGATTGGGAAGGACGTGTGAACGCGTGCGTGAGTGTATCTGTTTCAGCAGAATATTTAGTAAGGCTGGAAAAGGGAGAAATGAACAAGTGTGCAACCCTTTGAGGAATGCGGATTTGATAGTGGCTTACAGAAAACGGAAAAGACCCCTTTTCGGTTGTTGACCTAAACAGCACTAATCGGCGGGGCGGTTTCAGGGCTGATTTTCGGGGCGGGGGGCTATCTTGTTTTTATGTAGCTCTTACTACATAATTTGTAATACATAGTTTGTAATTGAGTCATTGAAAAGTCCTCTTTTATGCTGTATTGCTGTAACCACAATTTTAATTCATAGAGACATTTTCAAGGCGCTGACTGGATGCGAGTGGCTTTTGACTACTGACACTGATTGTTATCTTAATACTATTTAAAAATATACTTTCTGTTTGACTCATTTTTATACTAAAATAATTATTGTTAATTGATATTTACTAGTATTGGGATTCAGTTTTGTTAGAAATAATAGCTTATAGAAAATATTAAACTAAGTTTTCCTAGTATTTCGGGAGGGGCCATGGCCCCTTCCCTGAAACCGCCCCTGCTAATCGGTAACCTTCTGTTCATCCCATTGGGGAAACAATGATAAGATTTTAACGGGTTATACTGATCAATAATCTTCTTTTCAGCCCATTTGGGAAACAATGTTAATTATATTCACAGATTAGTAGGACTTCTCTGATTAGTCAAACCTTGGATAACCTAAAATCTGTCTGCAACAAGAATTAAAATTCAGATATTGACAGTCATTATAATGGTAGATTTTAGCGGCTTCTGTAAAACATAAGATTCATTATGTAATATTCTAGTATAAAAATACTTAATGTAGGTAACAGCGTGAATATATTATGCAAATAATTGACATAATCAATTATTTATGGATTCATTTAAAAGGATTTTCTTTTTAAAAAAATAATAAAAGAGAACGTTGAACTGTGCTCGGTTCTTTAGCATCCATTATTCAACAGATAAAATTTATGTAAGTTTCATTCATGTCATTTGTAGTTTTGAAGAAGACGCATACATTATTTGAAGCAGTAAATTATTATATATTTGTTTGTTCGTTATGAGCTACATGTTAAGTTTTTCAGCTATTTTAGTTACATATTTTAAAGAATACTGTATTATAGAGTTTGCAATTTGCTGACATTGTGACTGAATATTCTAAAATTAGTAAATATAATGTTCATTTAGTATTTAAAGTTTGCACTTAAAGATTTCGATGTCTCCTCACCCAATAGGTGTAAAATTCAGGTTTGAAACACTCGTACGACTTTCCCTTACCAATGTAAATTATGAACAACATAACATAATTTTAATCATGAGTGAATGACACTAAATGAAATACAAACCTTTGTAGAAATTAAAATACAAAACTCACTAATTAACGTTAAACTGTGCTGTGTAAAAAAACTTCTTGAAAAAAAAGTTGTAGATTTTTCTATTTCGTATAAATTTATTTTTACACTTTAGTTTGTAAAATGAATATTAAAACAGCAATCTTTAAAAAACCCATTTTATCTTGAAAAGCATAAAAAATTTAGTAAATAAGGTGATTAAAAAAAATCTAGGAGATATTTTTAAGAAAATCGCATAAAAGTGAAAAATTACTCGAATAAACTATTACTTGGGGTTCGCCGATTTTTATGAAAACTTTCATGTCTGGCCCGCTAATGGTACTTAACCTAAGTTCTAAGTTTCAACTTCGTATGATATTCCGTTTCTAAGATATACTGTGTACACACAGATTCACAGATACGCAGACACAAACAAATCGCTAAAAACATGTTTTCGGTTAAATGAGCCTGAAAACGTGTTTCTGGTGAAAACTCGATTTCGAAGAATCGACATAAAAATAATACCCTACTTTCCTTCCCTATGTAAAACCCTGCCTCAAAAAGGATTCCTACAAATTTTTTTGAAAATCGTCTCATTTACTACATTTTTTATACGCTACAAGCGCCATGTCTGCTGAAATTCTTGACGAGTCTGTGCTCCCGTTGAAAAAAAAAGTTATTTTAATATTAAGGCCTAGGTATGCGTTCTAGGGATAAAAAGTATATAATCAAAGTTGTAGAACCTTAACAAACCTACAACTTTTATTTCAAACATTTGTTTGTACAACGCTTAGTTTAGCGGCAAAATGATTTTCTAATTTTCATTATTTTTAAAAATGAGATTTTTTAAGATTGTGGCTTTAGTACGCATTTTACGACAAAAATATCTATCATTTAAGTCGTACACCTTTTGTTTATTGCATCTTCTTTGACAGAGCTTAGTTTAGCGTCAATTAGTAATTTTATTTATTTTTCTCATCAAATTCGGTAAAAAGTGGATATTTTACGATTGCGGCCTTAGTATGCATTTAACGAAAAAAGCGCAGATAATGAAAGTTATAGGATATTAAAAACCCTACGGATTTTACTTAAAGCATTTTTCTCTACAGAGCCAAGTTTAAAAACAACGATTTTCCGAATTTTTAAGTCGGAGATTGATTTTCGTTTTCCGTCATTTACTCATGATTAACATTACGTTTGTTGTTTAGGTCATCAGCCAAAATACTGGTTTGAATCTCTAGAGGCTTTACTAAGTAAAATAAGGAGTGAGATGGTTTACTATTGCCACAATTCATTGAGTGGAAAAGTATACTTATCAGCATGCCGGGGCCTCCGAAAAGCATTTACGTTCCACCCTGCAAATGATACCTTCACTTCATTCACCACATAGTCTGGCTGTTGTTGTTCAGGTTATCATCCAAAATGCTGGTTTGAACTGTAGAGGTTTTACTAAGTAAAACGAGGGGTTAGGTGTTTTACCATTACCTTCCTCTCTGAGTGGAGAAGTAGGCTTATCAGCATGTCGGGGCCTCTGAAAAGCACATATTTTCCACTCTGGAAATGACACCTTCACTTCATTCACCACAGGGTCTGGCTGTATAATGAAATTCATTACTTTCAGAGGAGATAACTCTGATTAGTGTCTTTTACACCTCTGCTTCTTCTGTTCTTAAATGATTCAGTCATTTAATTACCCATCCTAGTACATGGTTTTATCCATACTTGGATGGGATAATTTCCACCACCTCTTCCGTAATAGGATAGTAGTATACTGTAAGAAATTTTGTATTATGGTAATTTCTTTTTTATGTAATGTGCAATATCATGGGAATAAATATATTATTATTATTATTAATTGGCAGACCCTGTGATAAGAAACAGAACTATTTATTTTAGCCCTGCAACTAACAGATTGGTCTGACTCTATAATGAAATTCATTCATTTCAGAGATACGTAACTCTGACTAGTGTCTTTTAAACTTCTAACTCTTCTGTCTTTAAATGCTTCATTTATATAATTGGCTGACCATGTGATAAGAAACAGGACTATTTTTTGTAGCCCTGGAACTAGCAGATTGAGAGCTAATAATTTAACCATCTGCCTGTTATGGGCAAAAAATTAGGTTATGTTTTTCATATTACATACATTGTTTACTCATGATTAAACATAGGTTATATTGTTCATAATCTACATTGGGAAGAGAAAGTTGTGTGAGTGTTACACACCGGATTTTTTTTTAGTTATAAATTAATTGAAATAAGATGGATTTTATGCGAACGTAACGAAGTATCTATACAGTAAATAAAGAGTACTGTTGTTTTTAAATACTCCAGCAAAACTGGTTTTTACTCAATTGGTAATACCAGATATTTATTTACGATTGAAAATAAACATAATAGGTGAACAAATTTGGAAACTTCTGGTTGTTTTTCATTCTCTCATTTTTTTAATACATTCTCTTGGTAGCCTCTGTTAAAGATCCTCATACATTGCACAATCTTATTTAATTCAATAGAACTACTTGCTTGAAAGAACAACTCTGGTGTTTTAAAATGCCAAGGTCATGTTTTGTTTTTAACTGAACAATTTTTTGGCAACCCGCTTTTATATTTTTCTTGTATTGTAATAAAAATAAAAAAAGTAAATTATATAATTAATTTCGGCAGAATTTTTGTGTAGTTTTTATGCCTATTCCATTATTTAAAAATTTTGTTTCCTCGTAAAAAATCGACTTTAAATATTTATAGAGAATATTTTAAATATATTTGTATATGTGTTAGTTATATTATAAAAAATTAAATCACAATGAACGTTCGCTTTTTATGTATTAGTTTTATTTATATTTTGTAAAAACGAAACTACAGGCTAAATTTATAACAGTATAAAATATATATTTGTCAATTTATAAGCTCTACTTAGTTAAAGTTACTAACTCTAAAGTCAGTTATTAAATTTATTTTTATTGTAGAAATTTCTGAAAAAAACCCTAACGTTTATTTTTACTTTCTCTTGCCTATATGAATATATAGGAAGGAAAGTATTGTTTTCATGTCGATTTTTCGAAATTGAGCTTGCACCGGATATACACGTTTTTAGACCCCCTAAACCCAAAAAATATGTTTTAGCGATAGGTCTGTGTGTGTGTGTGTGTGTACGCGCGCGCGCGTGTACGTGTATGTGTGTGTGTGTGTGTGTGTGCGCGCGCGCGCGCGTGTGTATGTGTGTGTGTGTGTGTACGTATGCGCGTGTGTGTGAATATCTCAAGAACCGAACATCGTACGAAGTTGAAACTTAAAACTTAAGTTAGGTACTACTAGAGGACCCGACATGAACATTTTCATCAAAATTTGTCAACCGGAAGTAGTTTATTCGTGTTATTTTTCACTATTTTGCAATTTTCTCAAAAACGGCTCCTACGTATTCACCTATTCACGTGAAACAACTGCGGACCGTATACGATCATTAATAATGTCATTCCCTTATCGTAATGACATTATTACTGACCGTCTACGGTTGACAAAGCTGGAATGATTCTCAGTAATGATGCGAATCCGGATTTTCTGATTTCGTTGCTTCATTACTACGGCAGAGTGGGGATACTGTCAGTAATAATGACCGTGTACGGAGCATGCATCATTCCTTCATCATTATTTAGTTAAGTTTGTAGCGTGCTGCAGTAAACATGAATGACGAAACTAAAGTATCAGTCGCGAGTGAAGTGGTTAGTAATCTAGAAGAGAACAACGATAGTACCGATGTTCTTCTAAATTTTATTGAAACATATGAGACTCTTCCAGAACTTTGGAACCCTTCTTGCGCATTATATTTAAATAAGACAAAGAGGAATCAAGCGTTGGATAAACTTTTAAACATATATAAAACCATTCAACCGGGGGCTACACGTGCTGATTTTAGGCTGTAAATAAATACACTGCGATGTAATTATAGGAAAGAACTGAAGAAAATTCTTACATCTCGGAGATCGGGATGTAGTACGGATGGATACTGATACGGACTGGTATACTTTCCCTCGTATTTGTATCCTTCCTTTTCAAAAATGGCTCAACCAATCGTAACAATTCACCGAAAGTTTCTTCGTTCATGCGAAAGTAGTTTTTACAATCCTCGGGTTTTGTTGCACTAACTTCTCTGAGCAGCACAACGTGGGAATGCTCACGGTTTTTTAGCCAGGTTTTCATCCAGCGTCGACGTTCAACATTACACTTTAAGCTTAATCATAAAATTAAAGCAACACACGATTTCTTACGCGAATCCATTACTGGTTCTTGTTAGGTAATCCAAGTAGTAATGAAGTAAAACTATTGTCATTATTACTGATGGTGTTCGGCTACAAAAAAATGATGCGGTAATGAAGCTTGAATTTTCGAAGTAATGACATTATTTATGATCGTGTACGGTCCGCAAACGAATAGATAAATTAACAAAATACCCGAAAGGAAATTTTACATGTAAAATAATTGTTTTATTTAAAAATTAAAAGACTTGTCTATAAAAGGTCAGTCGGTTGAAGTCGCCGTAAACGTCGGTTAAGGAACGATAGGTTTGAACGTGTATCCTTCAGACTCTGGACGGGAATTTATCACGGAACCTCCGCTTTGCCGCGTTGCACACAACCACTTGGCCATCGAAGTAGCTTAAGATAATTTATTAAAAAATAAATTGCAGTGTGGGGTAGGCTTTTTTGACGTTTTTGACAGCAAGGATATTTATATAAATCCTAGGTAGGAGTTACATCGCTCAAATAGGGAAGTAAAGATTCAAACATCCGTTTTATTTATGATATCCTGGTAGTTAAACCTCGTTATAAAGCCATGGATAACGTAATACCGAGGTGCGGTCGCTTGCTCCTGGCATGCTGCGCACGAGACGTCGCTTCTATTACGCAAATACGAGCGGTGTATAACGCCACGGTGTGTGTGGAGAAAGGACGGTGCTTCACTATGTGACGCTTACAACACATAAAAGTGCGTATATTGGGCAGGCAGTATTCTATTTATTTTTTAATCTCTGTGTGTACGTTGAAATATCTTTAAAAATATGCAACCCAATGACCCAATGAGATGAGGATGGTATACAAATATGACGTGTAGTCTTGTAGACTCAGATCGAGCATTCGGGTAATCCTAACCCTCAAAGTACACCCGTATCTACAGTCTAATATTTAAATTTGTATAAAAATAACTACCTGTACTAGGATTTGAAATAGTTAACTTAGTATCCGAAAACCACTGACGCGCGGCGATAACTTTATCATTATACCAACCTGGTGGGTTAGTATTTTAATAAAACAACTTTCAGCGTTACGTTAAATAGCAATTTAATGTTATATCATCAGCCTAAAGGCTGGTTTGAACCTCTAGAGGTTTCACTAAGTAAAACAAGGAGTGAGGTGGTTTACCATGCCATCCTCACTGAGTTGAAAAGTTTGTTCGTCAGCATGCCGGACCTTCTGAAAAGCTCCACGTATTTTTCATCCTGCAAAATGACCCCTTCTCTTCATTAACCACAAGGTGAAATTGTGTAATGAAATTCATTAATTTCAGAGGAGATAACTCCGATTAGTGTATTTTACACCTCTAACTCTTCTGTCATTGAATGATTCAGTCATTTAATTGGCTGACCATGTGATAAAAGAACTATGTTTTGTAGCCCTGGAACCAACAGATTGGGTGGAAATAATTTAACACTCCACCTCTCTATCATGAGCAAAAGCTCTTTAATACGAATACTATTTAACAAGATACTGATAAACAACCTAAAATAGTTGATCGAGAGCTGTTGTAGTTAAGGTCAACAGCCGAAAGGCTGGTTTGAACCTCTAGAGGTTTTACTAAGCAAAAACGAGGAGTGAGGTGGTTTACTATTGCCTTCCTCACTGAGTTGAAAGAGTATGCTTATCAGCATGCCAGGCCCTCCGAAAAGCACCCACTTTCCACCTTACACATTCACTTCATTCACTACAGGGTCTGGCTGTATAGTGAAATTCATTACGAGAAGATAACTCTGTCTTTTACACCTCTACCTATTCTATTCTTAAATAGTTCAGTCATATAATTGGCTGACTATATGATTTGAAACAGAACTATTTTTTGTAGCCCTGGAGCCAACAGATCGAGTGCAATTTATTTAACACTCCACCTGTTCGTTATGGGCAAGATCGAGAGCTAATGATCCAAATAAATCTTGGTTTCCCAGAGAATCTTAAAGAATTCTATAACTACCCATAATTTCAAAGTTCTAAATTATCAATTGAATATCAATGAAAGTTATTGAAGTTGGGGACAGAAATTATTTACGTTGTAACGCTGTGAAAATAAATAATTTAAACCAATTTAAGGGGCGCGATTTTGTTTGGGTCATAAGGACTTTCACGTGCGAGATGTTTTCAGGAACCAAACTGTTAACATAAAAATTATCCGTTTCGACTCGAGCCACCGAGTCTCATCAGTCGGGTTTGTTCTGATTTCGCAGAAGCTGGCATCCCGATACGGGTTAAATATTTACCTTTATTTAAAAATAATACAATTACAGTACATACTATGTTTAAAATTACAAAGGTTAATACAATAAACTTAAACTTAAGCCTAAACTAACTTAAATATTACATTAAATCTTAAAAATTAGAATTTGTGGTTTTTTTAACTTAACAATTAAATCGGTTCATGTTTTCTTACTAATATAAACAAGTTGCCTTCTTCTTCTTCTAACCTCAACTAGTTCAATAACACATCATTCAAACTCTTGCAGGTAATGTTAGAAAAAGCTTGTAGATTCAATTATCGTAGTTTCTTTTGTAGTTCTTCGTTGTCCTGTACTTTCCGTTTAAGATGTTGAGTTTGCTCCTTTCTTTCACAATTTTGGCACTTACTTTCAGAAAACTTTGGCACTGTAGATGATTTTACCTGATTATTTGTGTCTTTGGAAATGTTCGTTTCGTTGTGCCTTTGAACTTTATACGGAAGATGAAATTGTTTTGGATCTGAATTCTTGGCAATTATTTTCTTTACGTTTTCAATCCATGAATGATCCGCTTCTGTTTTAGACAGACGAGATTTAAATGTTTCAGCTTTTACCAAAATCTCTCGTAGACGAATTCGATCATCAACCCAGTTTTTAAGCATCATTTCTCTTGATAAGGATGACTCCTTTGTGGTTTTATCACACATACTAAATATTCGTTGCGTCGTTAACGAAATCTCTTGGATAATTACTTTAGAGATCTATCTATACCTCTTAACTTTTGCAATCCAACTACCAAAATGAAATCTGATTGGTTAACACCCCTTCCAACAAAATTTTGACCTCAATGAATTACTTGCTGATTTAACATGAAATCGGTTTTTGATTTGTTGAAGTTGATTTCAGTATTGTATTACAACTTTTTGACGATACCTTGCCGTATTTAACATTTTCGGAATGATCAAAGTAAAAACCGAGTTACGGATGTTGTCAAACCAGTTGTTAGTTGTAAATTATTGTAGAATGTCTAGTTAAGCGATCAAAAATAGTATTAAAATTTCCTGGTTCAGGTACTCTGTATATGCATATTTCAAAGAATAACAGATACTGTTATAATTGTGTAACTATAGTTTCATATTTATTCTATTCATTTCTAACAATAAAACCATGGCAACGAACTTTTTGAATGTTGACTACTGGTTTTTGTTTAAAGATTTACAATCCATGTCCCTTCCAGTGACAATTGGCTACATGCATTGTTCAAGAATGTTGTACGCTTACAATTATTTGTTTTAAGAACCTTTAACCATGTTATATTTCCGAAATTTGAGTGATCACTAACATTAAAATGCTAATAAAAGATAAAAATCTGCTGTGCAACACTCACACGAATTTCTCTTGCCAATGTCTATAATGAACGATATAATTTATGTTTAATTATTAGAAAACAATATATTAAATATATATTATTTAATTGAAATATAAATTTCTAACCATCAGCTTTTATTTCAAATATTTTGTTGTACAATGCTTAGTTTAGCGGCTATTAGTGATTTTCTGTTCCTTTTCATCAAAATCGGTTAACAAATGGGATTTTTTAAGATTGCGACCTTATTATGCATTTTAAAACAAAAGTGTTTATAATCAAAGTTACAAAACATTAAAAACCCTACAACTTTTATTTTAAACATTTTTCTCAACAGACCCTAGTTTAGGTGAAATTACTGATTTTCCGTTTTTTAAGTTTTACAAAGGTTTTTTTTAATTTTGTGTCATTCACTAGCGATTAAAATTAGGTTATGTTTTTAATTTTACATTGTTAACTCATGATTAAACGTAAGTAATATTGTTCATTGGCACGACAAAGTGTGTGAGTGTTTCACAGCAGATTTTTTACATAACTAATATTATTATGTAAATGAATTTATTTACTTTATTCTCTTGAACATAGATTACAGTATTTTTTTAAAAATAATGTACAAATAATAGATGAATTTTAACCAATTCATATTTGAAATGCTTTGTCCTCATATTTAATGTAAACTAAATTACAAAAAAAGAGAGTTTGATATATGTTCTAACGTCAGTAAATAGAATAGAGAATAAAAATTTGAAATGTATATTAGAAAAGTTTAAATATTAAATTAGAAACATTATGTGAGTAGAATGAAACTCAATATAAACAACCTTTCAATGGTTTGTTGAACTTATTAAATTAACATACGTTTCGAATTTAAAAAATTATTTCTGTGTTGTTTAAAAGGTAAAGAATAAAGAACACACTGCAGAAATTTCAACTTCTGTACGCTTGATTAAAAAATGAATAAGAATTTTTAACAGCTAAATTTGGATCACTTCAGTTAGTACCATCTCGAATGTACCGCGCATCCAATTTTCGAAGTTAATTTCAAAAAAAAATTGTTGTTTAGGTCATCAGGAGAAAGGCTGGTTTGAATCTCTAGAGGCTTTTACTAAGTAAAACAAGGAGTGAAATCGTTTACCATGCCTTCCTCACTGGGTGGAATGCTTATCATCATGCTAGGTTCTTCTGAAAACTACTTCCACCCTGCAAATGGCACCTTCACTTCACACAGACCCTGTGGTGAACCACAGGGTCTGGCTGTATAATGAAACTCCCCACTCCAGCGGCGCTTCGCGTCGCTTCCGTGTCTCGCATCACAGGGGTAGGTGGATCAGAATACATAAGCGGATCAGAACCATTTGTCATAGGGTGAAGTTCGGAGCTACAGTGCTCCGTTTAGAAGTTAAAAATTACGCCATCTCCATCCTAAAATGTGCGGATGAACTTCAGTAAAAGAGAAAAAAATTGTTTTACCCAATTTTAGGGGGCCGATATTGGTTTTTTGAGTTTTCTCTGTGAACGGGTGGGTTGATGGGATACCGGGTGCTCAGCGCAGACGTTTGAAGCGCCTCTGGCCAAGAGATCTTCTTGGCCAACTGTAGGGCTGTGGTGATGACTGCACGCTCCTTCAAGTAAATCAAGTTTTGGAACATTAGCTTCACATTTATAAATTGTTGTATTACTGTAATAACAGATACTAAATTTCATTTGAAAGTGTCAAAAAAATATCTTTAGCTTTCAGAACCCTTTTTTATGTACACTCATCGTAAAAAACCCCGTTAAGCAGATTTTTTGTCATTGTTGACTGTAATCAAGTTTTTACCCTGGGTAAGGTGCTGAAGGATTTTTGAAAATACGCGTTGTGCAGGACTGTGCAAGCGAGATAAGTAGTGGCTGTTTTATCGATGGATAGAAAAGTTGCGTTTCTTTAACAAGACTGCTCGTTCTATCTCCTTCTGTTTAGCATGGCACATTTTTCCTTTCCATTGGTTGTACGAAAGTTCAGCTTCTCAACTGACTCACTTGCATTAAATTGGGAACAGAAGCAGAAAAACAAGATGGCGTTTTCCTGCCACGACGATTACATGGTTTCTTGGCACGAGATACTATGCCTATTGACCTATAGGTAATTTTTTTGTTTTACTAAATGAACCAAATATTAAAGAGCCAATTATGGAACATGTTGCTGTTTTGGTCATCAGCCGAAAGGCTAGTTTGAACCTTTAGAGGTTTTACAAAGTAAAACGAGGAGTGAGGTGGTTTACTATTGCCTTCCTCACTGAGTGGAAAAGTACGCTTATCAGAATGCCGGGCCCTCTGAAAAGCACATATTTTTCACTATGCAAATGACACCTTCACTTCATTTACCACAGGGTCTGGCTGTATAATGAAATTCATTACTTTCAGAGGAGATAACTCTGATTAGTATCTTTTGCACCTCTACCTCTTCTGTTCTTAAATGATTCAGTCTTTTAAAATTGGCTGACCATGTGATAAGAAACAGAACTATTTATTTTAGCCCTGAAACGAACAGATTGAGTGTAAATGATTTGACACTCCACCTGCTTGTTATGGGCAAGTGGAACATATATCCAACCTAATTTAACAAATAATAACAGAAATGAAGTGCACATTGTGTGGATTCCATCGCGCTGTGGTATACACGGAATGAGATGGCGGACTCAGCCGCAAAAGAGGCGTTAACGATCCTACTAATAGAAAATCATCTCTCATCATATACAAATATCAGGAGACACCTACATAACCAAAACAAACAACACTGGAACCAAATCTGGACTCAATATCCTACAACATAAGAAAACATATATTTGAAAACCACAGCCACACATGGAGCTTCGAAGGCATTAAGTACTAACGCGATTACGCATTGGACACTCTACACTTGCACACAAACACTTACTGAAGAAAGATGAAGCACAACATTGTACACATTGCAACACGCCATTTACAAAAACATATCATCATAGACTGCCAAAATACACGTTCCACACGAACACTATTTTAAAATTAACAATGATTTAAGACTTAATTTGGTGGAAAAAGAAGTGATTCAAAACACTATAAATTTTTTGGACTTTCACAAAATTTCAGATTTGATATAGTTATGAAATCATATATATCTTTTTTTACTTTCTCTTGCCTATATGAATATATAGGAAGGAAAATATTGTTTTCATGACGATTTTTCGAAATCAAGTTTTCACCGGATCTACACGTTTTCAGACCCCCTGAACCCAAAAAACATGTTTTTTGCGATTGGTCTGTGTGTGTGTGTGTGTACACAAAATATCTCAAGAACGGAACATCGTACGAACTTGAAAATTGAAACTTAAGTTACATACCACTACTGGACCCGACACGAACATTTTCATGAAAATCGATCAACCGGAAGTAGTAGTTTATTCGTGTAATTTTTCACTTTTTTGCGATTTTCTCAAAAACTGGTCCTACGATTTTTTTAAAAATCGCCTCATTTACTCAATTTTTTATTCTCTACAAGATAGAGTAGGCGCCATGTTTGCTGAAATTCTTGGTGAGGCTGTTTTCACGTAAGAAAAGTGTTTTTCTAAGATTACGGCTTTAATATGCATTTAAGCGCAAATATTTGTATAATAAAAGTTGTAGAGAATTTTAAATCCTACAACGTTTATTCAAATCGATTTTTTTAAGATTTCGGCCTTCGTATGCCTTTTACGCCAAAAGTGTATGTAATCAAACTTATAGGAAATTAAAAGATCTACGACTTTTATTTAGAAAATTTTTCTCTACAGAGCTTAGTTTAGCGTGAAAGAGTGATTTTCCGTATTTTTAAGCCAAACTGAAGTTGATTTTCATTTTGCGTCTTTCACTCATGATTAAAATAAGGTTGGGGTTAGTTTTTTTGTTTATTGCTAATGTTTTATTACTAATGTTATATTATATTGTTAATTATCTGCTTTGGCAAGAGAAAGTTGTGTGAGTGTTTCACACCAGATTTTTCACACAGTGAAGAAGGCAATGGTAAACCACCTCACTTCTCATTTTACTTAATAAAGCCTCTAGAGGTTAATTTTTAAACGAATATTCGTTTGGAACCAAAATAATTAACAAATCTCTTGTATTAATAATACGTAGTGGGTCGTTTTTATACTGTAGCTTCATATTGTAGCCTACTCTTTAGATAAAATACAGCCACGATATCTTTAATACACAACTTATTTATTTTCATTATATATTTTTAAGAACGAAATAATAATTAATACTAGAGATGTGCGCTCTATGTATTGTTAGTTGATAATAAACATGCACACACTTGGTTCAAGTCACGCTATTCCTCGCTTGTATAAAGCTCTACGTGGATTGCTTTATGTAGGTAGGTAAGTTATGTTTATTGTACAATATACAAAGCGACTTGTACACACTGAATTAACTGAAGGTCAAGGTAATGATTTTTAAATTTTGTCCTTGACATTGGTCTTGAGTGGGTAAAAGGAACACAGAAATTAAATTCGCCGTTTTCCTTCTTTGTTTATTCTAGAACTCTCCTACATTTTGCAGGTAGATTTATTTATTTTTATTTAGGTATTTATGTCCTCGGTTATACCGCGCTTTCGGATATAACGCGAGTTGATTATGCCCCCGCATAATTTTTTACATCATTTAAAAATGCAGTGCTTTATATATTTTTACTTTCTCTTGCCAATATGAATAAAATTATAGGATGGTTTTTGTTCATAAAATTGGAATACATTTATTTATTTCAATGAACTACTTTAATTGAATGACATCTGATGCATACAACGTGCAGTAATCATAATGTCAAGCATCAATATATCAATTAATTAATATATACTTAATTGATATATTTCATATAATTTTTTTTTGAAGTTGAGTTTTCACCGGATATACTACGTTTTCAGACCCCTGATTTGAAAAAAAACATATTTTTAGCGTTTACGGTCAATCGGAAGTAGTAGTTTATTAACTTTTTGCGATTTTCTCAAAAACGGCTCTTGAAAATCGCCTCATTTACTAAATTTTTTATGCTCTACAAGATAGAGTGGCGCCATGTAGGCTGAAATTCTTAGGGAGGCTGTCCTCTCGTAAAAAATTGTTTTTTTAAGATTGCGGCTTTAATATGGATTTTAGCGCAAAAACGTATATAATAAAAGTTGTAGAGAATTTAAAATCCTACAATTTAAAATAAAACATTTTTATTGTATAACGCTTAGTTTAGCGGTAATTAGTGATTTTGTTTTTTTTTTCATGGAAATCTGTAAAAAATCGATTTTTTAAGATTTCAGCTTAATATGCATTTGATGACAAAAGTGTATATAATTAAATTTATAGGAAATTAAAAGATCTGCAACGTTTATTTAGAGCATTTTTCTCTACAGAGCCTAGTTTAGCGTGAAAGAGTGATTTTCAGTATTTTAAAGCCAAACTGAGGTTGATTTTCATTTTACGTTTTTCACTCATGATTAAAATAAATTATGTTTTTGAGGTTAGTTTTTTTTGTTTATTTCTAATGTTAGGTTATAATGTTAATTATTTGCATTGGCAAGAGAAAGTTTGGTGATTTTTTTCACACCAGATTTTTATTTTATCTTTTATTTTGAATCTTTAACTGTACTACAGAGAACAACCAAAAGATGCGAAAACACTGATATGAAATTACAATTAACAAGAACAGGTATGATATAAAATACAACTTTCAGCAATGTTAAATTTGGAATAACAATGAACGTAAAATATACTGAAGTATGAAAAGAAAAACAATAAAAAGTTCATATTGGCAAAGAAAAGTTATTAGTGCCAAAACAAAGCATATTTAAAACAAAACAAAAATTACATCTAATATTTCACATTATTTTATATTTTTCGACATAAACATGCAGAAAGAATTAAAGATCTCTGCTCCATCTTTTTTTTTATCTTCTTATGTAGCCTGGTGGATTTACCATATAACTGATAAGCGGATTATTATCGATTTGTTAGTTTGAATAGAATTTAAAATAACTATTTTTGATGATGTGGAAAATGATTCTACGGTCGGGGCTTCCGAATAGTCGGACCATAGAATGCAGGACTAAAGAGAGATTGTTGTTGTTTAGGTCCTCAGCCAAAAGGCTGGTTTGAACCTCTAGAGGTTTTACTAAGTAAAATGAGGAGAGAGAGGAGGTTTACCATTGCCTTCCTCACCGAGTGGAAAAGTACGCTTATCAGCATGCCAAGCCCTCTGAAAAGCACATATTTTCCACTCTGCAAATGACACCTTCACTTCATTCACCACAGGGTCTGGCTGTATAATGAAATTCATTACTTTCAGATAAGATAACTCTGATTAGTGTCTTTTGCACCTCTACCTCTTCTGTTCTTAAATGATTCAGTCATTTAATTGGCTGACCATGTGATAAGAAACAGAACTATTTATTTTAGCCCTGCAACTAACAGATCGAGTGTAAATAACTTGACACTCCTCCTGTCTGTTATGGGCAGAAAGAGAGATTACTATATATAAAAAGTGAAATTTTGTAGACATTACCCGGTAATCGATTTCGGCATCTCCAGTTTAGCAGTAAAGCGTATGTTGTCTGAAAAACTGAATTTGTAGGGATAAATTTTAAGCCCCCTTTCTCATGGATCAATGTTTTCTTCATTCAAAATTGGAATACATTTATTTATTTCAATGAATTACTTTAATTGAATGACATCTGATGCATGCAACGTGCAGTAATAATGTCAAGCATCATCTTGTAAAATTCAATTTGTTGGTGTTCATGACCTCTGGTGATAAATACACAAACTAAAATAGAGAACTAATTTCCTTGATCTGGTAGCCTTAGCCTTTCTCGGTTAAGTTTTACTACCAGGCGAACATAATTTATAAAGAAGTCTCGCAACAGCAACAAGTAGTCTTGGCTTCACTTAATTTAATGCAAGTATTATAAAATGTGTGTACGTGAATACAACCATCTTATTATAAGATCGAGGTTTCATTTAAAAATCTAGCTTATCAACAGTTTTTAATACCAAATAATCTGGTGTGAAACACTCACACGAATATCTCTTGCCATAGTAAATAATAAACAAAATAACCTATGTTTAATCATCAATAAAAAATGTAGACCTAATATAAAAATAATATTCTAATTTTAATCATGTGTAAATAACCAAAATGAAAATCCACCTCTGTTCGACAAAAAATACGGGCAATTACTAAATTGATGCTAAACTAAGCTCTGTATAAAAATAAATCAGTAGTAGCGGAACTTACCGACTGAAGTGACTTAATCGATAAATTAACCCTTTATAGGTCTTGGGTAAGTATACTTACCATTGACAATAAGGTCGATTTTTTTAAGAATAAGCTATGCAGTTAAACCCTATTGGTATTTTATGGTTTTATAGAGATGTTCTCTGGTAAGTAGGTTATCCACATTTTGAAATAAGTGCGCAGCGACCATTTGCTTCATGAGTTACACGAATGTGGTAAGGATTCATACCAGCGTACGCAACCTTGTTGTTTTGTTGTTACTTTTGTACAGTGCTTAGAAAATTCAAGTTTTTTAAGGGAAAGCAAGCATGCTAATATAAAGTTGAGATAATTTATTCTACATATTTTTCTGTTGTATAGAACTACAAGTTGTTTTAATAAGCATTCTTACCAATAAACATTATATGATTCCCACTTCAATAAATATTCCTTGGTAAGTATACTTAACCCAGGGCTTAAAGTAAAAAATAGAAATATCTTTCTATTCTGGCACTAGAAATACATTATTCAAGGCCCTATAAAACAAAATTTAACATTTTACAACATGTATATTTCCCCCCCCCCCGTAGTACTGCCCTTTAAGTTAAAAAAATTATATAAAAAAGATTTTTGTAAATATATATATATTTTTGTAAATATTTTTGTAATTGTAATTGTTTCCATTCTAATTGAAGATAGCCGAGCGTGACGTGGCGGCAAACCAAAGGTTTTCCCGTGGAAAAAACACGGTCCAGGCACGCCAAAAGAAGTACTCACTTCAAAAATTGAAATGAAGTCGATTTTTTTAAAATTTCCTATAACTTTGATTATATAAACTTTATCGTAAAATGCATACTAAGACTGCAATCTTAAAAATTCCAATTTTTTACCGATTTTTATGAGGAAATAAATTTACTAATTTATGCTAAACTAAGCACTGTAGAAAAAGATTTTTGAAATAAAAGTTACAGGTTTTTTTATTGTCTACAACTTTAATTTATAAACGCTTTTGTCCTAAAATGCATATTGAGACAGCAATCTTAAAAAGAAAAAACATTATTTACAACAAAAGCGCTCCCATGAATTTCAGCAGACATGCCGCTTACTTAATTTTGTAGAGCATAAAAATTTAGTAAATGAGGCGATTTTAAACAAAATTGTAGGAGCCATTTTTAAGAACTATGCAAAATTAAAAATTACACAAATAAACTACTACTTCCGATTAAATGATATTCATGAAAATGTTCGTTCGGGTCCCAGTATGGTACCTAACTTAAGTTCCAATTTCAATTTCGTAGCCTATGATAGTCTATTTTTGTTCTTGAGGTATTTATTTGTTTACACACACGCGCACACACACACACGCACGCACACACACACAAATCAGTAAATACACTTTTTTGGGATTCAGGGGGCCTGAAAACTTGTATTTCCGGTGAAAACTCGTGAAAGCGAAAAAAATAAATGGGATTAATTAAAATTTCATTGGCTACGTTGTGTGTGTTACTGGGTAAACCCTACTCGGTTGGGCGTTTGCTCAAAAGTAGGTATCAGGAGAACAAAAACGAGCAGAATTGTTGAAGGTTTTCAGTTGTGAAGTGTAAACAGTACAATAATGTAAATTGTAGGATTTAAACAAGTGTTGAGAAATCTAGTGAGCAAATGATTGTAAATTCGTAATTTGGGTGATTAGACTTCAATATCTTACCAGAAGAAGTGATAGTGGGGCATATCTTAAGACATCTAGATATTCCTTTATCAAAAATGGAGGGTAATATTGAGGGAGTGAATTGTAGGGGGTGGCAAAGGTTAGCATATTTAAAGCAAATTACAAAAGATGTGCGGTGTTGTAGGTACGTAGATATGAAACGACTTAGAGAACTGCATCAAACTAGTCGAGAGACGAATGACAAACAATAATACGAGAATCTTACTTAATACATCTGAGAAGTATTAGGTCCAAAAGATCAATAGAGCTTTTAACTCCTTCAAAAAATTGAAATTTTATGTAATATACGGAATTTCTGCCCATAACAGACAGGTGGAGTGTCAAATTATTTACACTCGATCTGTTAGTTGCAGGCTAAAATAAATGGTTCTGTTTCTTATCACATGGTCAGCCAATTAAATGACTGAATCATTTAAGAACAGAAGAGGTAGAGGTGCAAAAGATACTAATCAGAGTTATATTATCTGAAAGTAATGAATTTCATTATACAGCCAGACCCTGTGGTGAATGAAGTGAAGGTGTCATTTGCAGAGTGGAAAATATGTGCTTTTCAGAGGACCCGGCATGCTGATAAGTGTACTTTTCCACTCAGTGAGGAAGGCAATGGTAAACCACCTCACTCCTTGTTTTACTTAGTAAAACCTCTACAGGTTCAAACCAGCCTTTTGGCTGATGACCTTAACAACAATATACGGAATTTGGTTGTCGGTATTTACATTTCCAGTCACTAAAATAATACAAAAAGGGCCGCCTTCGAGGTCGAATGGTTAGAGCGCTAGCACACTGTAAAGCGGAAGGTCCCGTGTTCGATTTCTGGTTGTTATGGAAATAATTATTTAAAAAAACCCTTCTGATTTCTTACGAGTAACCCTTAATAGTCACTTGTAACCCTAGGAAGTTGATGTAACTTTAAATGAGCTGAAAAATATTAAAAGGATTTATTTATCAGTTACAGATGTAAAATAACTTAGGGAACAGTCAGTAAAGTTCTTAGGAATAACAGTCGATTCTTTGCTTCGATAGGAGGAACACATTAATCGATTGACATCAACTTAGGAAAACTGTTGTTTAGGTCAACAGCCGAAAGGCTGGTTTGAACCTCTATCGATTTTACTAAGTAAAACGAGGAGTGAGGTGGTTTACCATTGCCTTCCTCACTGAGTGGAAAAGTACGCTTATCAGCATGCCGGGCCCTCTGAAAAGCACATATTTTCCACTCTGTAAATGACACCTTCACTTCATTCACCACAGGGTCTGGCTGTACAATGAAATTCATTACTTTCAGAGAAGATAACTCTGATTAGTGTCTTTTATACCTCTACCTCTTCTGTTCTTAAATGATTCAGTCATTTAATTGACTGACTATGTGATAAGAAACAGAACTATTTATTTTAGCCCTACAACGAACAGATTGAGTGTAAATAATTTGACACTTCACCTGTCTGTTATGGGCAGTTAGGAAAACTATATATTTATTTAAGAAATTTAAAAGTGTCCTTGAAATTCAAACCCTGAAAATTGTTTACTTTTCTATGGTGCAGTTTTCTACTTGACTTACAGTGGGTTGGGGTGGTCCTTCGTATGACTATTTGAGTCCCCTGTCAGTAGATAGAAACTGATTTTAAAAGTTATAAGTAGAAAACCGTCTCGTTATCATTCAGACCAACTTTTTGCAGAATTTTTAGTAATGAACGTCAGTCAACTATTTGAAAGGGAAACCTTGAGAAAGCTGCATAAGAGTAAATCGAACATCCAAAATATATCTCGTAAGTACGACACAAGAAACAAACGCCAACTAAACTTCTTCCAGATAAAGCCAGAAGTGCGCTGTACGAGCGACACTTCTCTCACTTGGCCTCCAAATTTTATAACCTAAACATAAATAACTAAATAGAATGAAATTAAATTTAAGAATGAAATGCAGAAATCGATAATTAATGTTGGAAGGGACAAAGCGGAAGTGATACTAGGTAAAAAAAAGTTAACGGTGAGCTCAACTACATTTTTCTGGTAAATTAGTTTAAAAAATAGGGTATTTTCTGTTATCCCCCCCTAGCATAATTTTTCACATTTTGTGAATCTTTCGTAAGCAGTCTTACAGTACTTTTAACGATAAAAACGAGAAAAATATTTAAAAAAAATCCTACACCAATACTCTTCAAGTTAAGGTTAATATAGGTAGGGTTTAATACATTTCTTTTTTTATATTGTTCCTGTATGTAATAATGAAATATAAACTCATTGCGTATATGACATTATTAAATAAATTATCATTTAATTAATTTAACATAATTAGATTAAATATTATTCAAAAATTGTCAATAAATAGTTTAAGATTAACTTGAAAAATGAAAAAACCTTTAACGGTAACTTGAAAAATATTGATTTATGATTTTTTTAAATATTTTTACCGTTTTTATCGTTAAAAATGCTGTAAGAATACCTACATACGAAATATCTACAAAATGTGAAAAATTATGCTGTGGGTGCGAAGGAGGGAATAACAGAAAAGACCGAAAAAATTAGAGAAATATTTTTTTTCCATATACAGCCACATGGTTTTAACCATAGTTGGATATGTCAATTTCTACCGCCTCGATGGAATAAATGTGGTAATAGGAATGGATGTTTGTAAAAAAGTAATTTTTGTTTAGGTCATCAGCCAAAAGGCTGGTTTGAACCTCTAGAGGTTTTACTAAGTAAAACGAGGAGTGAGGTGGTTTACCATTGCCTTCCTCACTGAAAGGAAAAGTATGCTTATCAGCATGCCGGGCCCTCTGAAAAGCACATATTTTCCACTCTGCAAATGACACCTTCACTTCATTCACCACAGGGTCTGGCTGTATAGTGAAATTCATTACTTTCAGAGGAGGTAACTCTGACTAGTGTCTTTAACACCTCTACCTCTTCTGTTCTTAAATGATTCAGTCATTTAATTGGCTGACCATGTGATAAGAAACAGAACTATTTATTTTAGCCCTGCAGCTAACAGATTGAGTGTAAATAATTTGACACTCCACCTGTCTGTTATGGGCAAAAAAAGTAATATAAAATGTTAAAATTAAAATTGTATTTTTTTAAAAAAAAATGTATTATTATTATTTAAACAACAATTTTTATTTAAAGTTGTCGTTGTTTAAATACCGTGTTAATTAGAGAATCTAAACTGTGGCAGAAGATAGAAGATTCGATATGATTTTACAGCGCATGTTGCGCGCACGGCAAATTAAAAGCCCCACTCCTCTCTGATAATTTTTCGTTCAAAAGCAAACACGCAGTACCAACCAACAAACAACCCGTTGTAGCGACATACATGCACAGCGAGCGGATTCTCTCTCTGCATTGCATGCAACCTCGACAAAACAAATTTCTTGACTTTTTAACGATGTCTGAATACCAGGATGTCATGAATATCATAGACGTATAGTACTTTACAACTGCGTTAATATTCTCTGATAAATACAATTAAAAATTCGTAATCATCTAAAAATTAAAATATTCTGTAAATAAATATTTTTCAATTTTGTAAGAATATATAAAATAAAAAGTCTGGTGTGTGAACACTCACACAACTTTCTCTTGTCAATGAAAATAAAGAAACGAAAGATAACCTAATATTTTTTTTTATTAAATCCTAATACGTGTACGTTGCAATCTGTTCAATTCAGAACAATAAGCAACCCCATGACCCAATGAGATGGAGGATGATGTGTATGACGTGTAAATGAGGTGTAGTCTTGTACAGACTCAGGCCGACCATTCCTGTTAATTGAACCCCAACCATCAAAGTACACCGGTAACCACTGTCTACCATTCAAATCCGTATAAAAGTAACTACCCTTACTAGGATTTGAACCAGGAACCATCGTCTCCGAACCTAACATTAGTATACATTAGAAAAACAAAAACTAACCTCAAAAAACATAATTTATTTTAATCATGAGTGAAAAACGTAAAATGAAAATCAACCTCAGTTTGGCTTTAAAATACGTACTGAAAATCACTCTTTCACGCTAAACTAGGCTCTGTAGAGGAAAATGCTTTAAATAAAAGTTGTAGATCTATTAATTTTCTATAAATTTGATTATATGCACTTTTGTCGTAAAATGTGTACTATGACAAAAATCTTAAAAAATTCAGTTTTTACAGATTTTCATGAAAAAAAACGGAAAATCACAAATTACTGCTAAACTAAGCTAACAGATTTTTAATTTGTCTACAACTTTTATTAAATACTATTTTGCCCTGAATTGCATATTAAGGCCGCAATCTTAAAAAAAACCATGTTTTTCTACGAGAGAACAGCCTCTCCAAGAATTTCAGCAGACTTGACGCATACCCTACCTCGTAGAGCATTAAAAATGTAATAAATGAGGTGATTTAAAAAAACATTGTAGGAGCCGTTTTTGAAAATCGCAAATAAGTGAAAAATGACACTTTCACGTCATTCACCACAGGGTCTGGCTGTATAATGACGAAATTCATTACCCTCAGAGGAGGTAACTCAGAGTTGTGTCTTTTACACCTCAACCTCTTCTGTAGTTAAATGCTTCAGTCATATAATTGTCTGACCATGTGATAAGAAACAGAACTATTTTTTGTAGCCCTGGAACTAACAGATCGGGTGCAATCAATTTAACACTCCACCTGCCTTTTATAGGCAAGATTAAAGACAATATTGTGGGTAAGAATAAATAAGGTATAAAGTGTATTAAAATGCTTGAATATTTAGAAGAAATTAAGTGCGTTTTACCGTGCATTAATAATCTTACAAGATCTTAAACCGATATCCCTGTATGTAATTAATTATCATTTCCCCGTTAAGAAAGGAATGCGCAGAGAAAGATGGTAAGCTGCATAAACAATTACTTTATAGTCAGTAGTTAAGTTAAAAATAATAAAATATTGATTTAGAGAGAAGTTACTACGTACGCAAAATTTACTCAGCTGCTTTGTTTGCTTTGGCTTTGGCACCAACTCGTATAAACCAAATGACAGGAAAGTACGAAATCAGAGAAATATTCAAATACAGTACCTGTACAGATGGCAACTGTGCCCAAGCTTTCTCTGTAACATCCTGTTATCCTGGTTTCCGATTTTGTGAAAAGATGTGTAACAATCGTCGTCATCGTCAACTACGTAATGCTATGACGTAGTTGACAGTTGTTTTAATCTCTAAATATCTGGTGTGAAACACTCACACGACTTTCTCTTCCAAATGGAAATAATCACCAATATATCTTAAAATTAGTAATAAAACATTAGATACTAACTTCAAAAAACGTTACCTTTTTTACCAATTTTAATCGTGAGTGAATGATACAAATTGAAAACCAACCTTAGTTTGGCTTAATAATAAAAAAAATTACTCTTTCACGCTAAACAAGGCTCTGTAGAGAAAAATGCTTGAAATAAAAGTTGTAGACCTTTTAATATCCTATAAATTTAATTACATACACTTTTGTCGTAAAATGCATACTGAGGCCGAATTCTTAAAAAATTCATTTTTTTACAAATTTTCATAAAAGAAAACAGATAATCACTAATTACCGCTAAACTAAGTTATACAAAAAAATGTTTCGAATAAGAGTTGTACGTTTTTAAATTCTCTACAACTTTTTTACTTTCTCTTGCCTATATGAATATATAGGAAGGAAAGTATTGTTTTCATGTCGATTTTTCGAAATCGAGTTTTCACCAGATCTATACGTTTTCAGACCCCCTGAACCCAAAAAACATGTTTTTAGCGATTGGTCTGTGTGTGTGTGTGTGTGTGTGTGTGTGTGTGTGTGTGTGCGTGTGTGTGTGTGTGTGTGCGTGTGTGTCTGCGTGTGTGTGTGTGTGTGTGTCTGTGTGTGAACAGAATATCTCAAGAACGGAACATCGTACGAACTTGAAACTTAAAACTTAAGTTACATACCACTACCGGACGCGACACGAACATTTTCATCAAAATCGGTCAACCGGAAGTAGTAGTTTATTCGTGTAATTTTTCACTTTTTTGCGATTTTCTCAAAAACTGGTCCTACGATTTTTTTTAAAATCGCCTGGTTTACTCAATTTTTTATTCTCTACAAGATAGGATAGGCGTCATGTTTGCTGAAATTCTGGGTGAGGCTGTTTTCACGTAAAAACGTTGTTTTTTTAAGATTACAGCTTTAATATGCATTTTAGCGCAAAACTTTATATAATAAAAGTTGTAGAGAATTGAAAATTCTACAATTTTATTTCAAATAATTTTTTGTATAACGCTTAGTTTAGCGGTAATTTGCGATTTTCTGTTTTTTTTTCACGAAAATGTGTGAAAAATTGATTTTTTTAAGATTTCGGCCTTAGTATGCATTTTACGACAAAAGTGTATATAATTTAATTTATAGAAAATTAAAAGATCTACAACTTTTATTTAAAGCATTTTTCTCTACAGAGCCTAGTTTAGAGAGAAAGAGTGATTTTCCGTATTTCTAAGCCAAACTGAGGTTGATTTTCATTTTGCATCATTCACTCATGATTAAAATAAGGTTATGTTTTTGAGGTTAGTTTTTTGTTTATTTCTAATATTTTATTATTAATGTTAGGTTTATTGTTAATTATTTGCATTGGCAAGAGAAAGTTGTGTGAGTGTTTCACACCAGATTTTTTTTTTTAAGTTATTTATTTAAGGTCGCATCAACAATGCAGTCATTAGCGACCAGTTATTACAATCAAATTATAACAGTATCCAATAAACTGCTGATACATAATTACAAAAAACAATCAACAAAAAATAACAACAATGAATTAATTACTTACAAAAATCAAAAACATTAAATAATAACAATCTCTACAACTTTTAATTTATACATTTTTGCGCTAAAATGGATATCAAAGCCACTATCTTAAAAAAAACCATTTTTTTCTACAACAGAATTGCCTCCCCAAGAATTTCAGCAGACATGGCGTCTGCCCTATCTTGTAGAATATAAAAAATGTAGTAAATAAGCCGATTTAAAAAAAAATCGTAAAAGCCGTTTTTGAGAAAATCGCAAAAAAGTGAAAAATTACAAGAATAAACTACTACTTCCAGTTGACAGATTTTGATGAAAATGTTTGTGTCGGGTTCTCTAGTGGTAACTACTTAAGTTTAAACTTCGTACTATGTTCCGTTCTTAAGATATTATGTTCACAAGTAGACTAATCGCTACAAACATGTTTTTTCTATTTAGGGAGTCTGAAAACGTGTATATCCGGTGAAAACTCGATTTCGAAAAATCGACATGAAAACAATACTTTTTCCTGTATTTTGATATCGGCAAGAGAATGAAAATGTGTTGCGATCTGTTAAATTTAAGAACAATAAGCAACCCCATGACCCAATGAGATGAGGATGATATGAATGACGAGTAAATGAAGTGTAGTCTTGTACAGACTCAGGGCGACCATTACTGAAAGAGTGTAGTTAAATAAACCCCAAATATCGAAGTACACCGGTAACCACCGTCTAGAATTCAAGGATTTGAACCAGGAACCTTCGACTCCGAAAATCATCTGTTAAAAATTTGATAAGCGGTGACGACTTTATTACTAGACCAATGGTTTTGTGACAGATATGAACAAATTTGGCCATAACAGGCAGGTTAAATTATTTGCACTCGATCTGTTAGTTCCAGGGCTATAAAAAATAGTTGAGTTAATAACATAGTCAATTATGTGACCGAAGCATTTAAGAACGGAGAGGTAGAGGTGTAAAATATACAAGTCAGAGAGTAATTATCTCCTGAGAGTAATGAATTTCATTGTACAGGCAATGGTTAGCGCAACTACTTTCTATGCCGGCGTCCCGGGTTCGATTCCCGGTCAGGTCTGGCATTTTTTCATTACTCATTATCATGTATCATCAATCTCACCGTCTGCATTAACATTAATTGCAAAATAGTCGGGCGTAAAACAAAAAATGTTGTACAGCCAAACCCTGTGGTGAATGAAGTGAAGGTATCATTTGTAGGGTGGAAAGTAGATGCTTTTCTGAGGGCCCGGCATGATGATAAGCATACTTTTCACTCAGTGAGGAAGGCATTGGTAAACCACCTCACTCCTCGTTTTACTTAGTAAAGCCTCTAGAGGTTCAAATCAGACTTTCGGCTGATAACCTAAACAACAATAATTTTTTTTAAAGAATACATCCCAGTCGATAATTTGAAGAGTTGAACACGGATTTAATTCGTGGCGCCCATAAAGTGCAGCTGCTACATCGATTGTATACTCCAACGTGTACAAACACACACACACACACACACAATGTTTTGATAAATTACCCCGCGTACGTCTCTCATTATAATCACACCCCTTCATCTAATTCGACAGCAATACGTATTCACATGTACACACACGCACATACATATTTATGAAAATTCTTCATTAGGGCCCTTAGGGATTTCATTTTTGAAAATTTAAAAAGAAATTGTTGCGGTGAATATAAATATAAATACGCTGGCAAAAGTTTATGAAAATCCGTTCAGTAGTTTTGGAAATTAGCTTGCACAAAAAAACACTCCTTTTCTTCATATATTAGTATAGATTATTATAAGAATTTATATATTTTATAAGAATTTATATATTTTATAAGAATTTTAGTGTGACCTTATGCAGTAATAATAAATAAAGAGATAATAATAATATTTTTTTCCCTAATTTGTGTACGTTGCAATCTGTTCAATTCAGAACAATAAGCAACCCCATGACCCAATGAGATGAGGATGATGTGTATGACGTGTAAATGAGGTGTAGTCTTGTACAGACCCAGGCCGACCATTCCTGAGAGAGTATGGTTAATTAAACCCCAACCATCAAAGTACACCGGTAACCACTGTCTAGCATTCAAATCCATACAAAAGTAACTAACTACCTTTACTGGGATTTGAACCAGGAACCTTCGTCTCCGAAAATTAACAGTTAAACAGCTGATTTTAATAATAATATAGTTGACAAAATATTAAAAAAAAATTGATTAGTTAATCCAAGTCACACCAATAATATTTTTATGAGTACTTTTAGATGTAAAGTTTTTTAAATTGTTAAGTTCGTATTAGAATATTTTGTGAGAGTAATTTGTGTGGTTGGTTACAAGATTCCCTCTCCTAAATGAAGTGAGTAAGAGAAGGGGAGTTCTTGAGTAGTGTGGAAGGTTTAACAGCTCTCGCACATTCTCTGAATCCCTATTTTCATCATTGCTTTGCAGCACACATTAAGATTGCGATACCAGGATTGTATAAGGAAGGAGAGGTACAAAACTACATGCAATATATTTATAAAATGTATACAGAGAGGGTGTACCTTCTTAATTTTATATGAGCCTGGTACATGACTTGGTACTGAGCATTCATTGCGAGCGAGTTTTGCCTGAGTCGAGGTGTGTGCGGTGTTTTCCTTTCCATTCAAGGGAACGGTTCAACACTGTGTGTAGTAGAGTGGCCAGTTGGTTCCACTTAACACTGTGGTACCTCGTACCTCAGCAAACTGCAGTTATTACAAATTTTGAAATTGAATTTTATACAAGAAGAATTTTACTACCAAACTCGTCACCTACTGGTACCTAGTACATACTCCAAAAAAAAAGAAGAAGACCAAAGGCAAGGTGTTGGAACGACTTTGACACCTTTGCAGGCTTTTCTGGGAAAATTAAATGTACATGGGAAATACATTATGTCCTGTTTGTTGTTTAGGTCATCAGCCAAAAAGGCTGGTTTCAACCTGTAGAGGTTTTACTAAGTAAAACGAGGAGTGAGGTGGTTTACCATTGCCTTCCTCACATGTCCTGTTTAGTTCATTTAAAAAATTGTATTTTAAAAGGAGACATTTAAAAATGTTTTGTGTACCGGTATATACGAAATTTATTTGTTTTGTTTTAGGAGAGAATCACATTGTTTTTTACTTTCTCTTGCCAATATGAATACAGGAATCTATATAATCAGGAACCAAACTCTATAACCCTCGGCTATAATCCTGTATATAGGAAGTATTGTTTTCATGTTGATTTTTCGAAATTGAGTTTTCACCGGATCTACACGTTTGCAGACCCCCTAAACTCAAAAAAACATGCTTTTAGCGATTGTTCTGTGTGTGTGTGAACAGAATATCTCAAGAACGGAACAACGTACGAACTTGAAACTTAAAACTTACGTTAGATACTACTACCGGACTGGACACAAACATTTTCATCAAAATCGATCAACCGTATTAGTTTATTTGTGTCATTTTTCACTTTTTTGGAATTTTCTAAAAAATGGCTCCTACGATTTTTTTAAATCGACTCATTTACTAAATTTTTTACGCTCTACAAGATAGGGCAGGCGCCATGTCTGCTGAAATTCTTGGGGAGGCTGTGCTCTCGTAGAAAAAAAATGATTTTTTTTTAAGATTGCGGCTTTAAAATGCAAAATAGCCTGAAATAAGACTAAACCTATACGTTTAATGTAATTATAAAATTAGTGTTGCCAAGACTGTAAACTAGTACAATTGTGCGAATTAATTCACACCGGTCACCTAGTTATTAGGCCTATTATTAGTATACTAAAAAAAACTGATAATTTTCGTGAATTATTTACAGACAAAAGGCGTAAGGGTCTAATGTTTTGAAAAACTAACCATCATGGTTAGTTTTTAAAAATATTTTAGCACCATTTTTAGCATACTCGAAAATTGCTTGGCTTGCGAGGCGCTTCGTGCTTGATTTTATAATATGTGGGATACTTTGAAATAATTTTCGTTCTTAACGGACTGAACAGACTTTCCATTTTCAGTTACTTCACATTTTATTTTTAAAAGTAAAGTATTTCACATCGTTATAATAATTTGGTAAGTTTATACAAAAGTTTGGTTTAATTTAAAGTCGCTTTAAAAACATGCTCATTAACATTTATTGTGGGTTTATTTGTTGGTTTAATTTAATGTATTAAAATTTTCAGACATTAGCCGGGAATCAAATCCAAGGCTTCCTCTTTGCATTCTTACACGCTGATTAATGCACCATGGAGGTGGCTCGATAAGCATGTTTAATTTTTGGTTAACCAAAAAACAAACCAGACACGAATAAGACTGAATAATATTCCAGACTTATTCTCTAAAACTCACTTTACATTCGCACAACAAATTGCGGTAGGTCAGTTACACCACTCGTTGGACTTCTACTTATTTTCAAGTAACAGGCGAACATACTTCATGAGACGTCTGAAAGAAGAAATTCAGTTATTTCCTGGATACGCTGTTTTAAAGTTAAAAATTTGGTGTTAACGCTCACACAACTTTCTCTTTCTTGTACGAAAAATATAACCTATGTTTAATCATGAGTATACAATCTAAAACGAAAAACAAAACCTAATTTTAATCATGAGAGAATGACGCAAAATGAAAATCAACCTCTGTATTGAGCTTAAAAAAACATAAATTCACTAATTGACGCTAAATTAGGCTCTGTAGGAATTGCTCGATTTTGGGACGATGTTTCCGCTTCTTGAACCGGTCGCGTCGCAAAATCGGAAACTTTGCTTCATAGCATTGCAATGTTGTCGTTTTTGTTTTAAATTCATCTACAGGAATATGCCCTAATGTCTTTCTTAATAACGTTCCCATACCTCAGAAGTGTGAAATTCGATACTTAGGGCTTATCTTGGACAAAAGACTTACGTGGCACTCGCACATAAAAAAGAAAAGACTTCAATTAAATACAAAATTACGACAACTGTACCGATTTCTTTGTAGAACTTCTCCTTTGCCAATTTCTTCAAAATTACTACTGTACAAATCGTTGTTTAAACCAGTTTGGACTTACGAAGTCCAGTTATTTGGCTCAGCAAAATCCAGTAATCTTAATCATCTACAGACGTTCCAATCAAAATTTTTCCGTTTAATATAAAGAGCTCCGTACTACGTAAGTAACGACACTTTACACTCCGATTTCGGGATTCCTACAGTTGAAGAAGTGGCACAGTCCTATTATAAAAAATTCTTTTCGAAATTACTAATAAATCCGAATCCTCTAATTCAAGAACTTCATCGCTTTCACCTTCCTGGGAATCCAGCCCGGCGTCTAAAAAGAAGATGGAATAGAGATCTTCTCTGAGTTCTAACTAAAATAATAATAATATAATAAAAATAATAACAATTAAACGAACTAATTATCATATTTAATACTTTTTTATACACTCAGAGAAATACCAATGGGTATCAATCTTTGTCTTTATTTTTCTTTTCATGTTACTTGTTTATGTACGTACAACACATTTTCTAGTAGTCATATATTTGTGTACTGTTGAAAATTTCAAATAAAAGATAAAAAAAAAAATTCATCTACAGACAGCGTTGCTGTTTTGCACAATAGTTAAGTAATGTATAAAGTAAATTTTTACGTATAATACAATAGTTTTAGTTGCGTATTCTGCCTGTGTTTCTCTGTTGAAACCACGCTATCCTACAGCTGAATTTGGTTATTTCTTGGTTTACATGATGTTTTTTAATACGTTTTCTTCAGTTTTGAGCATAGAATCGTTTTTTTTTTGTTTTTTAAAGAATAAACATTGTAAGTAACGATTCGTATATAATGAATTTTGAAAGAAGAGCATAATAAAGTTGTAAATAGTCGTGTCATCTGAAATTTTAGAAAAATATTATTTTCATTATTATCATAATTATTTTCAAACAGCTTTAGCATCCCTAACTGTCAGATAAAAATATCAATAATGTATTTATTCTATTTTCCTAAGTTTTCTTGTTATTTTGATACGTCACGTGATAAGGTTTGCCGCCCGCATTGGCGTAGTTAGTAACGTGCTCGCCTCTCATCATGCGGTCTTGGGTTCGAATCCTATTCAGGCATATTTTCATAGCTTACAAAAAATCATTTCATCCTTCACAGTCTGCATTAGCACTAATTGCAGAACAGTCAGACGTTAAAAAAAAGTGATAAGGTTTGTGATTTATAGCAAATTTTTAATGATTTCTTTACGGTTCGATGACCCATATGCTAGACATTCTCTGCCGGTCTAGAAAAATGTTATTGCCGGCTTTAGGGTTAAAAAGTCGTAGGAGACGTTTTTGAGAAAATCGGAACCATAAAAATGTTAAAAAATGTATTTAAATAGTTTTTAGACCTTCGGGCCAGCCCAGTCAGTCAGCTGGTAGTAAGTCGCTATTATTTGTTAAGTAACACCGGTTGGGTAAGCGACTTTGTATGGTGACCAGCTGACAGCCATCTGTGAACAAAACTCTACTGGGGGTTCCTGTTCAAACTCATGCCTAATTCACGTCAAAAAATAATACAGTCAAAGCAGCCATCAAATTGGGTAGTTGTCAATAATGTACAGTTCCCGATAACAAATAAAAGCTACAAAAAAAAATAGTTTTTAAATAACCAACCCACCGGGTTGGTCTAGAGGTAAAGTCGTCGCCAAAATCAGCTGTTTAACAGCTGATTTTCGGAGACGACGGTTCCTGGTTCAAAATCTAGTAAAGGTAGTTAGTACTTTTATACGGATTTGAATACTAGATAGTGGTTGCCGGTGTACTTTGATGGTTGGGGTTCAATTAACCATACTCTCTCAGGAATGGTCGACCTGGGTCTGAACAAGACTACACCTCATTTTCACATCATCCTCATCTCATTGGATCATGGGGTTGCTTATTGTTCTGAATTGAACAGATTGCAACGTACACATATTATAAAATAAAAAAAAAACAATTTTTTTTTGCATCTTTATAAATACAAAATGCATATTTCATCTTAACACAATTTCTTTTTATTTCTAAAACTAAACACGGGTTTGTTTTTGTGTAAAGGTGTGCTTAATCGTATTTTCTCAACAGTTTATTTTACACAAAAAAACTAATACGTAGAAAGTAATTATTTTCTTGATTTTCCCCTTTCGTAATTCAACAAAATTTGATTGTGGTTATTTATTATAAATTATTTTCTTACTCGATCCTGATACAGCAAAATAAGCACCAAACATAACATATTTTAATAAGTAAGTTTTAAGTCAGTAATAATATTACTGTAAACCTTTACTAATAAATTATTTTCGTATTTTCTTTGTTGTGTGTGGCATTATGATATAAAATTCTTTTAAATTTCAAATTGACAGTATTAATCTATTTCCCGTTGTTGAATTTATTTTTTTTGTATGTTGCAATCTGTTCAATTCAGAACAATAAGCAACCCCATGACCCAATGAGATGAGGATGATGTGTATGACGTGTAAATGAGGTGTAGTCTTGTACAGACTCAGGTCGACCATTCCTGAACGAGTATGGTTAATTGAACCCCAAACATCAAAGTACACCGGTAACCACTGTCTAGCATTCAAATCCGTATAAAAGTAACTAGGCCTACCTTTACTAGGATTTGAACCAGGAACCTTCGTATCCGAAAATCAGCTGTTAAACAGCTGATTTTGGCGACGAATTTACCTCTAGACCAACCCGGTGTTTATTGACATAAATTTATGTGTTTATTTTATGTGCTTATTGACATAAATTTTGTGTTTATTGACACAAACAATATTGACATTTAATTTCTTAAATGTCTAATATTGTTCCATTTTGTCTGTTGTAACAGTGTTGTTTTGGTCAACAGCCAAAAGGCTGGTTTGAACCTGTAGAGGTTTTACTAAGTAAAACGATGAGTGAGGTGGTGCCTTCCTCACTGAGTGGAAAAGTTCTCTTATCAGCATGCCGGGCCCTCTGAAAAGCACATATTTTCCACTCTGCAAATGACACTTTCACTTCATTCACCACAGGGTCTGGCTGTATGATGAAATTCATTACTTTCAGATAACTCTGATTAGTGTCTTTTATACCTCTACCTCTTCTATTCTTAAATGATTCACCCATTTAATTGGCTATAAATTAAATTATTATAGATTGAGTGTAAATAATTTGACACTCCACCTGTCTGTTATGGGCAGTTGCAACAGTATAAAAATTAAAAAATTTAGGCTCAGAAATGCGCAAAAACGTGTTTTTAAGATGTATATTTTAAATTTTTTCCCGAGGGAGGACCACTGGACCCCCCCGCTCTCCTGGGGGGTATGGAATACTTCCCAGACTCCCCGGTAGTGACCCCCCAAACTTGATGCTAATCCGCCACTGATTGTGAACCCCTATGGGTTCGCGTAGCACAGGTTGAGAAACATTGATCTACAAGCGTAGGGGGACCGTAACTGCCTATATAAGTACATGTTAAGTTTTTGCAACTTTTCTTAAAAACAATAAAAAATTGAAACAAAAAAATAAACTTCAGACATTTATGTAAATTTTCGGGCGCTTATTTTTGAATAAAGTATATTAAAAATTGTTTATCATTGTGTGTATTGTCACACATAAACACAGACCAATCGCTAAAAACATGTTTTTTGTGTTCAGGGGGTCTGAAAACATGTATATCCGGTGAAAAATCGATTTCAAAAAATCGACATGAAAACAATACTTTCCTTCCTATTTATTCATACAGGCAAGAGAAAGTAAAAATTTCACTACACCATGAATAATAATTGAAACACTCATACTTTGCAGTTTCATAATATGAAAAAAATATTTTTTCCCAATTACGGTCAGTCCCCTTTACTTCACAGATGAAGATACCGAACTACAATGTTTTTACCAAGACAAACATTGTATTGTCGTACTAAATAGAAAGCCTACAAATAAGTTTTAGCAGTGTTACTGTGGGATCCAGGCAAAGGTCAGAAAGCGGAAATGGCTTCCTTCATTATCTTATGACCTTCATTAATAATTCAGTATTCTTTTGTTTGTTAACCCTTTTTAAAAGAAAACTTTCGCTTTCTTTTATATTAGCCTATGGCTCATCATCTTTTCACCTATAGTTTTAGTACAGCAGGCACGTATCCAGAAGGGGCATAGGGGGCATTTACCCCCCCTGAAAATTTTAATTTTCCTCAAAAATATAGGCCTTGTACTTAAGAAAGAATAAAAATTCATTTTATAATTGAAAATATCTTGCAATCACATTGTTTCAATTATAATTTACAATGGAAAAATGCTATACAGTGGACGTCGATTATTCGGATTAATTGGGGATTTTATCGTCCGGTAAATGGATTTGACCGGATAATTGATTTTCCGAACTTAGTCTACAAAATCTAGAACTGAAAATTGTGCTATAATAATCATATGTAGTGAATACTACATATGAAACTCTATGATACATCGAGATCTCAACGTAGACACAGAATAGGCGTTCACGAGCTATAATAAATTATACACTCGTTTCTACTAAAAATTAATAAGTCATACGAATCTAGAAATACGAACTTTGTTGCACCCACAACTGCCATAAAATCCACAAAGGAGATTAAAAAGATACTGGAATAGGGATCTCATTATAAAACAGCGACGAGGGTTTACCACCGGGCAATTTCATTAATCAAGATGAAAACGGAATACTAAACATGTAACATAAATACTGCTGATTGTAATATAGGCTACATACGGGTTTGTTCAAAAAATAACCGAACTTTTGGTTTTAAATCTTTATTATTAATTTTACATATTATTCGTCCTTATCCCCTTCAAAGTATTTCCCTCCCCTATTCACACCCATATCCTTACGATGTTTCCACTTCGTAAAGCAGTCCTGGATAGCTTCGTTTGAGATGAGCTTCAATGTCTGTGACGAGTTTCTTTATTGTCATCAAAAATCATAATCATAATCATAAACACCCATATCCCTACGATGTTTCCACTTCGCAAAGCAGTCCTGGATAGCTTAGTTTGAGATGTGCTTCAAGGTCTGTGACGAGTTTCTTTATTGTCATCAAAAATCTCGAAACGGCGTCCTTTCATCACAGATTTTAATTTCAGAAATAAAGAAAAATCACAAGAAGCCAGATCTGAAGAGTACGGAGGATGAGGAAGGACAGTCATTTTATTTTTGGCACAAAAATAACGAATTGATAAAGCTGAATGTGCGGGCACATTGTCTTGATTTAGGAACCATGAATTGTCTCGTCACAACTCTGGTCGCTTTTTGCAAATTTCTTTACGGCATTTCAAGGCACGATCCAATTGAAATGCTAACCTCTTCTGAAAGTTCTCTGTCAGTCAATCGGCGATTTGCACGCACCAGATCATGGATTTTCCTAACGTGGGTATCATCAGATGAAGTCGAAGGCCTTCCTGGTTGAGGGTCATCTTTTATTGAATGGCAACCACTTTTAAATCGAGAAAACCATTCAAAACATTGCGTACGACTCGGAGAATCATCTCCATAAGCATGTTTTAAAAGTTGAAATGATTTTAGTTTTCCCCAGTTTCACGCAAAATTACATTTACATCTTTGCTCCCAAATATCGCATATTACAAAAATGTCACTAGCACTTAAACACGTCGTACTAAAAACACAACAACACGAAAAGCACATGAGATATCAACAATCCAAGAACATGTGTTTACAAAAGAAAAAACGTAAAAAAGTCTGCTGCCAACCGCACGTCGCTAAATATCCCCGTTAGCGCGTAATTCAAAAAATTCGGTTACGTTTTGAAGATACCTCGTATACAGAAAAATTTAAATGGCTCAGATTAGATAGAATTTTAAATCCCCGAATTCGTTTTTGAATTAATCATTTAAGTTAGTCCCAAAATTAAAAATAAAACAGATTAATCTACAAAATAAAAACAGCTTCCAATGTTTGTCTACAAATTTCCCTTGGTTCCTGTTTGCTGTGTGCATATAGATTTTTTTTTGTTTAACGTCCGACTTTTCTGCAACTACTGCTAATACAGACGGTGAGGGATGAAATGATTTTCTGTAACGTATGAAAATATGCCGTGCCTAAAAGGGATTCGAACCCAAGACCCACATGATGAGAGGCGAGCACGTTACCAACTACGCCAATGCGGCCGGCATATTGCATATGTGCCTCCATATGTGCATATGGAGGTATAACGTGGTTTTTTTGGGAAAATTCTCTGGCAAAAGGTTAGGGATGGTGGCAATTCAAAAATCGGGTATTTAATATTTTTAAAATAAATAAAAAAAATTACAATTTTAAAGCCCTACACTGTTTTTTACCAATCCAAACTAGAAATTTATTCAGGTAAGAAACTTCAACAGTGGAAATTATTGTCCCCTTAAAATTTTTTGTAAAAATTGATCACGTTATGAGACGTCTGAAAAGTATTCACAAGTACATAAGATTTCAAAATTAAATTCATGAATGTTCTCATAAAAATGGCTGTTACATAACAACGCAGAGGACACACTTGGTTACATATAAATTTATGCTATAAATATAGCTAAAATAATCCGGTTTACATGTATTTAGAAGTGGTTCTGTCTCATGGATTCAAACTGGTTTGTTTTCATACAAAATGAAAGTTGTCCGGAACTCCCACTCCGTTGGTGCTGATCGTTTTTATTTATTAAAACTTTGTACAAAAAAATCTGGTGTGTAATAATCACACAACTTTCTCTTGCCAATGAAAATAATGAACAATATTACTCTATTATTAGAAATAAACAAAAAACTAACCTCAAAAAACATAACCTTATTTTAATCATCAATGAATGATGTAAAATTAAAATAACATCAGTGTGGCTTAATAATACGAAAAATCACTCTTTCACACTAAACTAGGCTCTGTAGAGGAAAACGCTCAAAATAAAAGTTGCAGATATTTTAATTTCCTAAAAATTTGATTATATACACTATCGTCGTAAAATGCATCATACTAAGGTTGAAATCTTAAAAAAACACTTTTTACAGATTTTCATGAAAAAAAAAACAGAGAATTACTGATTACCAATGTTTGAATTAAAATTTGTAGGTTTTTAAATTGTCTACAACTTTTATTTCATACACTTTTGCGCTAAAATGCATATTACGGCCTTTCGGCTGAATCCATTCTCTCAGGTACTTGAATTTGTTATCTCTTTTGAAGTTTCCGTATTTAGATTTCATTGCTCTATATGTACTAGTAAATTTATTTATGTAAAAAAATTCAAATGAATTTTTGTAAAAAATTTTTTTTTTAACTGTTTGGGTTTCGCCAACTATTTTTTTTTCATTAATAATAATGCTGATTTTGAAAAGAGGTAGATAGCAATTAAATTAATTGTTAAAGAATATCAGACTTGACAGGGATCGAACTCTGTACACCAGCAGACCGTCCACAGCACCAAGAAAACCGTTCGAAGAATGGGAATTTTAGCCAGTTTATCATAAAATTCAGGAGTAAATCATTATTAATGAGTTACAGACTCTTATCAAGTTTTTCCCTTGTTGTTTAGGTCATCAGCCGAAAGGGTGGTTTGAATCTGTAGAGGTTTTACAAAGTAAAACGAGGAGTGAGGTGGTACATTTGCCTTCCTCACTGAATGGAAATGTACGCTTATCAGCATGCCGGGCCCTCTGAAAAGCACATATTTTCCAATTTGCAAATAACACCTTCACTTCATTCACCACAGGGTCTGGCTGTATAATAAAATTCATTACTTTCAGAGGAGATAACTCTGATTAGTATCTTTTACACCTCTACCGGAAGGCCAAAATAAATAGTTCTGTTTCTTATCGCATGGCCAGTCAATTAAATGACTGAATCATTTAAGAACAGAAGAGGCAGAGGTGTGAAAGACACTAATCAGAGTTATTTCCTCAGAAAGTAATGAATTTCATTATACAGCCAGACCTTGTGTTGAATGAAGTGAAGGTGTCATTTGCAGAGTGTAAAATATGTGCTTTTCAGAGGGCCCGGCATGCTGATAAGCATACTTTACCACTCAGTGAGGAAGGCAATTGTAAACCACTTCACTCCTCGTTTTACTTAGTAAAACCCTCTACAGGTTCAAACCAGCCTTTCGGCTGATGACCTAAACAACCTAAACAACAACAACACCTCTACCTCTTCTATTCTTAAATGATTCAGTCATTTAACTGGCTGACCATGTGATAAGAAATAGAATTATTTATTTTAGCCCTGCAACGAACAGATTGAGTGTAAATAATTTGACACTCCACCTGTCTATTTAGGCAAGTTTTTCCCTTGTGTTCTTCAAATAAAACTTAATTGAAGAAAAATATAAATGATAGATGCTGGAAGATTTATCCAAAGTAACTATTCATAACCTTGACTGACATAATCAGACTCATGAATTAACAATAGAAAGAAGTTTTTGTGAGAACAAGTACGTGGGATATTTTAATCATCGCGTTATTTATTACTATTCTTTATAACAATAGAGTTTCACTGCTATTATAGTAAATGGCACCTGTTTTAATAGACGATGTCATACCGATGTAACGATGCCATTGAAGAGTCTTCCATCAAAAAGGTTTCTTTAATCCATCAGTTTAAATTTCATTAAATTCATGAACTGCATTGAAAAGTTAGAAGTACGCTCGGAATCGGAAAAATCTCTTATTTAATTTATTATTTAAATCAAGTTGAACCCTTACTCATTTCTTAAAGCTTTTTGCCGGCCGCATTGGCGTAGTTGGTAACGTGCTCGCCTCTCATCATGTGGTCTTGGGTTCAAATTCCATTCAGGCAAGGCATATTTCATACGTTATAAAAAATCATTTTATCCTTCACTGTCTGCATTAGCAGTAATTGCAGAACAATCGAACGTAAAAATTAAAGCTTTTATTTGATTTTGATGTTTGTGAGAGGAAAGTTCCAGAAATGATTAGAGAAAATTTGACGAGAAACAAAAATGTGGAACAGATAACTATTATCGGTTTCATAATCATAGACACCCGAGTTTGAACCCTTGGACCTCCAAAACGATGAGTCGGATTTCAATATACTTTACATTAAAATTTAGCTCATTTTATTCTGCGTTGACCAATAATAAACCTATATTTTTAACTTACTTTCTCTTGCTTATATGAATATATAGGAAGGAAAGTATTGTTTTCATGGCGATTTCTCGAAATCGAGTTTTCACCGGATCTACACGTTTTCAGACCACCTGAACCCAAAAAAACATGTTTTTAGCGATTGGTCTTCGTATGTGTAATGTGTTGTGTGTGTGAACAAAATATCTCAAGAACGGAACATCGTACGAAGTTGAAACTTGAAACTTAAGTTAGATACCACTAGAGGACCCGACACGAACATTTTCATCAAAATCAGTCAACCGTAAGTGGTAGTTTATTTGTGTCATTTTTCACTTTTTTGCGACTTCCTTAAAAACGGCTCCTATGATTTTTTTAAAAATTGCCTCATTTACTAAACTTTTTATGCTCTACAAGATAGGGTAGGCCCCATGTGTGCTGAAATTCTTGGAGAGGCAGTTTTCTCGTAAAAAAATAGTTTTTTTTAAGATTGTGATTTTAATATGCATGTTAACGCAAAAATGTATATAATAAAAGTTGTAGAGAATTTAAAATGCCATATTGAGGTTGAAAGACAAAAAGACCTGTTTTTTTGCTACCTCAAAGACTTTTATGCGTTTAGAGGCGTAAAACTCGAGAATTATTCGACCGACAAGTTTAAAATTTTAACACACATAGCAAATTATATCGTTACAGCGTGTACGAAATTTCAAATTCGTACGTTACTTTAAGTTTTATTTATTAACAACTTCCTGAACCTTGCCCTCTCGGTAACCGCTCAATCGTTCGGCACGAGCAAACTATCGTTTTATTCAGTGTAAAAAATTAGTTAACTTATATTAATACCATGAAATATTGATGGATCAATGTTGTAGTAGAATTTTTTATATTTTGAAAAATAGAGTGGGCCATGCGGGGGTCTGGTGCTACTATCAGGTAGACATTCCAACAGGATGTCACGTACACAACCTGACAACATGGATAGAAGCGCCCACCCCTCATGGCCATTCTATTTTTCAAAATTAAAAAAAGTCTACCACAACATTGGCCAATCAATATTCATGTTATTAATATATTTGTACTAATTTTTTACGCTGAATAAAACGATAGTTTGCTCGTGCCGAACGATTGAGCGGTTACCGAGATAGAAAGGGTTCAGAATATTGTTAATAAATAAAAATTTATGTAACGTACGATATTTCTAATTTCGTACACGTTGTAAGAAAATAATTCCCTATTTTGTGTTAAAATTTCAAACTTGTCAGTCTAATAATACTCGAGTTATAAGACTCTAAATACATGAAACGTTATATGTCTATATCGGGTAGGTGGAGTGTTAAATTAAGTGCACTCGATCTGCTGGTTTCAGGGCTACAAAAAATAGTTCTGTTCTTATCTCATAGTCAGCCAGTTATATGACTAAACTATTTAAGAACAGAAGAGGTAGAGGTGTAAACGACACTAAACAAGTTATCTCCTCTGGTTGTATTACATTTCATAATACAACCAGACACTGTGGTAAAGAAGTGAAGGTGTCATTTGCAGGATAAAAAATAGGTGTTTTTCGGAGGGCCTGGCATGCTGATAAGCATTCTTTTCCACACAGTGAGGAAGGCAATAGTAAACCACCTCACTCCTCGTTTTACTTAGTAAAATCTCTAAAGATTCAAACCAGCCTTTCGGCTGTTGACCAAAACAACAACAATCCATGAAATTCTTTGCGGTAGCAAAAAGACCGGGTCTTTTTGGTATTCCAATCTCGATATGACAATTTTCAAACAACATTAAAAATATAGGATTATTATAGGTCAACGAAAAATAAAATGAACTAAATTTTTATGTAAAGTATGTTGAAATCCGACTCATCGTTTTGGAGATGAATGGGTGCTTTCAAACAGAAAACGAGCCAAGTCAGAGCTATGGAAAAAGTTCTTCGGGCAGTGCAGGGGATCTCTTGAGGATCAGATAAAAAGTGACGTTATAAGACCAGAGTTGCAAATATTTAGCCCGGAGAAGATCAAAGAGTAGGCTACAGGATCAACTGGAGTAGTCATCTGGAACGCATAAAGGGCCACCGTTTGCCTAGATTGGCAATGAATTATAAGCCGAATGGTCGAAGGGGTTTTGATCGTCCGAGGGGAAGGTGGTTTCCAGAACAAGCAGTACTGTCTAACCCATGAAGTGAAGAAGAAAAATCTGGTGTGAAACACTCACACGATTTTTTTCTTGCCAAGGCAAATAATTAACAGTATATACTAATATTAGTAATAAAACATTAGGAATAAACAAAAAAAAATAACCTCAAAAACATAACCTAATTGTAATCATGAGTGAAACGCAAAATGAAAATCAACCTGTTTGGCTTAAAAATACGGAAAATCACTCTTTCACGCTAAACTAGGCTCTGTAGAGAAAAATGCTCTAAATAAAAGTTGTAGATCTTTTAATTTCCTATAAATCTGGTTTTATACACTTTTGTGTAAAATGCATACTAAGACTGAAATCTTAATAAAAAAATAGTTTTTTACAAGTTTTCGTGAGAAAAAAGATAGAAAATATCTAATTACCACTAAACTAAGCGTTATACAAAAAAATTTTTGAAGTAAAAGTTTAAAATAAACGGTGGGTCTCCTTATTTAAGGATTTGTTTTGCTTATTACCCTTATTACCAGGATTTTTGATTACTCTAGATAGTGCATATAATAAAAAAGTACCATTACTAAAACGGAATTTTTTTTAGATCTTATGTTTTGATAATTTTTTTTTATACACCTCATTAACACGTCATAAATATTATTCTCATTGGGTTATGGGGTTGGTTGCTTATTGTTCTTAAATTGAAAAGATTGCAACATTCACATGTTGCAATAAATAAAAATATGATCGATCTACTGCATTGAAAATATATTCACATCTTGTTACGTTCTGTTATCCTGGTATTCCAATATCTAAAAATGACGATTTATCGTCATTGCGGCAGCAATGTATGTTATAAGGAATTGAACGTCATCGGGAACCTTGAGACAAAATGCTGTTATGTGGCATACAATAATGGAAGTTGCAGGAAAGCGCCAAAATTAACTAACCAAGTCTTTCTGAAAACACAAAGTACTAAATGCCTGCGTTTATCGCTGAAGCCTCGGAGTCAATAAAATAATAATCTCACTGTGTTAATAAAAATTACAATTGATATTAGATTTATATACTGTGTGCTTCCCAACAAATCTGACATTAGGGAAATAAACATTGGGCAATGTACTACTGTCAACTTATTACAAGGGTGTAATCTTACTTTTCCATTCATTGTTGTTTAGGTCATCAGCCAAAAGGCTGGTTTGAACCTGTAGAGGTTTTACTAAGTAAAACGAGGAGTGAGGTGGTTTACCATTGCCTTCCTCACTGAGTGGAAAAGTACGCTTATCAGCATGCCGGGCCCTCTGAAAAGCACATATTTTCCACTCTGCAAATGACACCTTCACTTCATTCACCACAGGGTCTGGCTGTATAATGAAATTCATTACTTTCAGAGGAGATAACTCTGATTAGTGTCTTTTACACCTCTACCTCTTCTGCTCTTAAATGATTCAGTCATTCAATTGGCTGACCATGTGATAAGAAACAGAACTATTTATTTTAGCCCTGCAACAAACAGATTGAGTGTAAATAATTTGACACTCCACCTGTCTGTTATGGGCAGTTCCATTCATTAGGAAACAGAATAAAAATGAGTCTATGAAAGATTTTAATAGCTAATAATTTAATTAATTATTAATAAATAAAGGCAAAAATGTAAGGTTATTTTTTTTTTTTTTGTAATCCCTAATTTGTGTACGTTGCAATCTGTTCAATTCAGAACAATAAGCAACCCCATGACCCAATGAGATGAGGATGATGTGTATGACGTGTAAATGAGGTGTAGTCTTGTACATACTCAGGTCGACCATTTCTGAGAGAGTATGGTTAATTGAACCCCAACCATCAAAGTACACCGGTAACCAATGTCTAGCATTCAAATCCGTATAAAAGTAACTACCTTTACTAGGATTTGAACCAGCAACCTTCGTCTCCGAAAATCAGCTGTTAAACAGCTGATTTTGGCGACGACTTTACCTCTAGACCAACCCGGTGGGTTAAGAAGGTTATTAATAACTTTATTTTAGTTTTAATAGTCCTTACGTATAACAGTCAAACGAACGACATTCGTACATAAGTTTATTAAATGGCTTTGAATCACGGTGTTATAAAGTAACAGCTAACAGGGTGTTGTTAGTAACTTGTTATCATGATAATTGGCTCAATCCAGTAACTATGTTATTAATCCTGTTTTGTTAACAGGTTGACTCCCAAGGCAATTTTTACAGTTTTGCTTATAAAGCTACACCTATTTTATGGTTCCTTTGCTTTTTTTTATGTAATTTTCTTTCAAATCTAGAGTGTTGTAAGGCTTAAATTTTTTTTGGCGCTTTTTTTTAGATGAGAGACTGAGCAAGTACTCAAGAGTAAAAAAAAAAGATAAAATTTAGTGTGAAAGACTGATGTGTGTCTCACTGAAATTTTACTTGTATTTCTATAAAATATTATATGTATTTTATAAATAATTTACTTTGGATTATTTTTCAATAAAACTACATAAATATCGATGATGCGTCTCTATCAAGCAGTTGTTGGGCGAGTGGTAAACTTGAGTACCAGTTGTCTACAAAGAGGCACCAACAAAAGTTAACTTGTACAAAGCAAAAAATATTTTTAACATGAAAACCATAAAAAATTAAAGATTGTTCAGTATATAATATTTTTAAACATGATTAGTAATGCAATAATAAACTATAATAATAGTCAATATTATGTTATAGTAGGCCTAATAATAAGATGTCTGGTTTCACAGACTTATTTTTGACTCGATCAGATCAAGTAAATCTTGAACCATGACTGGGGAAATGTTTTTTGAACTCATTTCTAAGAGCTCAGTATATGATTCAATGTAAATGAGCATCCAATCCATGTCATGATTCTATTAAAAACGCTATTATGTGAGAGACAGATCAGTCTCTCAGAAGTAAATTTTACAGATCTGGTGTCTATAGTCTATAGATTTTACATAATATGTAAAATCTATACGTTGACTCCCATGAGACACTTATATTATAAGTGTCTCATGGGAGTCAACCTATTAAATAAGCCCCATCACTAATATAATGCTGGTTTTTTTGGCAACCTCAGTTGAAAATTCAAAATATACTTTCCTAAACTTTCATGCCTTAAAATTCACGACAAAACTAACAGAAAAGACTGACTGATTGCTCTTGGGAATAGTTTAAGCAAGATAAGAACATGTATGAGGGGGTTCAAGACATTGTTATGGTGATTTACATACTCTATCATTCCTGAGTACTATGGCAATAGTAGCTTAAGCCAGTGGCGGCCCCAGAAATTTTTTTCTTGGTGGGCCCACTTATATATTTATATGTTAATTTTTTAAGTTAAAAAGTAGCTGTTTATATGTAATGTACATTATTTTTACCTATGTAAAACATATAATATATATATATATATATATATATATATATATATTTGTCTATGATTTTATAAATTGAATACATGTAGATAACTGATTGAGTATATTCTATCTTTACTTCAGGATTAGTATCGAATAAACAAACACAACCTTGTAATTTTTATAAGAAATTTACTAAATTGAACACTTTAAATACAGTACTTGAGTTACAAAAACAGTTTGAAAATATAAAAATCAAGTCCAAATCCATTATGTTGGTCAAAATGATGAAGAAATAATAACACATAAACTAGTCAACGCTCGATTATTGTTTACTTTAAAACAAACTGAACTGTAACCATCTTTGTTTTTGAGCTGCAAACTCGTCCACAACTGGATCTGGATCCGACCTTAAAGGAAAACATAACTCTATTTCTATGGATACAATCGCCAGGTTACTAAGTCTTTGCCCTGCCATAGATAAGGTTTAATTCGTCTCATTTGCGATACGTAAATATCGTAACCATTATTGTTTTCCATCTTGTTGTGAATAAAAATCCTCGTTGCTTTATTGTTTTAGTCAAGTCATATTAAAAATGGGTGGGCCCGGGCCCACCCGCTAGGACCGCCACTGGCTTAAGCCCAATACACATGGTTCAATTTGGTTGCAATGAAATTGAATAGTGCAGATTGCATATCAACCGAATTGTTTAATGAAACTGAATGATAAAGGTAGTAAACTGACTTTGTACTTTTGTTCAATGCTGTTTTTCAATATTGTAGATTCAACAAAATAGAATCGTGTAGCATGGTATTCAATGAGATTAAAAAGGTGGTGAACTGCATTTTAATTTTTAGTATGATAGCATTGAGGTCATACAGTTGTTTGAATTGCTTAGTAGACACACGAAAATGATTAAAACGTCTTCTTTTTCAAATCTTTTAATTAATTTTCAGAGGCCTTGAATTAGATTCTACGCAATATCCCCGGTTGTGTTCAATAAAGCTGCTGCCTTCTTTTGTGAAACAGCGATTTTATTACAGATCTCGATTAAGTTTTTCAAAATTATTTGAACTCCTAATCTAATAACTTCATTTGACTCCATGCTTTTAATATTACCTAACTGTTCAATTGCATTAAACCATGAAGACAAATTCCATTCAATGCTGTTGAATAAATTTCATTGATTCAACTAAATTGAACGTAATGTTTTTTTTTTTTTTACTTGCATCCAGGAGACTCCAAAGGGAGTATAGGACATGTCAAATAAAACTGATAAACTGAAAGTTTATCACCAATGATAAATTCATCACTTACCACCAGAAAATTGTTTTTGCTTACTTCAGTAGGCTTGTCATGAAACCCATTGAATCAAATATCACACAAAATAAAAAATAAAAAAAATCAAACACTGATAAATTCATCACTTACCAATCATTTTTTCCTGCTACTGCTTAACTCAGTAGGCTTGTCATGAACCCCTTTGTATCAAATAGTACACAATATTTGTTTAATTAGAAGTTAAATATTTTTCAATCAAAACTATTTAAAAAGGAATTCGTGCACACTGTAAAATGTTTCATCAATCAAATACTGTTTTAGCTTTTTTTTAAAATGACTTAAATTGTCACAACTTTTTAAACCTTGTGGCAATTTATTGATGTATTTTCTACCTGCATAAGTTGGTTTTTGTTCAAACAATTTAGTGTTGTGATTAGCAACATAATAATCAATTCTGTTTCTTGTGTAGTGGTTGTGAACATCTAAATTCTCTAAAAAGGTATTTTTCTTTACGTACATTATCACTTCAAAAATGTACAAAGAAGGAACTGTGAGCAATTGCAGCTCTTTAAATAGTGATCTGCATGAGGTAAGGTGGTTGACTCCCATCATACACCTAACAGTTTTTTTCTGTATTTTAAAAACTCTTTCCATGTTACCCTGTGATGAATTACCCCATACTAGTATCATCATATCATTGATGATCAGTATCATCATATTTGGCCTAATAAGCTGGACAGTTCAAAGTTTAAGAAATAAAAGTACTTCATACCAGTCAAAAGACAACAGAAGATCATTACCAGTTTTAGATAAAAACACCATGACATAGTTACTTTTGTTCATTATAGGTGTTTCAAAAAGTACGTAACCATAACATAAGAAAGTAGAAGTAACAAATAGATAAATTTCATGTCTCCTTATGTGTCGGTTGATAGCATTACATTCAAGGTTAACAGCTTGTAACAACTGAAATGTCATTATTATGCACCAGTACTATTCCAGTATCAATTTGTCTACTGTGTTGATGATTAATATTTTTTTTTTCTTATGTATAGCTATATAAAAAACTTTGTAATTTACCTTATACTGCTTTCAAAATCCTTTTTACAAGTACTTTCACGGTGCGCACCGCTTTTCAAGTAATGATACAGCCAGACCCTGTGATGAATGAAGTGAAGGTGTCTTTTGCAGAGGGGGAAATATGTGCTTTTCAGAGGCCTCGGCATGCTGATAAGCGTACTTTTCCACTCAGTGAGGAAGGCAATGGTAAACAACCTCACTCCTCGTTTTACTTAGTAAAACCTCTACAGGTTCAAACCTGCCTTTCGGTTGACGACTTAAACAACAACATTATATCATGAAGGCAGAAACATTCCTCATCCAAAATTAATCAGTATTATTGAAATAGATTCCCAACACAAGTACACATGACGGCATAACGTTACTCAAGCTCCTGGATTAAACCAGGAAAAACAGATTTTTCCATTGCTCTTTAAAAAAAATAGTTCCACAACCTCCATAGAACTTATCTCTAAAGATGTTGATGACTTAAAAGCGTTAACATCGTATAACTTACTCCATACATTATCACTAACTTCCATAATCGTATATATATTTTTTGGAGATTAAAACAGTTACCATTTACTTGAAAATGATATAAGCTACGTGTACCTGAACTGTAAAGTGTATGAACCCACTCAAAGAACAAATATTTCAACTAGTTAGTATATAAACACACACACACACAAACAAGAGAAAAATTTTGTAATAGTTTTGTAGTACAATAACAACACATTGGCACCAGCCGCATTGGCGTAGTTGGTAACATGCTCGCCTCTCATCATGCGGTCCTGGGTTCGAATCCCACTCAGGCACGGCATATTTTCATACGTTACAAAAAATCATTTCATCCTACATTGCATAAAGTTACACCCCAACGTCGTCGCTAATGACCTTTGCAGTTGATGTGATGTTAAATAAAAAAACAAAAAACAAAGAATTTCAAAAAATACTTTTATTTACATATCATCAAAACAAAATTTGTGCGATAAATCTTAAACATACCTTAAAACTTATTTTAGAATACAGTAATTAATAACATACTTTTAGAAAAGTTACATAACTATGATAGTAAAAAAAAATTTTTCAAACTACAACAAACTAAAAATTAAATGTAAACATTTTATAAATTGTACAATCATTCATTCATTCCTTTTCAACCAAATACTAAATTAACTAAACTTTTTGAATTTCAAAACAAAATTTTTCCGTTTCAATCACTTAATGATTACATGAAAATAATAAAATATTTTGAAATTTTCCCTAAATTGTGTATATATTTGATCCCCTAGAAATTCCTCCTCAATCGAATAAAATTACCTACAATATTTGAAAAATTTCATGGGTATATCTATTTTATGAAAACATTTCATTAATTGGTAAAGAATTTTCATACTGTACACAATATCAAATGAAGCATTTGTTGGAATCATAGCTCATGATACAGCAAACATTAATTCTATAAATGTAAAGCTTGTGAATTTTGCCTCATAACGTACGTTCATTTAAATGCATTTAGGTCATCAGTACAGATTGAAAATGCTGCTGACTTATAAGTCTACCAAAAGAGAACTAAAAAAGTAGGACTATTCAATACATTAGTAAAAATATGTAGAATTTATTTTTGTTATTTATTTGATCAGAAATTTATTCCAGAAACAGGCATCTAATGGAAATTCTCAAGGATGGGTACATGAGGATTGGTGAGATAAACAAGGAGGATACAAAACCCTTCAATAGTGTTATGTCACCCTGTTCGCAGGAGATTGCAGTAAAGATGATTAAGGCATCAGAAGTATGTGAAATGCAGTGGCTGTACAGAATTTTTAAAACTGTATTGAAAAAGAAAAGAATTCCTGAAGACTGGAAGAATATAATGACAATATCATCATTCCCCTCCCACACAAGATGAAGTTGTTTAAAAGAATTCCAGAAAGGGGGATTTATAGAGAAAAAATGGGATTTTGACTTGAGATAGCAACAACAAATGCAATATTTGTGTTAAGGGAGGTTTGCAAAAAAGAAATGGGAGTATAATAAAAGATTGGTCATGTTACTTATGTGTAAAGTGAAGGTGAACAACATAGATATAGGGGCTGTATGGTGTGAGCTCGATGAAAGGGGTATAGACAAGGAGGTAGCCCAGATGGATAAGAGTGTGTGTAAGGAAAGTGGGAGCTGTGTGAAGACAAGAATGGGTCAGAGTTTTTACAGTAAAGAGTAGTCTGAGGCAAAGACTTGTATCAGCCCCCTCCTGTTCAAAATAACCATGGAAGTAACATACTAGGAGAGCTCATTGTTTGCCGATGATATGGTTATATGAGGATCGACAGAGGAGGTGGAAAGGGCACAGGAGTTGTGGAATAGAGATTCTAAAGTGTGGTTTAGAATTCATTGAGGATAAACATAAAATTTTGGAGCAGAAGAGATGCACAATGGAAGAGGGAAGGCAGAAACATGAAATAAGGTTAAATTGTATGGGGCTGGAACAATGTTAAAGAACCGATGTATTTAGGGGCGATTTTCTTATCAGATGGAAAATTGGAAATAGATTTTAGAACAAGGGTGCGGAAAGCAAGCGGTTTCTTCCAAAGTGTGAAAAGCTTAGTCTGGCATCAAGAAGTTCCTATGAATTCTAAGAAAATCATATTTTGTGCCAATATTATAACTTATGCATTAGAAACATGGACAGTTGGAAAGAAGGCAAAGTAGAACGCAGGTGGCAGAAATTCAAGAGGGGTGTGTTAGGAAGAGGTAAGAGTGAGAAACGATAAAGGTAAGGAAGAGTTAGGGATGGACAACCTGACAAAAAGATTTGCTACTATGGTTTGGTCATGTCAGTTGGATGGAGGTCGGAAAACTGCCTAAAAGGATGCAGTACTTGGAGATGGAGGGAAGAAGACCTTGAGTGAAGTGGATGGGTTCAGTTACAGATGAACTGGGAAAGAGATGCGATGCTAAGACAACAATGGAGGAGAAATAGTTCAATGATACAGAGGAGTTAACTTGGGCATGACCAGCCTTATGTTGGTGGTACAGAAAAGAGCAGAGCGACATCGAGGGGCAGAATGCACGTCAGTGAGGGAGGAAATATTTGATCGGTGGCAGGCAAGGTGGAACAAGGCAATGGTAGGTAGGTAGACATATCGGATCTACTGGATTGGTATAGTATGTCCCATGGGGAGGTATCTTGTGAGTTGACGCAGTAACTGACCGACTATGGGTGCTTAGGGAGTATTTATTAGTTAGGTCGTTAATAAGCAACAGCAACATTTGAATCTATTACGGAGAAATAGATACAGTAGATCACACGTTTTTGAGTGTGTATGATAGGAATGAGCTAGGTCAAAGTGTGCAGTGATGATTGGGTAATTGAATAATAGGGTGTAATGAAGAAGATGATTTCGGATGAGAATTGCTGGACAGTGGTCGAGAAGATTGTGTGTTGCTTCTTGTGGCAGAAAGCGGGGGTACAGTTGGGAAAGGGTCTGCCTACAGCTGCTCTTGCTGACTGTAATGGGAGTATCTATACCATGATGTGGAGCCCCGCGAGACACCAGGAACCACCCACTCAGAAGTGTTCGTCCCATCTCTTATGTAGCAGCACTCAGAAACCGCGCTGTAAGGGTCTATGAGAGCGGGCATGCATGGCTGGCTGTTCAGAGGAAGGTTTGCTTACAGAGAAGCCACAGCTCAGGAAATAGGAGATCGTTGCACACCGTAGTACTGTGTTCATGCCTCAAGGCCCAGCACCCATGGTCAGTGATGGGGAGAGGTTTTGGCGGCGTTAAAGTTCCACAAACCCAGTTGTTCAGGCAGTCTGGAGCAAAAAAAAAGTTACCTAAAATAGGAGTAAAAATGATGACAGAAACAGGCATGTTAAATTTTCATGGACTTTCATAGCAATGTACATGGACATCTTCCAATTAGTCTGTTAAATTGAGCATTGATTATTTATTAATATTAGGATTACATAGTATTAATACATTACAAATGGAACTACTGAGTGATGACCGACACCTCTTGAGCATCATTGTTCTTTCATGTTTTTATATATTTTATTTCTTTGCCAGGAACTACACACTGTTTCTTTTGCCACATTGTGCTTCAGAAACGTTTACACTGTCCTTTAGTAAAAATAATTTTAAGATATCGAATCTCAGTTTTTTTATTTTGAAAGTATCAATTCATTCATAATTGCTACTACAGTTCTAGACAGTTCGTTTTGTGATCAGGGTTTTTTATTATTAATTAATTACTTTAAGCTTTTGTTCTAATAAGAAAATAGGTTTGCATATTTTTAAAAAAAATTGTCATGGTTTTACCACCTAGCCTAGTTTTTTATCTCCGTTGTAAAATCTACTAAATAAAAGAAGCGAACATCTACCCTAAGACATGGTTTAAAGCCATGGATGGGTAGGTAAATTTCCTCCACTTCATACATTGTAGATTGTTGTAAAATATTTTATAACTATTGGAAAGAATGTGTATGGGATCAGTTTGTATTGTAAACAAATACAGAAATAAATAGTTTTATTAACATTATTTATTATGTTGAAATATTTCTTTCTTATTATGAATTTAAATAAAAGACACATACTGTTAATGCGCTATAAGTTGACGATTGCACCTATTATGCGGAGGACAGTATACTATCCTACTTACATCGGCCAACCCGAAATTATAATACATGTATCAAGCGTGTAACTCAAAATGTAACCACCACAAACACTTAAGTAATAAAATTCAGTTCATGACCCATCACACTAAATAAGTAAGGAGTAATGTAATTATTTAAAGAAAGCGAACTGTTTAAAATTCAATAGCAATTTAACATAACTTTAATGAAATATGAAAACCCTAAAAATACAATAACATTTTGAAATTACCGTAAAACTAGTATTACTCACGATAATAAGCACGCATCGACGGAACTCACGGACTAATAAATAGTCTATTGCTACAAATAATGTCAGAGTGCAGTAATTCAGTTTACTGCTGATGACCAAAAGAGATACTAAATATAGCTTAGGACTAGTATTATGGCTTATTTAGAATTTATTATTTAGGTTAATTTAGGTGTTATTATTTAGGATAATTATTAAGAATCAATAAATAATACAATGGGATGTTTATAAAATGACATAATTGTAAACATAATAAATCAATGTAAGAGTAAAACTACAACATGGTTAGAGCTGTCACTATAATGTATTTCGAAAAGTACATATAATAGCACTTCCACCCCAGCATAGTCCAGTCTTACTCTCGCTGATGATCGCCAACTTATATTGTGTTACCAGTAACCTAATTCGTTTGTGGTGATAGAGCACGACCAAGAGGCGTCAAGTTTCGGAATTCTTGTAAATAGAATACAACTTTTTAATACCTACATAACGTTTAACGTGTTAACTCTAACATTAAAATTCTACTGATGAATTCAGAACTGTTAACTTGTTAATGAACTACGTTGTTGAAAATGAATGTTCCATACAAGTAAAAGATTATTTGTAAAAGTTTACAATATTTTGTAAGATCTAATAACTAACTACCGGGTGATTTTTTAGTCCTGTTACCCAATTGTTAATGTCTGGTAATTTTTTTCTAAGAAAGGGATATTTTGTTTTGTGACACAAAGTTGGTAGCCCTACTCAACCGGTATAGATACGACAGTTTGAGTTGATTCTCCTTGAGTTGCGTAAAATTTTGTGCTGTTTCCAGTTGTGTTACGAACAGAATGTCTTTTACCCTAGAACAACGGGTTTTCATTCTTGAACAATATTTTGCTACAAAATCGTATGCAAGAGTAAAAGAATCATTTCAAATTAAATTTTTTGGTGTTCCTCCACTCTATTCTAGTCAATTTCTAGGCTAACTAACTGATTTTTAGAGGCAGGTATTGTTTGCAGCAGAAAACGTAGTGGTCGACCAACTCTCTTGACAGATGACGTTAAGAGAATGTGAAAACAAGATTGCTCAATTCTCCATGGAAAAGTTTACAAAAACTTTCCTCGCATGTTGATTTGTCATGTTCGAGTGCTCAGAAAGCTGCTAAAAAATTGAAATTGTATTCGTATCACATACGATTAGTTCTAGAGCTTCAGCCTCCAGATTTAAACAAGAGATTGTTTTAGGATAAAAGACATTCTGTTCGTAGCACGACCGGAAATGGCATAAAATTTTACACAGCTCAAGGAGAATCAACTCACACTGCCATATCCACGCTGGTTGAGTAGGGCTACCAACTTAGTGTCACAAAACAAAATTTATTTTTTTTAGAAAAATATTACCAGACATTAACAATTGGGTAACAGGACTAAAAAATCACTCTGTATTATCTTCATCTTCATAATCAGAACTTACGAAAGGCAATTTACTTTTAATTTCTTCAAGTCGTTGAGAAATTACTAATTTTAAAACATAATGTTCAATCGATTCTAAGTGATGTAAATAAAAATTTTCATCGCATATTAACGTAATACAACAATCGCACTCGTATACTATGGTACCTTGATTAGAAATAACATGATTATTATAATGAGTATTACTTCTTACATGATGTATGTACAAAGATTCTTTGGTTTCAACAAAATTGCATGGAGTACAATAAAATAAATAATGTGTTTTAAGTTTGTTACCACAAATTATACCATAAAAAAAATCCCTAAACATTTTCTTTATTAAAGATTCAAATTCTTTGCTAGGAACATAATTCATTGATGGTTCAAATTTTGATGTAACTTTTCTGAAAATTTTTCGATTAAATTTTTTTTTTTGGATATTCGAATTAATGTAAGAAATTAAAAAATCAGCATTTCTATGTGCAGCTGTAGTCGTATGGTATAAATAAAATTCATCATTACAGAATATCATTGAGTTACAATTACAACTATGAAATTTTAAAACTAAATCGGAAACTAAGTTTTTCTTATGATCTTCACCATCAACATGTTGTAACCATTCGTGATGTTTTGATCCAATATAATTACAAGGAAAACAAAAAAATATATAATATTTATTATATTTTAAAACATTATTGTTGTAAAAGATATTTTCAAAAAACTTATAAATAAGCTGAGAAGTCAAATTAAAATCCATTTGTGAGAACAATTTAGTTTCAATGCGATTTACAAAAGTTTTACACTCTGTTCTATTGATATCTACATTTTCAGAATCCTGATTAGTCTTGATGTTCATTAACTTTTGTTGAATAATATCTTTTAGTCTGTTATGCCCATCAGATGTTTGATGTATAGAATAAAAGTCTTGGTCGCAAATGATCTTGATACCACAATCACAATTATATTGTTTATAATCCGGTTCTAAAGTTGTGTTGTACATATGAGAATTATTTGTTAAATGGTCTGAACAACTTTTATTCTTTAATAAAGATGCTAAACATAAACAACAAAATAATCCATAGTTTAATTTTTTATTTTTCTTCGAAAATTGTCCTGAATTTTCTTTGATCACTCTTTCAATATGTTTATTTAGATCAACAGTAATATTATAAAAATGTATTGATTTTACTAAATCGTTTGAAACTGATACACTCACATTTGGATCTTGTTCACCAAAACTAATTTTTCTAGTGCTGATTTCCTTTTTTTTAGATGAAATAACATTTTTTAATCTGTGATGTTCTGTTGATTTTTTGTGATTTGAAAAAAATATATCATCAGATATGATTGTTGTGAAACAATCACAAAAAGTTTCCTTACATAAAAGGTTAGAAACTTTATTTTTATGCTCAGATCTATTAATATGAGTACTCCACTCTTTTGATAGTTCAGTGAAAAACTCACATGGGACACAACAAAACCCATATGTTTCATTACATATTTCAATTCTTGATGGTTGGTTTGTGTAAAACTGAACAAGCTTATCAAAAATTTTTTCGAAAACATTAACAACTCTACATTCAAAAAAACGTTTGTTTTTGTAACCTGCAGATTTCTTTAATTCAATTTTGTAAAATAGATTCTTTTTAAAAATTGTACTTTCTATGCTACCAAAACCAATTTCTGTCCTGGAAAAATCACAAGTTAAAATATTATTGGTAATAAAATTAAAAAAAAAAGAACATCAGAGAAGAATGGAATGATCAAATAATAAAATAAATTGTTGTAACTTATATTTTTACTTTCTCTTGCCTATATGAACAATAGGAAGGAAAGTATTGTTTTCATGTCAATTTTTCAAAATTGAGTTTTCATCAGATCTACACTTTTTCAGACTCCCTGAACCCAAAAAAACATGTTTTTAGCGCTTGGTGTGTGTGTGTGTGTGTGTGTGTGTGAACAGAATATCTCAAAAACGGAACATCATAGGAACTTGAAACTGGAAACTACCACTAGAGGACTTGACATGAACATTTTCATTAAAATCAGTCAACCGGAAGTAGTAGTTTATTCGTGTCATTTTTCACTTTTTTGCGATTTTCTAAAAAACTGGTCCTATATTTTTTTTTAAAAATCGCCTGGTTTACTAAATTTTTTATGCTCTACAAGATAGGGTAGGCGCCATGTTTGCTGAAATTCTTAAGAATGCTGTTTTCACGTAAAAAAATTGTTTGTTTAAGATTACGGCTCTAATATGCATTTTAGCGCAAAAATTTATATAATAAAAAATGTAGAGAATTTAAAATCCTACAACTTTTATTTCAAAACTTTTTATGTCTAACGCTTAGTTTAGCAGTAATTAGCCATTTTTTGTTTTTTTTTTCACGAAAATGTGTAAAAAAATCAATTTTTAAGATTTTGACCTTAGTATACATTTTACAATAAAAGGGTATATAATCAAATTTACAGGAAATTAAAATATCTACAACTTTTATTTAAAGCATTTTTCTCTACAGAGCCTAGTTTAGCATGAAAGAGTGATTTTCCGTATTTTTAAGCCAAACTGAAGTTGATTTTCATTTTGCGTTTTTCACTCATGATTAAAACAAGGTTATGCTTTTTGAGGTTAGTTCTTTTGTTTATTTTTATGTTTTATTACTAATGTTAGGTTATATTGTTAATAATTTGCATTGGCAAGAGAGAGTTGTGAGTGTTTCACACCAAATTTTTCATTAACATAATGATTAGGGCTGAACTTATAGCAAGTTTTTTACTATGTAATATTAAGCTGACATTTTCACTATTGTAGACAGTAACACTACGGTACTGAACTCTTCTTTCCTGTATACATTTATCGATTTAAACACATTATGCTGATTAAAATGATTAGAACTGCGAACACTTGTAGCATTAAAAAATTAGAAATAACCTCATTTTATATTAAAAAATACTTGATTGATGAAACATTTTACTGTGTACACGAATGGTCAACGTTTCTATGGTCAACGGTCTGAGCGGCGGAAGAGGAAATTTCCCAATGGCGTGAGGAGCGGAGGAACCTAGGAGGTGGGTCTCCGAATGAAACCTGGGGCAGGTCCAGAGGCTCCAAGGTAGCAGCCCTACCACTGGTCTTACTCTACAAGACGTTAGTAGCGTTTTTAGGGAAACTAAATTACTTGCAAGTCTCAAAGGAAAAATAACCCTTTAAGATCGGAACAGGCGTTTCGCCTATGCCCTGAAGGAAGAAGAAAAAGAAGAAGAAGAACAGCGTACTAAACAATTTCCTATGTGCAAGGGCCTAAAGACTGAGGAAGAGTCCGCCCCTCTAACTGCGTCTTTGTTATAGTTGGAGCAGTGCCAGCAATGATTGACAGCTGAATCAACCAATAAGGGAACAGAATCGATACACAGGAGTGGGAGAGGTGAAAACAGTACAAGCAGAGCAAGCCACATCTTCCAAGTTTTTTAAAAATTGTAAAATAAATACTTTTTTGTTGAAAAATATATAAACTTCTAAATAACACCAAGGCAAATTGTGTATTATCCATTACAAATGATTTACGACACTTTCATTGAAGTAAGCAAGTTAGCAGTGATAATAAATGAATTTAACATATTGCTAAAATTTAAACATTAGTTTTATCTTGACATGTCCTATACTTCGTTCAGGAGTCACCCTGGATGCAGTTATACATAAAAAAAATAATAAATAAAAAATTAGCGGGGCAATAATTTTTGTTTTACAAGGTCAGTTAGTTATTTTAATTTCAGAGGTAAATTGGTACATGATAATCTTAGATTCTATTAATCCTAGAATGATCAAAACACCAAACTACTTATTTCATCCAGTAAATACATTTTAAATCTGAAATTAAATTTAAGGCGTGAAAAATACAGTAAAACAGTATTTTCATCAGAATAGATTGCAGAAATTCCAATGCGCATTAGAATCGATGGTCCGTGGCAATCAATATACAGTAGCTTCCAAGGTTGTTAATAATAATGGTAGAAGTCCCCTCCATACCACAATTTGAGCAATAAACATCACTAAAGTTTGGTCTAGAGGTAAAGTCGTCGCCAAAATCAGCTGTTCAACAACTGATTTTTGGAGACGAAGGTTCCTGGTTCAAATCCTAGTAAAGGCAGTTACTTTTATACAGATTTGAATACTAGACAGTGGTTGCCGGTGTACTTTGATGGTTGGGGTTCAATTAACCATACTCTCTCAGAAGTGGTCGACCTGGATCTGTACAAGACTACACCTCATTTACACATCATCCTCATCTCATTGGGTCATGGGGTTGCTTATTGTTCTGAATTGAACAGATTGCAACGTACACATATTAGGAATTAAAAAAAAAAAAAAGTTTAAAACAAATGAACAGCTGTTTCCAGCTGATGTAATATTGCAAAATATCAAGAAAAGGGTTGGATGACAACAAAGTTAATGATGGACTGGGTAAAAATAATGTGAGGTCGTCATCCTAGACGGACCATCAATAATCTGTTTAGATGAATTTCAAGGTCATGTAACACGAGGTGAAAATAAATTAACCAATATGAACTCTGAATTTGTTGGAATTCTTAACCTAACGTAGTGGTACAACCATAAGATATTTGCTATAACAAGCTAAAAAAGCTAAATTTCAAGAAAAATATTATCAGTAGCTCTCTGTTCCAAACTGGCAACTAACAGTGACTTGAAAAATCAAGCAAGCATCTTCAAATGCTGTTACACACTAGGCTTTTCAATTGCATGGAAAATTATCTTAAGCGACATTGATTGCAAAATCTTCAAAAAATTAGTATGCCAAATACCTTAGACGAGACTAAAGACAATGCATTATCAAATTACTAAGAGGTTACATTTCAAGCAGTTCAGATTTTCAGAAATCTCAAATACTATTTGAAAAATGATGCAGACAGCTGGTATGAACATATAATTTATTGTCTCCAGTTCCTACAAATTATTACTATTATTTTTATACTAATGTAAGTACGCTGCAATCTGTTCAAATTCGAACAATACGGAACCCTACAACCCAATGATATGTTTGACGTGTAAATGAGGTATAGTCTTGTACACACTCAGGCCGACATTCCTGAGAAAGTATGGTTAATTAAAACCCAACAATAAAAATACACCGGTCCAAAGTACACTGTCTAGTAATCAAATACGTTTAAAAGTAACGATCTTTACTAGGATTCGAACCACGGAAACTTCCTCTCCATACAGCCCATGAATCAGCTGTCAAACAGCTGATTCATGGTGACAACTTTACCACTAGACCAACCCGGTGGGTTACAAATTATGAAATAAAAAGCTTGGACCTATTTTTATTTATTTCTTTATAGACCTATATTAAGAATCACAAAAGGAAGTTATAAACTTGGGTGATGCCAGGCAACAAGGGTAGATACTAAATAGATTACATAATGGTTAGACAAATATTCAGAAACCAGATTATGAACTGTAAAGCCTATCCAGGGGCAGACATAGGGAGTGATCATAACTTAGTAGTAATGGATAACAGGCTTAAACTTAAAAAACTGAAGAAGAGACAGAGAAATGCTAGGTGGGATGTAGATAAACTAAGAGAACAAGATAACCAGGTAGGTTTCCAGGAGTATGCAAAAAGGGATAGAAGAAAGAGGTTAAGATACAAGAAGTGTAGAGGAGTGGATAAACTTCAAAGAGGTGGTAGTGAAAGCAGCGGAAGAATGGATAGGACATACTAAAAGAAGAGGTAGGAAACCTTGGATTACTAACGATATTTTGGAACTGATGGATGAGCGAAGAAAATATAAAAACGCAAAGGATGAAAGAGGTAATAGGCAATATTGCTACTTGAGAAATGCCGTAAACAAAAGGTGTAAGAAAGCGAAGGAAGAGTGGATCACAGCGAAATGTACGGATATTGAAAGTAAAATGGTTGTTTGTAAAGTAGACGCAGCTTACAGATAAAAAAGGGAAACCTTTGAAGAACGAAAGAAGAAAGGTATTAATTCACAAAGTGCAGATGGCAAACCATTGTTGAATGGCCAAGAGAGAGCTGAAAGATGGAAGGAATACGTAAACCAACTCTACAGGGGAAAAGAATTAGAACATGATGTGATAGAACAAGAAACTGATGTTGAAGAAGATCAAAGAGGGGACCCTATACTATGGGAAGAATTCAATCGGGCACTTAAAGATATGAATATGAATAAGACAGCAGGAGTAGATAACATACCATCGGAGTTATTACGTTGTGGAGAAGTTGCTCACAACAAATTGAACAAACTTGTGTGCAGAATGTATGAGAGTGGAGAAGTACCATCGGACTTTAAAAAAAATATTATGTTTCCTATACCAAAAAAGTCAGGAGCGGAGAAGTGTGAACATTACAGAACCATCAGCCTAACATGCCATGCATCCAAGATACTGACAAGAATTATATACAGGAGAATAGAACACCGAGTAGAAGTGTTGGACGATGACTAATTTGGATTTAGAAGGAGAATGGAACTCGAGATGCAATATTGGCTCTGAGATTGATTATTGAGAAAAGGATAAAGAAAAATAAAACTACTTATATGGCATTTGTAGATTTAGAGAAAGCATTTGACAATTTGGAATGGAGTAAAATGTTTAAAACTTTGAAAAGGCTAGGAGAATTAAATACAAAGAAAGGAAAGTTATCTATGGTCTGTATAAGAATCAAACGGCTGTTTTGAGAATTAAGGGGTACGAAAAAGAGGCTGCTTAAGAAAAGGTGTACGACAAGGTTGTTCTTTGTCAACACTACTTTTTAACTTGTATGTAGAAGAGGCTATAAATGAAGTGAAGGAGAAATTTGAAATTTGACGCAGTAATAAAAATTCAAGGAAAAACAATAAAAATGCTGAGATTCGCCGATGATATAGTAGTATTAGCTGAGACAAAAAAAGAATTAGAGGATGTCTTCAATGGAATGGATGAGATCTTGAGAAAGGATTACTTTATGAAAATTAATAAGAACAAAACGAAAATGTTGTGCAGCAGCAAGAGTGGTTTAGAAGAGATAGGAAATTTAAAATTAGGCAACAAAAACATACAGGAAGTTGGGGAATTCTGCTACCTAGGGAGTAACAAAGGATGGTAAAAGCACAAATGATCAAAGTAGAATTGCTCAAGCTAGAAAAGCCTTTGAATGAAAAACAGCTTACTGACTACAAACATTAATTTACAGATTAGGAAAAATTTCTTAAAATGTTATGTTTAAAGAGTAGCATTATATGGGAGTGAAACGAGGGTGATAGGGACTGTAGAAAAGAAGAGGATAGAAGCTTTTGAAATGTGGTGTTATAGAAAAATGTTAAAGATTAGGAGGTTGGACAAAATTAGTAATTTAGAGGTTCTTAGGCGAGTGGATGAAAAAAGAAGTATATGAAAGCATCTTACCAGAAGAAGGGATAGACTAGTGGGGCATATCTTAAGACATCCAGGTATTGGGCTATCAATAATGGAGGGTAATATTGAGGGAGTAAATTGCACAGGGAGGCAAAGGTTAGAATATATAAAGCAAATTACAAAAGATGTAGGGTGTTACACGCATGTAGATATGAAATGACTTGCGCAAGACAGAACAGCTTGGAGAACTGCATCAAACCAGTCGAGAGACTGATGACAAAAAAAAGACCTATATTAAACAAGTTTTGTATTAAACTGATGTTTTTATTCATTCTAAAAAATTTTGATAACAATTTTTTTATGTACTCCGCAAGGTCTTTAACAACAGAACTGAAACTTGAATAAATGATCAGGAGGTCATCAGAGAATCCACAAGCCAATGTGTAATGTATCTATACACATTAGATATTAGAATTGAAACATCACATGTGTTGTTCCAATATGAAACATAATAAGTTACCCTTCACAACTATGTTGCGAGTGGTGGGACATGTGACATGTCTTCGATCAACAGAAATATTGGGCGTCTGTAAATGAATGTCCCAGTTTCAATTGTATATTATAACAGTTTAATTTTGACTATTCACAACAAATCATACATCAAATTAGATAATAACTCAAACAGTTTTAGATAAGTGCATGCACAATTGCTGCTTTGTTGTTTTCCCGCTTTCAGTGCTACGTATGATAAATGGTGACTCCTGGCTATAAAGCATTTGTGTTCTGCAGTCTGCTAAGAGTGAGTATGGAGTTCAGTGATGAGTCAATTTTTCATCTAAGTGGGAAGGTAAAATACCCATAATGTTTGGATATGGAGAACAGAACATCCTCATGAAATTGTATTATATCAAAGATATTCCTCCAAATTAAACGTTTTCTGCACTGTGTTCCAACGTCACGTGTACGGACCACTTTTTTTCGCTGAAGCAACCGTAACAGGGTGGTTTATCTGGTTACGTTGCAAAAATCACTCTTTCCCCAATTAGAAGATGAAGATGAAAATTTCATTTGGCAACAAGATGGAGCCCCTTCACCATGACATCTCTTTGTACGATAGTGGTTGAACTTCCAAGTCCCTGATCGTTGGATTGATCATAATGGTCAAAACGACAGAACCCTTTTCCGCTGGCCTCCACATCACCTGATATCACACCATGCGAGTTTTCCTTTGGAGCTTTATAAAAGATTGTGTCTTCATTCTGCCACTACCTAATAATTTGCCAGAGTTAACACAAAGCATTGAACAGACTGTCGCTTCCATTACTCTGGATGTGTTAACCGAAGTGTGGAGGGAATTGGATTTAAGTTTAGAAGAGTGCCGTGTAACTTAAGGTGCACATATTGAATATTTATAAGAAAAACTAGGTAAGTTGGTCTTTAATTTGATGTATGATTATTTGTAAATAGTCAAAATTAAACTGTTATAATATACGATTGAAACTGGGACATTCATTTATGAAAACCTGGTATGTTCCATCTCTCATAATTACCAAGAAATAAAAAAGTGATAAATAAAAAAATAAAACTTAATAATATAGGAAAAGAAGCAAATAAAGTATATAAAATAAGAAAAAACCCAACAGACAAACGCTCCGTTTTGAATATTTGTTTTCTTTTCTTTTCTTTAAAATTTTTATGTTTTTCACTCTTTTTAGTAAAGTTAATTAATATTTTTGATTGTTTTATATTTTTGAGATATAATGCTTTTAGCTTATTAACTTTTATTTTAATTTAAATTATTTTATCTCGATAACATGGAAATGTGATGATTCAATTCTGAATGATTTAAATATTATAGTTGAAATTACTAACGGTTTTGTTCAATAAATTTAAGTACTTACCTTGAAAGAATAAGTAACATTAATTCATTTGGATGTTTTTTTACAAATTTAATTTGTCCTAGATGCTTAAATGCTTCTGATATTTTACTTTTCGTAACATCACCTAAATGAAATACTGAAAGTTATTCACTACAAAGTTATATACTAACTCAGTTCAATACCTGAGTCAGCTAGAGCATTATAATAAATTAATATTTTGTTTTTTATGTAAAGGGTGATTCAAAAAGAGCGCCGGTTTTTAAACGGCTGGTAAATTTTTGTTTATCGGTTGGCAACATTGTTTGACCTCATTTCTATTTTGGAGAACATTCCGATTGACGATTCAGTTGTAGTTTCTCTTGTATGCACAGCGAGTGACAGTTTAGTGCGGCTTTTGGTCGGGCGGTGTCATCGGCCCTTACTTTTTTGAAAATCAAGAAGGACAAGCCGTGACAGTAAATGGAGACCGATATCATACGATGATTAGAGAGTTTTTGTGGCGTCATTTGGATGGAATGGACATTGACGAGTTGTGGTTTCAGCAGGATGGTGCCACCTGTCACGCTGCACGAGAAACAATGTTGTTGCTCCGTGAACGGTTCCAGGATCGCATCATTTCTCGTAATTCCGACCATCAATGGCTACCAAGGTCGCGTGACTTGACGCCTTGTGACTTTCCTCTTTGGGGTCATCTGAAGTCATTGGTGTATGCCAATAAACCCCAAAACATCAATGACTTGAAGGAGGAAATTCGACGGGTTATCGGGCAAATGGAAGTCGAAACTTGTCGTGCAGTAATATCCAATTTCATGGACAGAGTTGATGCGTGCCAGCGCAGTAGAGGAGGACACATGCATGACATCATTTTTCATACATAAAATCGGAAGGAAAGATGAACTTGTTGATGTATTTATTTTCAGTTTTTTAATAAAATAAATCTCTTAATTTGATATATCAAAACCGGCGCTCTTTTTGAATCACCCTATATATATAAAAAACTTTGTATTTACCTTATACTGCTTTTTGTATTTCCTCCTCACAAGTACTTTTGCGGTGTGCACCGCTTCTTCAGGTAACATTAATAAAGGTTCCTCGAAATATTTCATGAAGATAGCACTTGGTGTGGTTAGGGTTGGCTACGAAGGGAAGTTCGAAGGCCAACACGAAAAAAACGGTAAAAAATTGGATTTTTCAAGATCGTGGCCTTAGTACGAGGGTTGCCTTTTATATTTCGGGAATAGAAAACAAAAAACAAATTAATCAATGTAAATGGCTTTATTGTTTTTCAAAATATTCTCCATGATAATCAATACATATTTACATGCGCTTGAACCAATTTTCGAAGCACTTGTTCCACTCCGATTAAGGTACCTCCAAAATGTGCTTTTTGAATGCATCAACTGCTTCTTCAGGCGTCGAAAAACATTGACCTCTTTATTTATTTTTGATGAGCAGGAATAAGAAGTCGTTGGGTGCCAAATCAGGGTTGTATGGTGGATGACCCATCAATTCAATTTTTTTATTTCTCAAAAAGTTCATTGTTTCAGCTGAGAAGTGAGAGCTCGCATTGTCCTGGTGGAGAATGATTCGTTTTCAGGGGTTGGTTTCCCTTATTTTTCCAAAAACGTCTGGCAAACAAATGGTTGTGTACCATTCAGAGTTGACCGTCCGATGTTCCACTTGTGGTACAGTTGCCACATGCCCGGTTTTTCCAAAAAGAACAAGCGACCATTTGCTTGGAGGTGATTCATGCACGAAGAACTTTTGTGGGATTTGGTTCGTCTTGAAAGACCCATACGGTCGACTGCTGTTTAGTTTCAGGTTTATAGGCATATATCCATGATTCGTCACCCGTGACGATGTCATAAACGTGTTTTGAAGCACCGCTATTGTATTTCGTGAGCATTTCTTTCAACCAATCGACACGAGCCTTTTTCTGAGCAATTGTCAAATTATGGGGAATCCAACGCGAACAAATCTAATAATAATATTGAATGTATGCTGGACCCACTAATGCCCAAGGATGCCGTAATCTCACGATATGTTATATAACGATCTTGCATAATCAGTTTATGCACAGCATCAACATTTTCTTGAACAACAACCGATTTTGGACGACCTTCGCGAAATTCATCACTGAGCAAACCACGGCCACGATTGAATTCCGTATACCACCGATATACAGAGGTTTTCGATAGTGCTTCATCGCCAAATGTCAAATTAAGTTCAATGGTGCACTGTTGTTGAGATAATCCACGTCGAAAGTTGAAAAAAATAATTGCACGAAAATGTTCACGACTAAACTCCATTTTTTGACCGATATAACAATTTCAAGTCACTACTAAACAACACAACAATGGACTGTACGAGCGAAACAGAGTGCAATCTATCGAAAAAAAGTCAAACTTTAAGATAACGATATTGACTAACAGATTGCAGCACCAGCATTGTCCATTCCCGAAATATAAAAAGCAACCCTTGAATGCATCTTACAACAAAAGTGTATAGAATAAAAGTTACAGAATATAAAAAATCTACACCTTTCACTTCAAGCATTTTCTTCTAGAGTTTAGTTAGGCGTCAATTAGTGATTTCTTGTATTTTTAAGTCCATAGAGGATGATTTTCATTTTGTGTCATTCACTCATGATTAAAATTAGGTTGTGTTTTTCATTTTACATTATTTACTAATGATTAAACATAAGTTATATTGTTCATTATTTACATTGGCAAGAGAAACTCGTTGAAGTGTTTCACACCAGATCTTTTAATTAGGGTTACAAAAACCATGCTATTGGGATTTCATTTTTGTTGCCACCATGGAACAGGTATTTAATATTGATTGACTCAACAGTATTTTGTGAACAGTTTGGGAAAAAAATCAGATAAAGTTAAAAAGAAGTGGTGAAAGAACATAAATCTGCTGCACCCCTTCCTTACAGAAACAAATCACTAAAACTATTATTACTGAAGCAAATTTAAGAACAAATCATTTGTTTTGTACTAATCTGTAAGAAATAAACTTACCTGTCAATTTCAGCAGACATTGCTGAAATGTCTGCAATTTTTTTTCCTGCAAGTTTTCTTTCTTTCCAGCGTTAACATAAAATTTATTATGACATTGTAAATTTCCAACAATGGATATCAGATTTTTATGTTCTTCAGAAGTTTGGTGGTTAGCATATACTTCATCAACACAAACCAACGAACATTTACAAAAACATTTAAATAATTTATTATCTGGTTTCAAGTTCATATTGTATTTATGATCAAAACTGTTAATATGATTTTTCCAACCATGAACTTGTTTTGTCGAGTAACAACAAACGCTACAATAATTGAACCACCAATTTCTATTTCTAATTTTATTTTGGTGGAATAAAAATAATTGTAATAGTTCTTGAATACCATTTTTAATCATCTCCTTGTGATTGTTTTTATCTATATTAGCGTAGTGTTTTGAAACACTCCTGTTATTGACAATCAGTTTTAAATACATGTGTTCTTTTGCAGTCAAATGTTTAGAAAAAAAATCATTATCACAAAAATATATACGATCACAATCGCAAGCAAATGTTTTATTACTTGGTTTTAAAAATTCAATACGTTTGTGATCAGGAGTAGTAAGGTGTCTATTCCAATTGGATAGCAAAGAAACCTGAACATTACAATTAGTACAGTAATTGAATATACAATCTTTAAAATTAACATTTTTCCTCTTCTCCAATATTTGTAAATTATCCAAAACACCATTTTTTAAAATTTCTTTAGAGTTGATGTTACTTAAGTATGGTTTAGGAACCAGACCATTTTTAGCGGCCAGTTTTTTATTTACTTTAACACTTTTTAAACATACTCTGTGTTCGTTACTTTGATTGTGATACAAATAAAAATCAAAACTGCAAAAGAATTTTATACTACAATCGTTACATGTATTCCATGTGAATTTCATAACCGCAAGATTAACTTTGAGATTAGTAAACTGTTCGTGCTGTAATGAAGTGGCATGTAAATTTATTTCGAAATCCGACGCTGGAAATTCATAGTAATTACATGCCTGACAATAAAATATAATAAAAGTTTTTTCAATGTTGGAGATTCTTCCCATAAATTTGCTGTGTTTATCTATATCTGCTTTAGAGGTTTGTTGTTTTGCCTTATTTTTCAGAGTATTTTTTTTGGGAACAATGTTACTACTTTTAGAGCGCTTAGTAGTTGATGAAGAACTTGGCATTTCTAATGATTTCAAACCAGACTCTATTTTTATATTAGGCACACGTTGTGGTGATTTATCATTGAAGTTAAACCAATGGGATTTTTCACTAAAATGATTCAACAAATTCGAATGTAGGTCTAGATTGATTCCACAAGGGTTGCAAAAGAATGTGTTATTGTCAACATATTCTATAAATTTGCCGAACGAGTACTTGGAAAAATATAAATTATGATTAGTCTTAATTTTATCATCAATCAAAATTTTAAATCTGTCGAAATGCAAAAAAAAATGTGATGGCTCATTTAAATGTCGACCCAGAGCTAATCTGCAATCGAAACCAATTTTACAGACTGCACAAAATAAATCACGATTACGAATGTTTTTTTGTAACACATAATGAATACAATTCTCATAGGACATCCATTTTAATAAATCATAGTTTGGCAATAACGAATCCCTAATCTCGTGACATTTATTTGCTAACTTAAAAACATCCCAGCACGATAACATATTGCAAAATTTTTCAAAAGTTTTATTTAAACTCTATTTTACATCAACTGGTCTATCATTAGGATTTGTACTTTTTAATTGTATCAGTAATTTATCAAAATCACTCAAAGTTTGTTCTAAAAAATCTCTATTAATTATTTCTGATTGTTGACAAGCCAAATGTTAAAATTTCACTTCTCATGTAAACAAATAACCAATTGGTTGAAACATGACCTGAAACAGAAAAATATCATTTTGATTTCATTTTTTTTAGTAAAGGTCCCATCAACATCTTGTTCATAGGGAATTCTGTGGGTAAGAACGTGTATACCTTCATTCTGCTTTGAAGTCTAGCATGCTAAACACTACGCCACAGAGTTGGTGGTCAATTTTAATTTCATCTCACAAATGTATAGTTATGTTACATGCTTTTGAAATACAGTCTGCACAGCCACAACCATTTGAGCAAACTTGAGCATAGTTCAATAATCAGAGAAAAAAGCTCTTGCAATTAAATTAAAATTAATCAAGGTTGTTTATTATTTTCATTGTTTATGTATCAAGGCGGCGCAATCGCTTGTATGCAAAAGAAAACAATTTTCAAAAATTGCTGAGACAATCTATTTTTAATTTCCCTTGGTTAAATCAGGTGTACCACAAGGATGTGTTGTTGGCCCGTTTTTGTATCTATTGTTCACAACTGACTTCCCTACTACTCCAAACATAACCATAGTGACCTTTGCTGATGACACGACCATTCTCACTATCCATGAAGACCCAATAGTTGCATCACAATTCTTTCAAGAATACTTTACATCTTTTGAGAAATGGTTAATAAAGTGGAGAAGGAAAATTAACGAAAACAAATCAACACGTATCACATTTACACTATGGAAAAATGACTGCCCGCCAGTAATGTCAAACAATATTGCACTTCCACAGAACAGAACAGTACAATACTTGGAATTATATTTAGATCCGTCGCCACGCATAGAAACAGCACATAATAACTAAAAGAAAATTAATTACTAATGATTAAACATAGGCTGTATTTAACATTGGTAAGATAAAGTTGTGTGTGTTTCACACCAGATATTTCATTAAATATGTGATACCAAATATGAATGCAGATAATAGCCGAATCAATGGACATAATAAAAGAGCAATCCTACAGACATTCTGCAGTGTTTAAATTCATTTATGAGGGTGAATCAAATATTCAAAAAGTGGTCTGTGATAACGGGTTGAACACTCCCATAGCTGATACCTATTTGTGACAAAATTTCTTGAACAGTTAACTGGCAGTCACCTTCAATAAGCTCTCGTACGGCTTTTTTTTCTACTGTTTCTATATTTATTTTTTCTATGATGTTTCTATATTATTTATAATTTTTCTATTGGTGGTAGCCCGCACTTTCATGCTAGGTGTAGTTGTGAGCGATTATTGTTTGGTTTATTAGGAGTGGAGGAACCAACTTAGTTAGCGACTGCGCTCGGTTCTATCATCAGTACAGCCATAACCAAGCAAGAGGTATATCCATCTGTTGCGCAACGTATTGTCATAAAATTTTCAACCAATGAAGGCGTTAAACCTTCGTAAATTTTTACTTGTTTGCAGGTACAGTTCGGAGACACTACACTGTCTCAGAATCGATTGTATACGTGGGCCAGAGAATTTAAGGGTGGGCGAGAAGGCGTCAAAAATGGAAGTCACTGTCGACACCCCAGGTCAAGCCTTACAGGTGAAAACATCAGGGCCGTACGAGAGCTTATTGAAGGTGACTGCCAGTTAACTGTTCAAGAAATTTTGTCACAAATAGGTATCAGCTATTGGAGTGTTCAATCCGTTATCACAGACCACCTTGGCTACAGAAAAATTAGTGCTCGATGGGTTCCGAGGTTGTTAACCGAAAATCAAAAACAAGTCAGGTTAGAGATCACTAAGAGACTTCTGAATCGATTTCAACAAGAAGGTGAGGATGTTTTGAGACACATCGTCACACGTGATGAGATGTGGGTCCATCATTATACTCCCGAATCGAAAATGGCAAGTAAAGAGTGGTGAAGGGAGGATGAAGGCTGCCCAGTTTAGGCCAAAACTCATCTTTCAGCCGGAAAAGTTCTTGCAAAGATTTTTTTTTGACTCAAGGGGACTTTTACACATTGATTTTCTTCAAGATCAGCAAACTGTGAATGCGGCTTACTATTGCCAGTTACTACACGCATATTTATCTATTCACTCCTTGGCCGACTACGCCCATTCCGAAGGAATTTAAGCAGCTTAGTGGCCGCAGAATGCTACCTAGCAGGCGAACCCACAACCCCTGAGAGGCCAACCCAAATGAGTGGAAGCGGTCACGTCCGCAGGGCGCCCCACTCCCCTCAGTACTCGTGTAAACATTGGACAAGTAGCCATCGAGCTCATTACGCCGCTAATGCTTTGCACGTGGCTCTACCACACTTGGAAGTACTACACACAACCATGTACTACGAATAGCACATGGAGGTGCTACGGCCAGCACTCATTACCTCGAAAGCAGGCGAGGATAGGGTAGTTAAACCGCAGTTTTATGGGCACGCTCTGTGTGGTCTGGGGCATGCCCCCTGACAGTTACTACAGTCAGCAAAAATCGCCTACCAAAACAAAAGACTAGGTATGCCCATTAAAGATGTCATCCTTCTCCATCACAACGTGTTGTTAACAAGGGATAAATTGGAAAAAATGAGCTGGGGAAACTCTCGAATACCCTCTTTACAGTCCAGACTTGTCCCTGTGTGACTATTTTGTTTGTGCCCCTGAAAGAATCACTTTGAGAAAAACAATTTGAAAGGAATGAAGAAATCCAGGAGCATGTGCACAATTGGTTGACAACTTGTCCTCAATCTTTGTATGAACAAGGAATATTCAAGCTTCCAAATCGGAGGCAAAAGTGTGTAGATAACGCAGGAGACTATATTGAGAAGTGTTAAATGTATAGATTGTGTATAATATCATTAAATACATATTTTTAAAATTACCGTTTATATTTGATTCACCCTCATATTTACAAAAACTCATAGGTAGTAAATGCTATGTTTAATAACGGCACAGTAGATTGTCTGCCTACAACTGATCCTAGAGACAAAAATTTGAACTCAAGAAACATCTGTTCAACCAAAACATTGTTGTGCAAATGTGCACATTTTTCTTTCTCATTACAAAATTAATTTTTGGCACACAAGTACAACAACATTTTGAAAATGCATGATTAAAATGCACTGGACTTCTAAATGGCAAAACCTTAAAAAATTTTAAAATGTGACTGAGTATTGATTTTTTGGTTCAAAAATGTACATACAATCAATAAATGTACATTTATACAATCGCCCATAAAATTATATTAATTTCATTAGCAATTAATTATTGCTAATGTAAAAATTCCATAGGTTTTAAAAAAATTATTTTATAATTTTGGCTGTTAGATAATATGGGACGCATCGAATATAGTAAATATGGTAATTAAATATATAATATACTGACAAATAAATTTTTAATTAAATATTTTTCGTGTCCAACTGTTTTGCAATTGATGTAAATACGAGGGTCAATTACTATCCGGAATTTAGTTATATTTTTGTTTATGTTGGCAGTACTGTCGTTTTGCGTTGATGATTCATGCTTTGTTTATTTGTGGTTATATGTATGCAAGTTTCAAGCTGCAAGGTTAGTTTCGTTATCGCTGTCGTGCTGTTAGTCATGGCTGCTCCGCTTTCTATTTGCACCAAAGAAGAGCAACGTTCACTGATCCGTTTTTTGTGGTCGGAAGGTGTATCAGGGGCCGAAATTCATAGAAGACTTTTGGTACAGTACAGGAACAGTGTTTTGCCACAACGGAGTGTCTACGAATGGATTGAAAAATTTAAAAATGGTCGCACAAGTGTCACGCACGATGAAGGAGTCGAATGACCGTTTACCGCCGTAAATGAAGAAAACATTGAGTGTTTATGTAAAATGATTCTCTTAGACAGACGAGTAACTATTGACGAAGTGGCAAATCGTCTGCAAATTAGCCACGGTTCTGCTTACGAAATCATTCACAACACACTTGGGTTTCATAAATTTTGTGCAAGATGGGTCCCAAAACAACTGATACTGTTGCATAAACAAACGCGCTTGGACATCTGCAAAAAACATTTGGATCGCTATGGTAACAAACGGGACAACTTCTTAGACAGGATCATTACTGGTGACAAAACATGGATCCATCATTACGAGCCGGAGAGTAAACGGCAGAGTATGGAATGGAAACATCTAAATTGGCCATGCAAGAAAAAATTCAAGACCCAACTGTCCGCAGGAAAACTGATGCTTACAGTTTTTTGGGACTCACAAGGTCCAGTACTGGAACATTATCAGGAAAGGGGCACAACAATAAACAGTGTAGGTTACAGTGAAATGCTTACTGCCAAGCTAAAGCCTGCAATTCGAAGCAAACGCCGAGAACTGCTGTCAAAAGGTGTTGTGTTGTTGAACGACAATGTCCGTTCGCATACTGCTGCAACGCTCCAGAAACTCAATTTTGAAGTACTGGCTCATGCTCCATATAGTCCCGATCTTGCTCCTTCTGATTATCACTTGTTTGGTCCACTCAAAGAGGCATTAAGGGGCCATCGATTTACCTCGGATGAAGCATTGAAAGAAGCGGTGCATTCCTGGCTCGCATATCAACCAAAAACCTTCTTTTATTAGGGCATCAGGAAACTTGAACAACGATGGACCAAGTGCATTGAAAAGCAAGGGGACTATGTTGAAAAATGATGTACTTGTAAGTTTCCTATTTGATTACAATAAAATTTTATAACCACATTGCGAATAATAATTGACTTACCCTGGTACAAACCAATGACAGGTGATCAAAAATGAGTGATGAAAAATGCCAATCTGGCAACTGAACCTAGGATACTCGGCATAAAAGCCAATTATGCTGTCTACACTACTATAACAGTCTAAATTTCTGTTTGTCAAGGCAACATAAATTTTACATCCTGTACCATTATAAAAGTACAATATTGTACAAACAATGGAAGTTATGGTAATTCCCAATTACTACAACTTCCATTACTCAGTTAAGACATTAAGTAATGCCTGGGAAAAACCCCATTGTTAGATTAAGTTACAATAGAATAGTAGTTAGGCAATAAGTTGTAAATATAGCCAACTGTCAATCATCTGATATTGTTAAGACGGGTGTAATTCTCCCTCCGTGTTTTTGGGCCTTTCTTCCACCTACAAACTTTCAGCCAATCATTGGGGTAGTTCTCCTTCCCGTTGGCTCTCCAGGTTGGTTGGGCGGTTGGTGGGAGAGGGAGGCTTGTCAACCAGAGGTTTCCTGGTTCAAACCCAGGAAATTCACAATCAGTTCCCTTGGGACTTAAAAAAAGAATCGGTTAGTTAAGAAGGAGTAGAATTTAAAGAAGATACAAGGAGAACGAGGAGTCTAGGACAACAAGGAGTATAAGAGAACGAGGGTGACCAGGAGAACGAAAAGAAGAAGAAGAAAGGTGAGACATTTAATTCGAGGTAATTCATTTGTTTATTTATTAAGGGTTTTTAACTTCTTGTTTTTATGTTAACATCGCGGCAAAAAAGGTTGGCTATATTTTAAAATAGGTTAGGGTAAATTAAGGATAATTTTGTTAGTAGTTAGGTGATTTAGTAAGTAGTTTATTATTCATTAAATATTTACTGTAAGTAAGGATATATAGTCTTTTTTATTTATTTCTCATGATCTGCTGACAGAGCTGGCGCCCAACAATTTTTATTTATCATTTTTTTAGTTCACATTCTAGTCTTTGCCCACCGGTCGAAGTTGAAGGTGGTGCAATCCTATCCTAAACTTCTTTGCAAACACAAAGAGTCTCTACAACCCATCAACTGCTGGAGGATAACAGGTACCTACACTGGATCTAAGTTATCTTAGCGTGATGTATGAATGCGCAATAGTACATCTCGTGGCGTTAGTAGGCGAGGCATCGTTGTAGTGGGGGTACAAAGCGAACTAATAGCCTAGCCCACGTCAGTCACATTCCAACCTTAGGTCTGTTAACACTGAAGAGTATACGTTTCGCTTCACTAGTATTTTCAATACAATTATTGGAATCAGTATTTTTCAGTACTACAACAAACAGTATTTTTCAATACTACTACAAACAGTATTTTTTAATAGTACTACAAACAGTATTTTTCAATACTACTACAAACAGTATTTTTCAATACTACTACGAACAGTATTTTTTAATACTACTGCAAACAGTATTTTTCAATACTACAACAAACAGTATTTTTTAATACTACTACTACTACTAACAGTATTTTTTAATACTGCAGTCACCAAAGAGTGTTTTTCAAAAATGCCTCAGCCGAGATCTGCGCGTCGACTTGGTCAAGGAATTTCTTTAAAAAGTCAAACTAAATGCGTGATAATGAATATTTATAACAATATCTCTTCTGAAACTCCCGAAATGTCACGCCCAGAAATTCAGAGTCGTGTTGCTAGTCTTTGCGGAATATCGGTTCATTCGCATTTGTATCCGAAGAAAAACAAAATTGAACATTGAGAGATATACTGTACACACACGCTTCCTTACTCATAATGCTATCTCTCTCAGGTACTCAATCTCTCTCACTCAACTTCTCCACCACTCCAATACCATCCATCCCTACTACCTGCGCAGAAATCACGCTAAGATAACTTAGTTATATAGTCATCTGTACACTAAAATACCAGACATCAGCCAAAAGTGAGTGGAACATGAATAAAAAGACAAGCAACAATGAGTATAATTCAATAATATTCCCACCATTGATGTCATGTAACCAGGACACAACTACATTGAATACGAATAAAAAAATTTATTTCACATGTTACAGAAAGATACATTAACAATATAAGAATAAAACAGAACACAAAAATAATATAAGATATTCTAATTGTAAACAATAAAACAATTATAATTAATACGTTTAATCATAATTGGTATGTTTAATCGTATAACCTAACCACTACATCAAACTATAACTCTGAACAAAACATATATCATTACAAGATATGTTACAGTTTACAATGAATTTACATTTTTTAAAATTGCTTCCAACAGACTCTTTGGAAAGTATGGGACATGTCATGAAGTTATATACACCTGAAATACATATTATAATCACACATTGTTCTACTACTACAATTTAGAAAGAAATTCTTGTACGCTATAAAAAATTTCACCAATCAAGTAATTTTTCAGATTTTTTTAAAGGAATGTAAATTATCACATTTTAAAAATTGGGGTAATTTATTTATGTATTTTCTTTTCGCATTAATAAGTTTTTCTTCAAACAATTTTTTGGTGTGGATATCCACATAATATTTGTTTTTGTTTCTTATGTTATGATAGCAGACATTGAAATTTTGCATAAAAGTATTTTGCCTAACATGGTACATTATCACCTCAAAAATGTAGAGTGAGGGAACCATAAACAATTTAAGCTCCTTAAACAGTGGTCTGCATGAGGTGAGCTGGTTAGCCCCAACCATACATCTAATAGTTTTCTTTTGAATTTAAAAAACCCTTTCATATTGCCCATGCTAGAATTACCCCACACTAAAACCTATAATGGATATGAGACTGAATTAGACCATGATAAGCTGCTATTAGTAATTTTTAATCATTTAATCTACCAATTTGTTTTTTTGAAAATACTCCAGATGATATTTAGAATAGATACTAGAAACTTTTGATTGGTATAGAAATCCCATGACAAATATCTATCTTGTGAACTGCTAGGAACTTCACTTGTTTCTACACACTCTAGACTATTGTCATGAATAAATACATCACTTCTCTACTTTCTTTAGTTATATTTGTTTTTCAACAGCAAGTATTGAGACTTTTTCCCATAAGCTGTTAATAACGTTCGATTCAAGAACTGTCCAACAGACTCTATATTAACAGGCGTATTTACTTCAAGAGTATCTACCAGTAAACTTTTATTGATTACTAAAGTATCATCAGCAAACAATAAAGTTCTTACATTAGTTATGATTTCTGTTAACCTATTAATGTACAATAGAAACAAAATTGGACCTAAAACTGACCCTTGTGGAAGACCTGCTTTGACTTCAAGCTTTCCAGATATCATCTGTGGAAGTTTACCCCTAACAACTCTAGTTAATTCCACACATTGTATTTTACCAATAAGGTAAGACTGAAACCATTTCAGTTCTTCAACCCTAACACCTAATGACTAATGGTTTTCAATAAGATTTCACGATCAACACCATCAAACGATCTACTCAGATCTAAGAACACAGCTAATGCTTTCTCCCCTGCATCCAATATATCAACTACTTGTTCAAAAAGTGAGACTATTGCAATTTTGGTTGATTTACCTTTTTAGAAACCATGCTGATTCTCTGAGATAAGGTTTTCAGTTAAGAAACTTATCAACCTAATCTATTTATTTATTTCCATTTATTTTGAACAAATCAGTAATTATGTGACATGACAAATGAAATTTTTATTTCACCTTCAAATCGCTTCAGATATAAAGACGTGAACGTAAAATCATACCAATTAATCTACCTTACCTTTCTACGAGAGTTTTTAAGACTGCAATTTATAGATTACGTTTCTTACCTTTCGCTCAACACCGACATGAAAATCAGTTGCATTATATTAACAAAGATGTTAAAACTGTCGTTTTCTCAGACTGGTAATATTCATAATTAAATCACACATCCGAAAACACCATACATAAATAATAATGACTACTGCAAAGATAATGTAAACTACTGTACTGTACTGTGCTGTGATTGGCTGTAATAATGGTTTCTTTTGTCTGATTGGTTATACGGGAAACAGCTGGAGTATTGCCAACATTCAAATTCCCAGCAAACAATAGTATAGATGGGAACTCACTTGATTGCTAGCGTAGGAATTCGGTTGGAGAGGATTGTTTGTACGATTCCCCTCCTCTTATAACCTAGTAGCAGTAATAATACCATTAGTACGCGCCTTTTTAAAAATATTAGTCACAAATATCTAATAACTATAGAGTATTTTGTCGTACTCTGACTTTTAGGGCACCTATAATCCGTAAACTGAAATGAAAAAAATATTCTTAATTCTGAGAAAAAACTTGAAAACTACCAATTTATCACAAAATATACTTACAAGTGTATTAAATAAAAAAGTAAAGAAGACGAAAAGACCAATAAATATGACGGTTGATGCGACGCTGTGTTAAGAGCTACTTGAGAACAGCGCTCGAGATTCTGTGCCGCTGACACTTCAAGTAAGACTGTTCCATCACACGTTGCAGTAATATAACATGTAAGTAAAGTATTTAATAGTAAATTGAATTACCTACAACTTTTATTTCCCTTATTTAGTCGAAATATTTAGCCGTTTTGGTGTTACTTAAGTTTCAAACGAGTTCTAGAAGAATTTTTTGCAAAAAATTCAAAATTTACTTATGAGAGACTGATCCGTCTCCCACGTAATAGTGTTTATAATAGAATCGTTAGACGGATTGGGTGCTCGTTTCCATTGAATATACTGAGCTGTTAGAAATGAGTTCAAAAACACTTCCCCAGTCATTGTTCGTGATTTACGTGTTCCGATTGAGTCAAAAATGAGTTGGTGAAACTTGACCGCTTATTATTACTATTACATAATATTGACTATTATTATACTTTATTATTACATTATTAGTCATGTTTTAATATTATACAATGAAAAATCATTTTATCTTTCAATTTTTTTTGGTTTTCATAATAAAATATTTTTTGCATTGTAAAGTTGACTCTCGTCGGTGCCTCTATGTAGACAACTGGTAAGTACTCAAGTATACCGAGTATACCACTCGCCGAACAACTGCTTGATATAGAGACGCATCATCGATATTTTTATGTTGTTTTATTGAAAAATACCCCCAAAGTAAATTATTTATAAAATACATGTACAGGATGATTCACGAAGATATGCAGAAACTTTGAGAGCTCATTGTACATGTAAAAATAATGAAAAAAGTTTATATAAACATGAGTCCGGAAATGCTTCGTTACCGAGTTACGGCTAGCGAAAGATTTCGCCCGGATTTCAGCTCACCAGGTGAAATAAGGCCTTCCTGAAATTCTGGTAAGCTAGATTAAAGGGCGAGTTCAATCGTTTCTTATGGTTTTTGACCTGATAAATTGAATGCAACAGGTACCAGAACTGTAAGTTGTGGTTTTTGATAAAACCAGTGTCAAATGCAAAAATGGAGTGAACAAAATACATTTTTTCATGTTTGGGCCACAATAACTTTATTTCACCAAGAAACAGATAAAAATTTTGAATAAAACTTGTAGAAAATTTTATTCTGAACAAAACGATGTAAATAAAGTACTACACAGAAAGCGAATAGATGTTTTTTTTTTTTTATTTATTTAACGTCGCATCAACATCAAAGGTCATTAGCGACGACGTTGGGGTGTAACTGTGTGTAATGAGGATGAAATGATTATTTGTAACGTATGAAAATATGCCGTGCCTAAGTGGGATTCGAACCCAGGACCGCATGATGAGAGGCGAGCACGTTACCAACTGCGCCAATGCGGCCGGCTATAGATGTTATAGAATAGATGTTTGATTAAATGAATTTTTATTCATAACAGTACAACACACGTTTTACATTTGACTGACAATAACTTTGTAAATTACCCATTAAACAAATGAAATTTCTGCATCAATGCCCATCGCTTGGAGTACTGCATTTGGTTAAGCACCTATCGTCGACTCTGTAAGTATATTTTATTTACCGATGAGTCACAATTCACTCGTGATGGTATCACCAATTTTCGAAACCAACATTCATGGGCAGAAGTGAACCCTCATGCTACAATTGAACGTAACTTTCAACAGTGTTTTAGCATTAACGTATGGTGTGGTCTTATTCATGATCAGCTGATTGGACCGTTTATTTTTTAACTGTGTTTAACAGGTCAGGCATACTTACGTTTCTTCAAGAATTAATAATTGAAGATGTTCCTCTTGCAACACGACGTACTTCCCAACATGATGGTGGATCGCCACATTTTTCAAATATTGTTTCCACCTACTTGAATCAACAGTTTCCAAATAAATGGATCGGTCGTGGAGGTCCTATACGCTGGGCACCCAGGTCACCAGATCATACACCGTTGGATTTTTGCATATGGGGATGGATGAAGGAGAAAGTTTACGAGGTCAAAGTTAATTCCTGTGAGGTGCTACTTAGATGTATTAATGAAGCTTTTGCGTAGTTAAAGGAAAGCCCTGATGAACTACAGAAAGCACCGAGAGCCATCCTTAAACGAGCAGAAATTTTTTTTTTTTTGCGCCCTGGAGACTCCAGGAGGAGTACCGTATAGGACATGTCAGATATAACACCTGAAATACATATAAGAATCACACAATGTATCACTACTATCAAGAAAGAAATTCTTGTACGCTATAAAAATTTTCACCGATCAAGTAATTTTTTAGATTTTTTTTAAAGGAATTCAAACCCTCACAACACTTTAAAGATTGGGGTAATTTATTTATGAATTTTCTTCCTGCGTAAGTAGGTTTTTGTTCAAACAATTTTGTGTAGTGATTAGCCACATAATAATCATTCCTGTTTCTCGTGTTATGATTGTGAACATTGAAATTCTGCATAAAATTATTTTGCCTAACATACATAATCACCTCAAAAATGTAGAGACAGGGAACTGTAAGCAATTTAAGCTCCTTAAATAGTGGCCTGCATGAGGTTAGCTGGTTAGCTCCCACCATACACCTAATAGCTTTCTTTTGAATTTTAAAAACCCTATTCATATTACCCATGCTAGAATTACCCCATACTAAAATACCATAACGGATATGAGACAGAATGAGGCCTTGATAAGCTGCCATTAGTAATTTTTTATCATTTAATCTTGCAATTTGTTTTAGTGCAAATACCCCAGATGATATTTTACTACAAACTTGATTGGCATAGAAGTCCCAAGACAAAGATCTATCTAGAGATACGCCCAGGAACTTCACTGTATCTACATGCTCTAAACTATTATTATGAATAAATACACCCACTTCTCTACTTTCTTTAACGTTATGTTTATTTTTAAACTGCAAGTACTGACACTTTTTCCCATCAACTGTTAATAACATTTGATTCAAGAACTGCACTACGGACTCTATGTTAACATGTGTATTTACTTCAAGAGCATCTATCAGTAAACTGTTACTGATTACTGAAGTATAATCAGCAAACAACAAAGCTCTGCCATTAGGTATGACTTCTGGTAACCTATTAATGTACAATAGAAACAGAATTGGACCTAAAACTGACCCTTGTGGAACGCCTGCTTTGACTTCAAGCTTTCCAGATACAACCTTTGTAAGTTTCCCTCTAACAACCCTAGTTAACTCCACACACTGTAATCTATTAATAAGGTAAGATTGAAACCATTTCAACTCTACATCCCTAACGCCTACTGACTCTAGTGTTTTCAATAAAATTTCATGATCAACACAATCGAAAGCTTTACTCAGATCCAGAAACACTGTCAATGCTTTCTCCCCGGCGTCCAATATATCATCTACTTGCTCCACAAGTGAAACAATTGCAGTTTTAGTTGATCTACCTTTTTGGAAACCATGCTGATCCTCTGAGATGATTAGGTTTTCAGTCAAGAAACTGATTAACCTAATAAATACTACCTTTTCAAAAATTTTACTGATTTTGTTTAAAATACTTATGGGCCTATAATTTTCAACTAACTGGCTATCTCCATTCTTAAATATAGGCAATATTTTAGCCTCCTTCAGTTTGTTTGGAAATTCACCTGCTTCAAGTGAGAAGTTAATCAAATGAAGGAGAGGAGTAATTAAAAGATGTTTACATTCTTTAACAATTATACTAGAAATCCCATCTAACCCACATGTTTTCTTACTTTTCAAATTATCAATAACTGATTCTAATTCCTCCCTTGAAACTAGGCTAAATAAGAATTGATTTACTACCTTGTTACCTTTTGGATCATAACATCCCACTGTTTCCCTAATCTGTTGTTTAAGTTTTAAAGCTACTTCCTGGTAATATTTGTTAAAATAATTACAAATTTCTACACCATCCTCTATAAGTTCATTGTTTTTGTTAACAATATTAGGTATGTCAGTAAAACTTTTGTTGCTAACTACACCTCGATTCTTATTTACTATTTCCCATATTGCTGAGTTTAGATTTGGTGATTTATGAAGGATTTCAGCAGTTTTTTTACATTTAGCTGTCTGGACTTCTCTGGCATAATGTTTTTTAATAGTTTTGTACCTTTGTTTGTTAAAGGTAGTCCTATGTGAAAGAAAATCTGAGTATACATCTCTAACTTCAGACCTCATTTGCAAAATTTCCCCTGTGACCCACTCATCTGTTTCACTGACAATATTTTTTACATCTTTCTTTTTAATTGGACAACTATTATTATAGTGAAATTTTAATGTCTCAATAAAATTATGATATTTCTGATTAATGTCAGAAGAATTGAAAACCGTCTTCCAATCCTCTTTGGATAAACTGTAAGAAACAATTAATATTCCCTTGGTCTTCCTGCCTAAATTCTTTAATATTTTTTTGATTTGGGACATGACTACCTAAATCCTGAATCTCTAATACTTGGTAGCCGTGATCAGAGAGCTCTGAACCCCTTTACCTAACCTGACAACTCTCCATATTTGTTAAAATATTATCTATTATGGTTTGTGAGTGACTAGTAATTCTTGTATAACTTTTAACTTTTATATCAAGATTGTTCATCTCCACAATATCCCTAAACTCTTCAGCCATTTTATTTTCATCAGCAAGATTTACATTAAAATCGCCCAAAACTACCACTTTTACGTATCGTTCTGTTAAAACTTCCAGTAGTTCACTGAACGATGAACAAAACTGACCCCAATCACCATTAGGGGATCTATAGACACCCACCACAACCATCTTTCCCCTCTTTTCTAACCTAACTTCTACCCCAGCTACTTCAATAACCATTTCCCGAGAAAACCGTTCTAAATAAGGTAAGTTACGAGTGTCAAGTTTCTTACTTGAATTAGCTAATATACAAACCCCCACTTTTGTGCATTTTCTTACAATATGAAGCAATAATAGAAAACCCTGAAAAGTTTATTAGTGACATCTCATTACATTTTAACCCGTGTTCTGTTAATACCACCATATCTGGGTTCTCAGAACTTAAAAATATATCTAACCTGTCTATTTTATTACTTAAATACCTATTGAATATTTTGATGTAAAATAGAGAAGTGGGATGCATTATTTTCCTGATTGTTTTGGTTATCTACAACTGTGTTGACTCCAATTATGGAAGCTGGTCGCAGCCTATTTACTAATCTGACATCATGTAAACCTAACCTACCGTTACTGTAATTAAAAACCTGTGATCTCTTCTTCAGTTGTGTTTCACCAATAAAACCTAACCTTATATTTCCTATCTCTTTACCCCTTGTTTCAGCCAACTCATTAAAAAAGACTCTTTAGCTTTTAATTTGTCAGGGAGTTTACAAGTGACGAGGGATGCTATCCTATCACACAACACGTTTAAGTGTGGAGACACTTTTGAAAATTTACTGTAATTTGGTTGAATAGGTTTAGATTAATGTTTTTTCGGTTAAATTTACTTTGTACTGTTATTAATAAAAATTCATTTAAACAAACGTCTATTCGCTTTCTAAGTACTATATTTACACTGTTATGTTCAGAATAAAATTTTCTACAAGTTTTATTCAAAATTTTTATCTGTTTGTTGGTGAAATAACAGTTATTGTTACCCAAACATGATAAAATGTGTTTCTTTCACTCCATTTTTTTCATTTGACACTGGTTTTCTTAAAAACCACTTAACTTACAGTTCTGGGACCGGTTTTATTCAATTTATCAGGTCAAAAACCATAAGAAACGATTGAATTTGCCCCTTAATCTAGCTTACCAGAATTTCAGGAAGACCTCATTTCACCTGGTGAGCTGAAATCCGGGTGAAATTTTATGCTAGCCGTAACTCGGTAACGAAGCATTTCTGGACCCATGTTTATATAAACTTTTTTCATTATTTTTACATGTGCAATGAGCTCTCAAAAAATTAATTAGAAAACCAAAAGAATCTTAAAATAGGTGTGGGTGTTTTAAGCAAAATTGCAAAAATTGCCTTGGTAGTCAACCTGTTAAGCAGCTTTGCAACAAATAGTAATCAATTCTGTTTCTCGTGTAGAGGTTGTGCATTGAAAATCTGTAAAAAGGTATTTTGCTTCATGTAAATTATCATTCCAAAGATGTACAAAGAAGGAACAGTGAATAGTTGCCAGTATTCAAATTCCTAGCATATTCTATATTATTGCTGTAACTGTTGTTCAATGGTTACTGGTGTACTTTGATGGTTGGGGTTCAATTAATGATACTCTCTCAGAAATGTTCAGCCTGAGTCTGTACAAGACTATGCCTCATTTGCACCCCATAAATTTATCATCCTCGTCTCATTGGGTAGTTTATTGTTCTTGAACAGATTGCCATGTACACACATTAGGGTTTAAAAAGAAAATCTGTTTGTGTTTATTTTATTATTAAGTATTCAGATTACTTAACTAACAAAAATTGTTTATAAATACGAAAAAAGTCTGTGTTTTACACAATTGAAGTACGGAATGGGCTTAACATAAGAATATAAAAAAACTAAAAAGGCCTACCCTAATATTGAAAGCACATTCACAAAATATGTAACTTGTATTTCCACTTCGAGAGGTGGTATCTATTGTTGGCCAGGGCAAATTAATCAGAATTATTGAAACACATTCTCAACAAAAGTATGCTTCCTCAGTGCCTCAGTTGTACTCAAGCTCCCACATTCAATCTGGAAAACAGTTTTTCCTATTGCTCTTAAAAATAGTTCACACAGAAAAGTAGTTTGCCGTTATCAGATTTTCCTAACTTTACGCCTTCAAAACGGCATTTTAGGTAAATTTTGATTAGCAAAACGTTACAGGTACTTATAGCATCACGGGTAATTTTTTAAATTTTAAAAAGGGGTCCAATAGGGGTTGCTACTAGAGAAGAGACAAAAGAACTGTCACTGTGAACGAGTCACGGTTACTTATAAGTCACGGTGACCACAATTATTCAGATAGGCGAGTAACCGTTCCCCAGTCACTGTTACATAGATCGCTTACTCTTCTGTCACTGGATGACAGGACAACACGGGGAATGTTCACCGTACTATTCTACAATATAGCACAGCCTCTCGTTCCCCAGTCACAGTTACAAAGATCTCTCGTTCCCTAGTCACAGTTACAAAGATCGCTTACTCATTCACGGTTTAAGGCAGGACGACACGGCGACCGTAATTCTACAGTTCCTTCAATCACTTTTACAATAATCAGTTACTCATTCGCTGTTCATTGTCACTTTTAAGAGAACGAATTCTTTACCTTAGGAACTAGTGAACAAATTCACTCGCTCATTCATTGTTCACAGTTAACAGACAAAACGACATAATATGCTTACTCTTCTTCAAGGCCCCTATGATAGCTACGTAAGACATGTTGGTCTGTTCACTGGGCTTAGTGCTCTCCTTGTCGCCTCTCCTTTGATAACCGGCACGTCCATTATTTTTTTACTTCAATCTTTACGCACTCTTCTCTTTCTCTCTCCCTCTCTCAGTCTCTTCCCCTTGTTATGTTTGTCATCTACTAAACTAAACAAAACAAGGGTAGTTCCTTTACATCTCTGATCGCGGTAACACAATTACATTACAGTATTATTTTTATTGCACGCCACGTTCTACCTAGCTATTTTATTTATAATGTGCGTTGTTATTTTTCAGTTGTAAATATTGTTTCTTGTACTTTCTCTTTTTTATACAAAATGTTATTTTTATTACTATTTTAGGATACCTTGTGTTAATCAGTTTTAGGCTAAATTTTTATTTTAGTTATATATGAAGCCCATTTTTTTAATTTATCAAAACTTCATTTATCATGAAATAACAACTGAAAACATTATTATTGTTTCATGATAACAAATGAAAAATGTACTTAGAAAATACAAAGTTATTGCTAAATCACTAGTAACTATTTGTAACGGTGAACGCAAAATCACTGTCACCGTGATCACGGTGACTGGTTGAAACAGTGAACGCTCTTCACTAGTTGCTACCCCTATCCAAAAATTATGAAATTTCTAAATTTTTAGAATACAAAATATATTTTAACGGCATGTTTTCGATGTTAAAAGTTAAATAAAAATTTGGTAACGCGAAAACTTTCAGGTTCCACCACCTTACCTTTGGTAAAGGGTAGTATTTTTTACCTCCTGAACAGTGCTTCGCAGCGAAAAATTGTATAGAATCTTTTTTTTGTGCTTCTAAAGTACTTCAAGGCCATGTAGCTAAAGTTGCCCTTAACCTACCCGTTTTCTGAGAAAACTCAAAACACTAGCATTTCAGCTTTTAGGGCTTGCAGTTTTCATGTTTTTCTTTCTTTACACCTTCACAATGATTTTTTTCGCAAATTTTTATTGACAAAACGTAACACATACCCGTAGTCACGGAGAATTTATTAAATTTAAGAATGGGGTCCAATGGTAATTGCTGCTATCCCAACAAAATTTTAAAATTTTCGGAATACAAATAATATTTTAATGGCATGTTATTTAGCGAAGAAAATTACATAAAAATTTGGTAACCCGAAAATGTTCAGATCGCAACCCTAGTTCGCATGAGAAAACGAAAAACTCAAAATATCATACATTCAAAGTTGAAATTTTGAAACTTCAAACTTCATCTTTAAACTTTCATATCTTTAAATTTCAAAATATTGTGATCCAACCAACCCCTTTGGCGGCCGAACTTCACCTTGTGGCAAATGGTTCTGATCTACTTATATGAATTCTGATCCACCTATCCCTCTGATGCCGAGACACGTAAGCGGCATGAAGCGCCGCTGGAGTGGCGAGTATACTTAATATATTTGTCACTAACTTCCCTAATCACATTTACTGGAGATTAAAACAATTACCACTTACCTGAAAATGATATAAGTTATGTGTATCTGAACTCTTTAAGTGTAAGAACATTTGAAGAACAAGTATTTCAGCTAGTTTGTATATAAACACACACACACACAAAGAGAATAGTTTTGTAGTACAATAACAACACACAAAGAATTTCAAAAAATACTTTTATTTACATATCATCAAAACAAAATTTGTACGATAAACCTTAAACATAACTTAAAACTTATTTTACAGTACAATAATTAATAACATACTTTAAGAAAAGCTACAAAATTCTGATAGTAAAAGAATATTTTTTAAACTTTAACAAACTAAAAATTAAATGTAAAAACTTACATTCTTTTTCAACTAAATATTAAATAAACTACTAATCTTTTTTGAATTTCAAAGCATGCATAATTTAGCAGTTTAAATCACTTAATAATTAAATATTTTGAAATTCTCCCTTAATTGAGTATTTATTTGATCCCTTAAAATTCCTACCGATTCGAAAGTTTCCTCCATAATTTGAAAAATTTCATGGGCATATTTATATTATGAAAACATTTTTCGAGGGAAAGAATTTACATACTGTACACAATATCAAATGAAGCATTTGTTGGAATCATAGCTCATGATATAGCAAACATTAATTCTATAAATGTAAAGCTTGTGAATTTTGCCTCATGATGTACGTTCATTTAAATGCATTTAGGTCATCAGTACAGAGTGAAAATGCTGTTGACTTATAAAAGAGAACTAAAAAAGTAAGACTATTTAATAAATTATTAAAAATATGCAAATTTTTTTTTTGTTATTTATTTGATACAGAAATTTATTCCAGAAAACAGGCATCTAATGGAAATTCTCAACGATCGGTACATGAGGATTGGTGAGGTATTTGTGGAGGGTTGTTACTGTATATTTTGTGGAGTTTACTGAATAAATGTAAATTTTTCATTTAAATTTCCATAAATATTTGACGAAGTTACAAAATGTTCAAAATTCATTTTGGAAGGCGAAGGGATGGTATTTTAAATTCTTTACGGTGACGTCACAGAGCCATTATTACATCTCGGTTTCAGCTGTAAGCAATTGTAATGTAGGAAATTCTTTTCTCTACGACATTTTTTGAACAATTCTGTAGGAGCGGTAAGACGAAAGCCATTACAATTTCCTTGCAAAGTGTTAAATTTTTTGACTGGGTGATTAAAACCCCTTCCTGAACAGTAAAATGAACTTGTCTAACACCACCAAAGGCAAATTTCGTAACAGAATCATCATAGCTTCAACACAAACTAAAGAAAATGCATGTACGTTGACTTACACACGAGCTGGACTTCCATTCAAAACAAACAACTCACAAACAATCAATGCTACCTACACACTAAAGACGGAATAAAAACTTTCCCTGTTATGATATTCTATTTCTGTAAACAATATTAGATGCGTTAAAGAATTCCCTACTAGAAAAGTACAATATTTACCATTTTCCCAACTTATAATGATCTAGCTGTAGCACGTCGCATCCCTCACCATCAATTGTGCATGGCCTAAAATAAGATCCACGGTTTGAACCAGGTTAAAGTGCATTGTAAAAATTTGTACATTACCATGTATTAGTGTCGAGAAGAAAAGAACGACGTAATTTTCAACGGCGCTTCATGGTGACATTATATTTTCCGTATACAAATATTCTAACCTTCCAATGCAATAAAAAACTTCATCTCCTACATTCTCGAAATACGCCTGTAAACTACACAGCATTTTCATCTCTTCCTGGCTGTTGTGCACGGGTGCTAGTTCGCTATCTTTTTCATCATTGCTCTCTTCTTTTTTTTCAGTTTCCATACCTTCCCGCCTACTAGAACTTCATTAACAATGTCAACATCGTTTCTCTCACTGGTAACAAATACATAGTCATCTACAGAAACAAACATGGAAAATGGTAGGGTATCGAGTTCATCTTCATCAGGTAGATTTACCAAAATTTCCGTGCCGTCACGTCATTTGCTAAACTTAGAATAACGAATAAAAACTTTGAATTAACAAAAATTTTATTTCAAAATTTAAAATTACGAAGTTAGATTTAACATTAGTTTGTAAACAAAATGACGGGGACAAATAATTTCTTCGAATTAATGAAAATTTTGAATTACCAAGATTTCACTGTAGTTTTTTTAACATTATTTATTATATTGAAATATTTCTTTATTATGATGAATTTAAATAAAAGACACATTATACACCTAATTTGTTTGTGGTCATAGAGCATGACCAAATGGCGTCAAGTTTCGGAATTCTTGTGTACAGAATATAGTAGGCCCTCACATTACGATCGTAATTCGTTCCGATGAACAATCGTAAAGCGAAAATATTGTATTGTGAGACCAATCATTAGACCTATATACAATTCCACATGAAATTTATATTCGCCTGTACCTACAGATAACCCTATACATTCTTCAAATAGCGCTGATTTCAGTACAAATGATTTGACAATAGGTATAATTATAAAAAAATGCCTTTTTGAATTGTGTTTGATCTATCAGACACTTTAACGTCTTTTAAAACTGACTTTTGCTTTACAATCGTGGAAATTGTAGACTGGGAATAACCATACTGGCGAACCAATTCATTTATCCTAGCCCCTTCATTATGTTTTTTTATAATTTCTTGCTTTTCTTTAATAGAAAATTTACTTTTTATGCGTGATTTAGGACCCATTTTCACTATAACTACAGTAACGTACACAGGAAACATGGTACCAAAACTATAAAGAATACGTATGTATAATAACACGACAGACACTACGGCACAGATGCTAAACCGATAACCAAGGCGATACGCGTAACACTACTAATTAGTATTGGTGCTATGATAAAACTAAAATACAGAAACAACCTTAGCTGATGATGAGAGGGTGTGGGTAGCATGGTCGAGGGTATCTTGACAAGAGAGAGGGAGTACATTCGATCAGAACTTCTTACTGTAGGGGTTGACGATTGGCGGGTCAGGTGTGACTTTGGGAATCCGATAACTAATTTGATGACACATCGTAAAGTGAAATATCGTAATGTGAGGATCCACTGTACAACTTTTTAATACCCACGTAGTATTCAATATTTTAACACTAAAGCCGAATGTACACGGTTCAATTCGGTTGCTCAATGAAATTGAATAGTATACATTATATTTCAACCACATTTTATTCAATAAAATTAAACATTGACTGGCTTTCTACTTTTGTTCAATGTCGTTGATCAATACGGTAGATTCAACAAAATTGAATTGCGTAATCCGTGCGTGTTCCGGGATTTAGGCCGGGCATATACTGGAGTGCAGGTGGCACAGGTCATTCGAGACGGACACGAGCAGGGCAGGGCAGGCAGAGCAGATATTTCTCCCAGCGTATACTGGAGATGCAGGAAAGGCGAATATTTTTTTCAGGTTCAAAAGTAGCTCATGTTTGGCCATTTAGCGCATTGGATCATTTTAGTGTGAGTAATAGGTTAGTATCGGATTCGTCTGATTCCGTTATAGAATTAATTTTACTTGTATTGTAGTGAATTACTCAATTGTACTGTAATTCAAAGCGAATGAAGAAAATTTTATGGCAAAGTGACTTTATAAAAAAACGTAAAACGCTTAGTAAGTTCAGTTAACACAAGTTTGACGATACTACATTCAAGAATTATACTAGGTTTACAACTGAATAGTTTTTCATGTAATCAGCACAAATTGTATTAGCTTCTCTTAGACCAACATGTTTCCTGCTCAACGCGTGTACTAAAACTGTGCCTCGACTACAAACTGTGGCTGCTCGACACAAGACACGTTGCTGTGCCACATATGTCTGCCTCCCAATATACGGTACGCTACAGACAACAATGGGTGCACAGTTTTCGCTCCTGCCCTGCCTGTCCAGAACTGCGCCACCTGAACTCCAGTATATATCCGGCCGTAAAGGCGGTGAACTGCATTTTAATTTTTAGTATGATAGCTTTGAGGTTTGTCACACAGTTGTTCAAAATGTATAATGGACATATGTAAATGTCTCGAGGTCTTCTTTTTAAAGTTCTTTTAATACATTTTCAGAAGCGCCGAATAAAAAATTTAATTTTCTTTCCAATATTCCTGATCATGTCTAAATAATACCACTGTTGCTTTTTGTGCATCTTTGCGATTTTATGCACATCTCTATTAAGTTTTTCAAAATTATTCGAACTACTAATCTAATAACTTCATTTGATACCATGGTTTTAACATTAAGCCTAACTGTTCAATTGCATTGAACCATGTAGATGAATTCAATTGATTCAACCCCACTAAACTGTGTATATTCAGCTTAACTTTAGAATTCTACTGATAAACTCAAAATCTGTTAACTTGTAAATGAACAAATTTGTTGAAAATGAATGTTCTGTAAAAGTAGAAAATTATTCGTAAAAGTTTACAATATTTGTAAGATTTAATAACCAAGTATCATATTTATTTTCATAATCAGAACTTACGAAAGGCAATTTACTTCACTAACATCTTCATCTTCATAATCAGAACTTACGAAAGGCAATTTACTTTTAATTTCTTCAAGTCGTTGAGAAATAATTAATTTTAAAACGTAATGTTCAATCGATTCTAAGTGACGCGAATAAAAATTTTCATCGCATATTAAAGTAATGCAACAATCGCACTCGTATATTTTGGTGTCTTGATTAGAAATAACATTATTATTATGAGTATTACTTCTTACATGACGTGTGTACACAGATTCTCTGGTTTCAACAAAATCGCATGGATTACATAAAAATAAATAACGTATTTTAAGTCCTTTAGTACCACACATCGTATCGAAAAATAATTTCTTACAAATATTCACTATTAAAGATTTAAATTCTTTGTTAGAAACATTATTTATGGATGGTTCAAATTCTGATTTAACTTCTTCAAAAATGTTTCGATTAAATTTTTTATTTTGGATATTCAAATGAATGTAAGAATATAAAAAATCAACATTTTTATGTATTTTCGTGGTTGTATGATATGAATAAAATGCATCATTACAGAATATTACTGAGTTACAATGACAACTATGAAATTTCATATCTAAGTCAGAAATTGAGTTTTTCTTATGATCTTCACCATCAACATGTTGTAACCATTCAAGCTGGTTCGATTCAATATAATTACAAGGAAAACAAAAAAAAATATAATATCCATTTAATTCTAAAACATTTATGTCGTCAATTATACTTTCAAAAAAGTTATCAATTAGTACAGAACTCAACTTATAATCCATTTTTTTTAACAATTTTCTTTCAATGTGATTTACTGAAGTATTGCACTTAGTTTCGTTGACATCTACATTTCCAGAGTCTTGATCGGTCTTGATGTTCATTAATTTTTGTTGAATAATATTTTTTAGTGCTTTATGTCCATCAGATATTTGATGTTTACAATAAAAATCTTGATTGCAAATGATCGAGATACCGCAATCACAATTATATTGTTTATAATCCGGTTCTAAAGTTTTGTTGTATTTATGAGAATAATTTTTTAAATGGTTTGAACAACTGTTATTTTTTAATAAAGATTCTACGCATAAACAACAAAATAATCCATAGTTTATTTTACTATCTGTTGTAGAAGATGCGATTGTAATTCTTTCGATCACATGTTGAATGTGATTGTATAGACCAACAGTATTATTATAAAAATCGATTGATTTTATTAAATCGCTTGAAACCGATACACCTACATTCGGATTTTGTTCGCCAAAATTAATTTTTCCAGTGGTGATTTCTAGTATTCTAGATGAAATAACATTTTTTAATCTATCATGTTCTTTTGATATTTTATGAACTGAAAAAAATATATCATCAGATAAGATTGTTGTGAAACAATCACAAAAACGTACCTCACATAACAAGTTCGAAACTTTATTTTTATGCTTAGATTTATTAATATGAATATTCCAATGATTTGATTGTTTAGCGGTGAAGTTACATGGGACACAACAAAATGCATATGTTTGATTACGTACATCAATTCTTGCTGGTTTGTCTGTGTAAAACTGTACGAGTTCATTGAAAATATCTCTGAAAACATTAACGATGGTAATATTAGACAGATTAACGACTCTGTATTTTACAGTACGCTTTTTTACACAACCTTCAGATTTCTTCAACTCAATTTTGTAAAATAAATCCTTTATTAAAATTGTACTTGTTTCGTTACCAAAATCAATTTCTGTCCTGGAAAAAATAAGAAGTTAAATATTATTCGTAATAAAATTTTTAAATAAAATATGACTGTCTTCCAAGTTTTTTAAAATTTGCAAAATAATAAATAGTTTTTGGTTGAAAAAAATACCGCGCTTCTCAACAAATTTGACGTATAGGGAAATTAACATTGGATAATGTACTGTAAAAATTAATTTTATAACAAGGGTGTAATCGTACTTTTATTACTCCAGTTGTTTGAAAACGGAATAAAAATGAGTCTACAAAAGATTTCAATAGCTAATAATTTAATTATTTATAAATGAAGGTAAAAACGTTATTAAATTTTGATATAGCACAATACTTACATAAGAAAAAAATTTCGCACGCATTGTTCTTTGAACATTAGCCAGGCATGTGAAGTGGTTAGTTAATTTTTACTTTTGATATTACCATACGAGGGGCCGTGAGTTTGAATCCTACATGCACATGCACACACACACACAAAATTAAAAACTTTTTTTTTGCTAAATAATTTGTTGACTTACTGAAATAAAAAAAACTTTACTAGTTAGTTATATTCTGTTGAATTAAAAATTACAATATTATAATTTCAAATGTTTTTCATTATTTAATTAATAATAATTAATGATCAAATAATTAAAAATTAAATAAAAAAGTTTCAATATGTAGCATTCAAACTCACAGCCTCTCGTACCGTAATATCAAAAACTAAAATAAACTGACCACTTTAACGCTATATTGAAATTGAAAAACACTCTGGCCTTTATTTATTAATAATTAAATTATTAACTATTAAAATATTTTGTAGACTCATTTTTTATTCTGTCTCCTAATGACTGTAGTAATACAAGTAAGATTACACCTTTGCAATATGACTAATGTTGACAGTACATTGTCCAATTTCAATTTCCCTACACGTCAAATTTGTAGGGAAGAATGGTATACGAAGAGTGGCTATTAAATAACAAGACTGACGATGTAAAAAATTATATTTTTATTTTATACATAATCGCTTATTGTCACCTTTAATATACACTCCTTCTCTATCCCTTCAACACTCCATGCGAATTTTCCATTGTTGGAAACAGTGCTGGAAGTCATCTTCTATCAGAGGACACCTGCCGCTCAAAAATGTTTGTACTGACACTTTGTACCAGATTGAAAATGACCCAAATTTTTTGGAAACGATCATAACATGTGATGAAACGTGGTTTTTTACTTATGATCCGGAAACAAAGCGCCAATCCATGCACTGGAAGAGCCGAACTTCACAGAGAGCCAAAAAAGCTCGAATGAGCAAGTCAAAATTTAAAGCAATGATGATTTGTTTTCTTTGATATCCCTGGGATTGTGTACCTTCATTGGGTTCCTGAAGGTCAAACTATAAATCAATATTACTACCTTGAGGTACTTTCTAAACTTTCAAAGAGTAAGGAAAAAACGCCCCGAAATGTGGAAGGACAAATCGTGGGTTCTCCATAAAGACAATGTGCCAGCTCATTCCGCGTTATCTGTCTAGAGGTTCCTAGCCAAGTACAGCATCTCAGTGTTAGAACATCCACCTTATTCACCAGATCTTGCACCATGTGACTCTACCTGTTCCCTAAGGTGAAATCTGAATTAAAAGGGACAAGATTTGAATCTGAGGAACCTGTAAAAGAGAAAGCGGCACTTGTCCTGAAGGAGGTGACAGAAGATGACTTCTAGCACTGTTTCCAACAATGGAAAATTCGCATGGAGCGTTGTAGGGATAGAGAAAGAGGTTATATTGAAGGTGACTGTAAGAGTGATTATGTATAAAATTAAATTTTTTATAACGTCAGTCTTGTTATTTAATAGCCACACCTCGTATAAGCACATTGCCATATAAAATTATAAATAAGTCAGTAAAATTGCATTATTGTACAAGGATTTCAAATTTTTGGACTATTTTCGAACATGTAATTTTGAACCATTATAACTAAAGTAAAAATGAAGCAATTTTAGCGAAATTTTAAAAGAAGTAAAGCTTGTATTCTTGTAAACTTTCATGAATTTTTTTAAAAAATGGCTGAGGGATGAGAGTAGGAGATAAGAAAGATTTGAAGCTGGTGTTTGGTTGTTGTTTACCGCATATCTAGGGTTAACATTTTAGTTCAATAAATTAAAGTACTTACCTTGAAAGAATAAGTAACATTGCTAAATTTGGATGACACTTTTTTAAATATCTAATTTGTCCTAGATGTTCAAATGCTTCCGATATTTCATCTTCCATTACATCAGGTGGCAGACCTAAATAAAATACTGAAAGTTATTCACTACAAAGTTATAATCCACACTGTGATAAAAAATTTAATGTGAAACACTCACACAACTTTCTTGTGCTAATGAAAATTATGAAAAATACAACCTAACATTAATAATAAAACATTAGAAATAAAAAACATAAACTAATTTTAATTGAAATATATATTTCTAACCACCAGAATACGGTAACTTGAAACACTTACCAATGTTTATAGCCCTTTCGTGTATCTTGTACACATCTTCAGTAAATTAAAATTTTTTACGTCAAAATTTAAAACTTCCTGCTCCTACCATGGTAGATAAGGAATAGTCGATTCTTATATTTAAAACAGTCTTGCCAACTTAATCAATTGATTGTCATATTCAATCTGTGTGTTCATTAATTTATCCCTGTTATTGTATTTATAAATATAAATTTTTCCAAAATTTCAATTTCATTTTGTCTGTAAAATATTATTATTATTTCATCTGTAAAATATTATATTTATAAATACAATAACAGGGAAAAATTAATGAACACACAGATTGAATATGACAATCAACTGATTAAGTTGGCAAGACTGTTTTAAATATAAGAATCGACGATTCCTTATCTACCATGGTAGGAGCAGGAAGTTTTAAATTTTGACGTAAAAAATTTTAATTTTCTGAAGATGTGTACAAGATACACGAAAGCGCTATAAACATTGTTAAGTGTTTTATGTTACCGTATTCTGGTGGTTAGAAATATATATTTCAATTTTAAATAATACGGCTGTTTAAAATCTTACATAGGATGTTTGAAAAAATAAAAACAAATTTTAATCACGAGTGAATAATGCAAAATGAAAACCAACCTTAGGGTAAGTGCACAGTGAACACTGGTTGCTTACAAGTGGGAGCCTGCTAATAGGAATAGGCCATTATATTTTAATCGGACGTCTCACAGTAAACGCTGGTGGAGAAAGCTGCGCGCTGGTCATTTGCGCCTATCAGCTCATTGGTTTGTTTTGAATAAACCTGCCTGCTGCTTGCTGGCAGGTTGCTAAATGTACTTGGCGTCGTATAATACATATTCATAAATAATAACAACTTGTTAATTAATTTTTAACAAATGTTTATAAAACTAACTTTAAAAGATTATTACTGGCCACAATTACGGGGTAGTCAAAAAGTTCAAAATATGTTTAAAATATTCAAAGTAATCACAAATCTTTCTGCCGGTAATATTGGTTGCTTGTACAAGTTGCACCATTGTTTTTGAAAACAAGTTCTAGTTTAGACAATATAAAATTAAACGTTTCCAGAGTCATTCTCATGTATTTAAAATACCTATCTCTATCTTTTTTTAATTGTGGAAAAAGATAATTAGGCCGAACAATTTTCTGTTCTTATTAACACGTTCAGCACGGATGCCACCTTAAGGCGTCAAATCGAGGTTCATTCCAGAGACGAATGACGCCTTAAGGCGTCATATACAATACCACATTTCTATAGCTTTTTATAAATCGCTGGTATACTGGCAGTGATAGTAAAGGTTGTTAAGGGGTTCAGATCTATTCTACGAGCGCCACTGTGAAGATCGTCTTTCGTTACCAACTGCCGGGAATTTTTGACGAATTTTTTAAATTGTAGTCTATTCGAACGTCCTAGTGCCGTGTAATTTTATTGTTTTATTTAATTATATCAATTATTCTACGAATTTCTTCGTTTCCAGTGACTTCTTTACAAATAAAACGTAAGAATAATACATTTTTACGTAAAAATAGTTTAATTATTACTCAAAAGAAAAATTTCTGTTACTTTCTGAACTCGCGATTTCTATGCACTGTGTTTCTTTTGCAGGTTTTTGTGTTTTTATAAAGTAATAAGCTTTATTACTACTGTATTACTTAATTATTTAATGTATTTTATTTATTTAAATTTTTTGAATTAAATAAACATAACATAACATAACATGTTTCATTATCAAACATAATTGTATTTTTCTATTTTACACAAGACAATAATTTTCATTTTTTTTTTTTAGGCCCTCATTGGAGCAAAATTAATCGATTTATAGAAGATCCCTAGTTGTTTCTCCTATCCGCCCAGTAGTTCTTCATCCTTTGCGACACTCTCGCCCTATCCTCCACAGTCCAATGTCTGTTTGTCTGCCTTTTAGGTACTTCTGGAAATTTCGTGTTTGGATTTTTGATCTTATATCCTTCTTCTCTGTTCAAAATCTGTGTCTCTGAGATATCCAGGTCCTGCAGATCCTGTTGAACTTCCTCAAACCAGGCGTACTTGACTTTGGTTCTCAAAAAGAAATCCAGTACCTGTCTGGTAAATCTGGATTCTGGCAGTCTCCTAAGATGTCCAAAGAACCCAACTCTTCTCTTCCTCATTATCTCTGAAATTTCCTCATTTTCCCTGTATAGAACCGAATTTGGCAACAACCTATACTCATTGTCTACTCTGTGCTTTTTGTTTATTATTGTTCTGAGGATTCTTCTCTCTGTCTTTCTAAGGTCCTCCATCCTCCCACAGTGCCTCAACCTGCCCAAAGTCTCACACGTTTAATAATAATTTATTTAATAATTTATACGTATTAATTTTTCTAATAACTAAAAAATGAATTTCAAATATAAATTTCGTAGAAACAACAAACGTGTATAATACCGTACTGTATTTAGCCGGTGAGTAGATGAGCAAATAAGTAAGATCGTTCCGGGGACGAATGACGCCTTAAGGCGGCATGGTATTTTTTCACTGCAATGGCGGGTCGGCACAGCGAAGCATCCGTGATTCCAGCCGCCGTGCTGAACGTGTTAATGGTATAGTCTTTAAATAATAATAATTTTGTGGAAACGTTTTCCATTAGAAATAATTCATCACTGCTGCTACTGGAACTCATATTGAATACAGACAGCTGAATGAAGGTTAAGAGCGCGCGTAGTTACATGCTCCCACTATGCGCGTTCGCCATCGTGAATCAGTACCTGCGACCAGCATTCACTGTGTACTTACCCTTAGTTTGGCTTAATAATACAGAAAATCACCCTGACACTAAAATAGGCTCTGTAGAGAAAAATGCTTTAAATAAAAGTTGTAGATCTTTTAATTTCCTATAAATTTGATTATATACATTTTTGTTGTATAATGCATACTAAGGCTGAAATCTTTCAAAAATCAATCACAGTAAACGCTAGTGGAGAAAGCTGTGCACTGGTCATTTGCGCCTATCAGCTTACTGATAGGCGCAATTAATTTAATTGTACCTATCAGTGAACTTTCTCTTTTTCTTGAGAAAAAGCACGTTTTCTTGAGAAAAAACAGAAAATCGCTAATTACCGCTAAATGACGCATTATACAAAAAAATGTTTGAAATAAAAGTTGTAGGATTTTACATTCTCTACAACTTTAATTGAATAAACTTTTGTGCTAAAATGCATATTAAAGCCGCAATCTTAAAAAAACAATTTTTTTACGTGAAAACAGCCTCACCAAGAATTTCAGCAAACATGGCGCCTACTCTATCTTGTAAAGCATAAAAAAATGTAGTAAACGAGGTAATTTAAAAAAAAAAATCATTATTTTTGCGTTTTTGAGAAAATCGCAAAAAAGTGAAAAATTACACGAATAAACTACTACTTCTGGTTGACCGATTTTGATGAAATGTTCGTGTTGGGTCTGGAAGTGGTACGTAATTTAATTTTTAAGTTTCAAGTTCGTACGATGTTCCGTTCTTGAGATATTCTGTTCACACACACACAGACCAATCGCTAAAAACATGTTTTTTGGGTTCAGGGGGTCTGAAAACATGTAAATCCGGTGAAAACTCGATTTCAAAAAATCAACATGAAAACAATACTTTCCTTCCTATATATTCATATAGGCAAGAGAAAGTATAAAAGAATTTAACCGTACTAGAAATATTAAAACTTGATTTAATTAGGCCAATATTGGTTTTTGTAAGTTTATTTTTTTATGTCGCATCTACAGCTCTATTAGCGACTACCCTGGGATTTAACTTGGGAAATTCCCAGACTGTAGCCAGGAATCGAACCCAGGACCTCCGTATTGCTACCACAATACTATAGAGGAGGCTTAATTATATTGTATTACACTAAAAATATATGATTATAATACCGATTTACAACTCAAATAATATCATCATTTATACAATAATGATAATATATTATAATAATAAAACTTCCATCATCATTCAAAGACATGTTGCAAAACGATGAACTACGCACGCGCTGCACAAAATAAAAAATTTGTAGGTTATAAACAAACTTAGTAAACATACGTTAAAATAACCACATACAGGAAATAAAACTTTCGAGAAGCGCTTTAGTGGTGTATTTTACAGCTAAAAATTTAAAATAATGTTTATAACATAAGAAATGTCGTCCATTTACGTTCAATCAGTTAATACAACGTGAGGAATTTGAAGACGCCAAATGACGGGATTCGCAAAACAGAAAAATTTCATGACTATATCAATAAACAGGGTCAGCAGCAAAATTTGTTAACAAGAAACAATAGTAAACGATCCAAGCAGCAGAAATGAAGTTCCATAGACCTGTTAAAGGATGTCCGAAACAAGACCACATAAGGAATCAGGTGAAAAGAGAGAAATGTGGAACGAACCACTAAATGAGCTCTTCACAAAATATAAAGGACAATGGACAAATCATTTATTTAGAATATCACAAGACCTTTGAGTGCATGGCTTTATGAACCAAGAAGCACAAGAGAAGTGGGGAGACCAAGGAAGAGATGGACGCTGGAACAGGCTCAATTACAGCATAATCCATGATGGACGACGATTAAAGTTGGGTGGTTGCATAGTTGAAATTGTACTGTGCTACTTAAATTTTAAAAGAAAAAGATGATAAATCACCTTTTATTTCAAACCAGTACCTTGAGACAGGTTTACTTTTATTATTTTTGTTCCCTGAATTTGTTTCGGGATCGTCATCTTCATCATTATCATCATCATCATCATCATCGATTTGTAACCGCTCATGCTCAATAACTGAGTCAGCTGGAGCATCATCACTGATGCTAGATTTTACTGTATTTCCATCATCATTGGAACTACGGCCAGTTCTCTCACTTCCACCATGTGATTCACAATCCGTAACCCAATTATCATCGTCATCATCTTCATCAACATCATCAGAATTTCCTTCATCATGTGAATGTAATTCCATTTTAGAGGGCATGCCTTTTAAACTGATTTTAACATTGTCATCCGCTTCCGAACCAGAAAAAGATCTGAAAAATGTTAGGTTTGTAACAATTTAATGAATCATAAAAATTACAACTATACTAAACTTCTATTACCATGTTCAATGCGGCCAGGTGTAAAGTCATTCGCTATGACGGAGCAATCTTTCAATGGTAAACTGGCTTGACGCCATTATATTTGTATACAAAAATGTAATTATTTTTGCAATACTTAATACTTACATTTAATTTTGCGTAATTGAGTAATTGTAACGCACGTAATGTCATAAAATAAATTTTTATATTACTACTACGATTAGAAAACAGAAAAATTGTGTAAATGCTTAATAAGTTTTATAATGCTCATAAGTTTTCTTATGTGATTATAAGAATGTAGATGAAATAATATATAAAAATATTTCATTAAAAACTAATCATTTATTAATGACAAATAAAATTGCACGGAAAACTTCAAACTGAGTTGTAAATATATCGGTTTTTAAAATTCTGTCAAAAAACCCGTGACATCTGTTCAAGAATTAATCGCTTATTGGCATAGAATGAATTTTTCTAGGACAGCACAATAACAGAAATACTATTCATCCTAACTGAACAACGAAAGAAGAGGTAATAAAATATAGACGGGCCATAGTTTTGTGTTCGCCAATCACTTGGTAGTGTTCGATAAACCGCATAAATGTGCCCACCGCACTGAACGCATTTAAGTCAGATTTTTCTAATTTGAATCTCAAGGCATCAATTCTTTTTCATTGATTTAGGAAGGTTTCACTTTAGAAGTAAAATACTGGAATTCAAAAAATGTGGATAAAATTACACGATTAAACACAAATGCATATTATTCCTTAGTATTAATCTTATGTTTTGTTTTATACAGTAAGAATACTGTATTTTATTTTAGAAAATAACATTACCTACCCATAAAGGGTAGACTATTATTTAAGGAACTTCAATTGCTTACCATCCCTTCTTTGTAAATTTTTGGAGTGACATTGATTTTGATAAAATTGTTCGTGTTGGGTCCGATAGCGGTATCTAACTGAGTTTCAAGTTTCAAGTTCGTGCGATGTTCCGTTCTTGAGATATTCTGTTCACACACACACAGACCAAACGCTACAAACATGTTTTTTGGGTTCAGGGGGTCTGAAAATGTGTAGATCCGGTGAAAACTCAATTTTGAAAAATTGACATGAAAACAATACTTTCCTTCAAATATATTCACATAGGCAAGAGGAAGTAAAAAAGAGCTTAAGATGGCTAGAGACCTCTAAAAATTCTTGCAGACTTGAATGAATGTGTGTACAGTGATCTGGCAATTCAACTAACTTCGAACCATTTTCATGCGGGTTATTTTAGTAGATCGATGTGCGATTGAATTATGTACTTCAGGTGTTATAACTTCTTGACATGTCCAATACTCCCTCGGGAGTCTCTTGGACACAACAAAAAAAAAAATGAACCAGCCTCGTCGGTACTGATAATGCAATACCTTTTCTTTAAAACTCACCAACTCTGAGTTGATTCATAAATAGATCCCAAAAAAATTAATTAAACTACAGAAAATATAAGTATAATACAAATTAAATCTTACTTGTCAAGAACCTTAGCAGTTAAATTAGGCTCAACAATGTTTCGAGTAGCTCCATTTTGTGTTGAAGCTGTCGGAATTTCCTCTATAGTATCAGCTTGAAGATCTGGAAACCAACAAATTATAATTACTTGTTGTTTGGGTCATCAGCTGAAAGGCTGTTTTGAAACTCTCAATGCTTTACTAAGTAAAACGGGGAATGAGGTGGTAGCGGTGTCTTCTTCATTGCGTGGAAAAGTATGCATATCAGCATGACGGGCCCTCTCAAAAGCATCTACTTTCCACCTTGCTAATGACAACTTCACTTCACTCACCACGGGGTTTGGCTGTATAATAAAATTCATTACTCTCAGAGGAGATAACTCTGAATGTCTACCTCTTCTGTCCTTAAATGCTCCAGTCAAATAATTGGCTGACCATATGATAAAAATCTGGTGTGAAACACTCACACAACTTTCTCTTGCCAGTGCAAATAATTAACAATAAACCTAACATTAGTAATAAAACATAAGAAATAAACAAAAAACTAACCTCAACAAACATAACCTAATTTTAATCATGAGTGAAAGACGCAAAATGAAAATCAACCTCAGTTTGGCTTAGAAATACGGGAAATCACTCTTTCTCTCTAAACTAGGCTCTGTAGAGAAAAATGCTCTAAATAAAAGTTGTAGATCTTTTAATTTTCTATAAATTTAATTATATACACTTTTGTCGTAAAATGCATACTAAGGCCGAAATGTTAAAAAAATCGATTTTTCTCACGTTTTCGTGAGAAAAAAAAACAGAAAATCGCAAATTACTGCTAAACTAAGCGTTATACAAAAAAATGTTTGAAATAAAAGTTGTAGGTTTTTAAATTCTCTACAACTTTTATTATATAAGTTTTTGCGCTAAAATTTATATTAAAGCCGTAATCTTAAAAAAACAACGTTTTTACGTGAAAACAGCCTCACCGAGAATTTCAGCAAACATGGCGCCTACCCTATCTTGTAGAGAATAAAAAATTGAGTAAAATAGGCGATTTTAAAAAAAATCGTAGGACCAGTTTTTGAGAAAATCGCAAAAAACTGAAAAATTATACGAATAAACTACTACTTCCGGTTGACCGATTTTGATGAAAATGTTCGTGTCGCGTCCGGTAGTGGTATGTAACTTAAGTTTCAAGTTTCAAGTTCGTACGATGTTCCGTTCTTGAGATATTCTGTTCACACACACACACACACACACAGACACACACACACACAGACCAATCGCTAAAAACATGTTTTTTGGGTTCAGGGGGTCTGAAAACGTATAGATCCGGTGAAAACTCGATTTCGAAAAATCGACATGAAAACAATACTTTCCTTCCTATATATTCATATAGGCAAGAGAAAGTAAAAAACAGAACTATTTTTTGTAGCCCTGGAACTATCAAGTGCAAATAATTTAACACTTCACCTGCCTGTTATGGGCATAAGTATTATTCATTACAGTAAAACAATTATTAAAAGGAAAAATGTGCAAAACAAAACTTAAAGAGCCTCTAGTTTCAAAAATATCCAACAGAATGCAGTATAAATTGAAGCAAGTCATTCAAAACAAACCAACGTTATAATAATCCTAATTCCAAATATTACTCTATTGAGTAATAATACCAAAGACACAAGGAGTACTCATGCTTTGGTCACCAGGACTATTTAAACCAGTCAGGCTCAGAACTCAAAAGTGTTAAATTAGGGTTACAAAGCCATGATGTTGATATTTTTATTTCAGTTGCAACCATGAAAAAGTATTTAATATTAATTGACTCAACACAATTCTGTGAAGAGTTTGGCAAAAAATCAGACGAAGTTAAAAAATCTGGTGTGAAACACTCACACAACTTTCTCTTGCCAATGAAAATAATTGACAATATAAGCTAACATTAGTAACACAACATTAGAAATAAAAAAAACCAACCTCAATAAATATAACCTAATTTTAATCATGAGTGAAAGACGCAAAATGAAATTTAACCTCAGTTTGGCTGAAAAATACAGAAAATCACTCTTTCACGCTAAACTAGGCTCTGCAGAGAAAAATGCTTTAAATTAAAGTTGTAGATTTTTTAATTTCCTATAAATTTTATTATATACACTTTTGTTGTAAAATGTATACTAAGGCTGAAATCTTAAAAAAAATCGATTTTTTTACACAATTTCGTGAGAAAACAACAGAAAATCGCTAATTACCGATAAACTAAGCGTTATAGAAAAAAATGTTTGAAATAAATATTGTAGAATTTAAATTCTCTACATTTTTTGTAATATATACATTTTTGTGCTTAAGTGCATATTAAAGTCGCAATCTTAAAAAAAATATTACGAGAAAACAGCCCTACCAAAAATTTCAGCAGACATGACACCTACCCTATCACGTAGAGAATTCAAAATGTAGTAAATGAGGTGATTTTAAAAGAATTGTAGGAGCCGTTTCTGAGAAAACTGCAGAAAAGTGAAAAATTACACGAATAAACTACTACTTCCAATAGACCGATTTTGATGAAAATGTTCGTGTCAGGTCCTCTAGTGATATCTAACTTAAGTTTCAAGTTCGTTTGGTGTTCCGTTCTTGAGATATTCTGTTCAGACACACACAGACCAATCGCTAAAAACATGTTTTTTGGGTTCGGAGGGTCTGTAAACGAGTACATCTGGTGAAAACTAGATTTCGAAAAATCGACATGAAAACAATACTTTTCTTACTGTATATTCATATAGGCAAGAGAAAGTAAAAAGAAGTGGTGAAAGAACACAACCCTACTTCACCCCTTCGATGTACAACCAGGGTCACTAATACTATTATTACTGAAGGAAATTTGTTAATTTCATAGAATCAGGGTTTCCTTATAAATTTTAATGTTTATTTACACGTTTATGTGTGCTAAATCCGAACCTGCAGTTAATTTTGCGTGTAAATCATTACATTAATTTATACGTGGTTTTTTATTGTTGACCGATGTCCTCAGTTTCCCACAACTTTTTAATTTACGAGGTTATATTTAGTATACTATACTTACAAATTGTAGGATGCAAGTTAGTTAATACTGATTGACAATAAACAAATACTGAACAAAAAAAAAAGAAATTAATTAGATTTTCGCACAATTTAACTGCTAAACTCTTCACCATATTATGGCACGGTGTAATGATGTCATAGACTACAGCCCGATTCACAAAGAAAGCACCCGTCTTTAAACAGTAATATCTTTTGAACCGTTGTATGTAAAAACAATTACGATACATCAAATTAAAGCTCGTTTTATAGGTGGTAATAGGATCACATTAATAAAGGGCGATTCAAAAAGAGCGCCGGTTTTTAAACGGCTGGTAAATTTTTGTTTATTGGTTGGCAACATTGTTTGACCTCATTTCTATTTTGGAGAACATTCCGATTGACGATTCAGTTGTAGTTTCTCTTGTATGCACAGCGAGTGACAGTTTGGTGCGGCTTTTGGTCGGGCGGTGTCATCGGCCCTTACTTTTTTGAAAATCAAGAAGGACAAGCCGTGACAGTAAATGGAGACCGATACCGTACGATGATTAGGGAGTTTTTGTGGCGTCATTTGGATGGAATGGACATTGACGAGTTGTGGTTTCAGCAGGATGGTGCCACCTGTCACGCTGCACGAGAAACAATGTTGTTGCTCCGTGAACGGTTCCAGGATCCCATCATTTCTCGTAATTCCAACCATCAATGGCTACCAAGGTCGTGTGACTTGACGCCTTGTGACTTTCCTCTTTGGGGTCATCTGAAGTCATTGGTGTATGCCAATAAACCCCGAAACATCAATGACTTGAAGGAGGAAATTCGACGGGTTATCGGGCAAATGGAAGTCGAAACTTGTCGTGCAGTAATATCCAATTTCATGGACAGAGTTGATGCATGCCAGCGCAGTAGAGGAGGACACATGCATGACATCATTTTTCATACATAAAATCGGAAGGCAAGATGAACTTGTTGATGTATTTATTTTCAGTTTTTCAATAAAATAAATCTCTTAATTTGATAAATCAAAACCGGCGCTCTTTTTGAATCACCCTATATCTTTTGAACCGTTGTATGTAAAAACAATTACGATACATCAAATTAAAGCTCGTTTTATAGGTGGTAATAGGATCACATTAATATATAATACTTATTAGCCCTATACACTCTAAAGTACGCGTGAACAAAGTAATAGTACCTTGAAGTTGGGTATACTGGAAAAGTGGTTAAAAACAGGGTACTTTATGTGTAATTCGTTATATTTAACCCCTTGCCGGTTCCCAAGGGAATATAACGTCGCACCGATAATGCACGATAAAGGCCGCTGACGGAATATTACGTCAGGAGTTTTTGTCCCATTTTATTTTGTTTTGTGTCGGCTTATTACGTCGATAGCATTAAGTATTTCATTTCACTGTCTTTCACAATGATATAGAGCGCTAGTACGTAGCTTAAAAGTAGTCTACGAATATTATCACGAACGCGAAGTGACATTGTCGCTAGTTACGGTGGTCCATGTGCTCGAATAACCTATAAATGTTAATAATTATTATGTAAATAAAACAATTATGGACTAATATTTTATTTTATGGACTTACAGACTTTATTTCAATAATACAACATTAAGATAGGTTAGGTAACCTATCTACCTACCTTGTTTTAAATTATGAATAAAATATATTTTACATGCAAAAATGTTGCTTTTAATATCATATTTGGTCATAATTAGCTGTAATAATTGTGTTAAAGGCAAAAAAAATAAAGCAAAATAGTATTCATTTCTGAAAAAAATAATAAACCGGTAAGGGGTTAATACAATATTAATTTCCAAAAATATTAATATATCATGTAACCAATAATAAAACAAGCTTTAATTTGATGTGTCGTAATTGTTTTTACACGCAACAGTTCAATAGATATTTGTGGTTTCTCTCGTGAATCGGACTGTAGTATAAAGTAAATATTGTGAACAGGTTATCGGTTAGAATGTGCAAATATCTAAATAATTTCTCTTTCTTGATTAATATTTGTTTATTTTTGATCAATATTAACTAACTTGCATAGTAAAGTTTGTAAGTATAGTCTACTGAATATAATAGCGTAAATTAATAAGTTGTGGGAAACTGAAGTTACGTTGGTCGACAATAAAAAGAAAGTGTTTACAGTTGAGCCATTGTTAGTTTGCTCCTACTGTCAACAAACAAAAGCCACCTACTACAGGGTGCACGTTAGAGTCTTTGACTTTACGGATGTCGTATTCCTATTAAGTTAACAATTTTTTAAATTATAAGTACTTGAAGTACTAAAAACATCACTCATGATATAATGTAGGCCTAACAATTTCATTTAGAAAAATACTTTTAAAAGTATTTTGTATTTAAATACTTTTGAAAGTATTTTGTATTTAAATACAGGGGCTCCTCAACTTACGAACATAATGCGTACCGACCGAGTGTTCGCAAGTCGAATTGTTCGTAAGTCGGAATACACGTCAGTAGATTTCGTAGCGGACACTAGCGACCTAATTGCTTTTCATAACGTACAAAAACTAGCATACTTAGTGAAATTGTAATCAGCAACTAAATAAAGATAAAATCTGTTAAATTTTTTTATTCGTTTTTAATATGTAGGCCTACTTATAGTAACTTAATACATACTGTATATACTTTTAGCAACTGAATACAGTTAACACATAAATACATTGAATACTTTATACAGAAAGAAAAGACCATTAAAAATAAAAAATAGCAAAAATAAAAAATAAAAAATAAACATTTTCATAAAAATTTAAAACATATTGAAGATGGTTTTACAATATTTACAGCTTTGGCTTTGTTTGAAAAAAGTTTTGAATGGATGTTTGAACTGTTACAAGTTTCTTTTCTTCCAAAATAATTTTGTAACACATGACAGCTCTAAACTCATTGACCGCTCTAAACATTGTTTGGAAACTTTGTTGTAATTACATTCCAAATAATATCAAGTGATAAAAAAAAATAGTTTCTGGCGTTCGTATCTCCGGATGTTCGTAAGTTGAATGTTCGTAAGTCGAGGACCCACTGTACTTTTGAAAGTATTTTGTATTTAAATACTTTTGAAAGTATTTTGTTGTTACTTTTTAATCAGCGTGTACACATTTTTATATAATGCGCATGCTCAGTGACGTCATTATTTGTTTACATTAGGAGCAAACTAAGAGAGGCTGGACTATATACATAATTGCAGAGTGATTTGTGGGCAAAATTAACCTCAGATTCCGATTTAGCACACATAAATGTATAATAAAATATTAAAATTGGTGACGAGCCCTGATTCTATACAATTATCTGAAATTTATGAACAAATCTTTTGTTTTATAGGAATCTACGAGAAATAAACTTACCTGTCAATTCCAGCAGACATTGCTTCAAGTTACTGTTCTTTCCAGCGTTATCATCAAATTTATTATTACAAGGTAAATTTTCAACAATCGCTCTTAGATTTTTATGTTCTTCAGAAGCTCGGTGGTTAGTATAAACATTATCAACGCAAATAAAGGAACAATTACAACCACATTCAAATAATTTATTATCTGGTTTCAAGTTCATATTATATTTATGATTAAAACTGCTAATATGATTTTTCCAACCATTAACTTGTCTCGTCGAGTAATAACAAACGCTACAATAATTAAACCTACAATTTCTATTTCTAATTTGTTTTTGGTGGTATAAAAATCGTAATAATTCTTGAATCCCATTTTTAATCATCTCGTCGTGGTTATTTTTATCTCCATCGGATGCACCTCGTTTTGAAGCATTCAAATTATTGACAACCAGTTTTAAATTCATGTGTTCATTTGAAGCCAAATGTTTAGAAAACAAATCATTATCGCAAAAAAATATACAATTACAATCACAAGCAAATATTTTATTTTCTCGTTTTAATGATTTATTATGTTTATGATCCGGAGTAATAAGGTGTTTATGCCACTTGGACAGCGAAGAAACCTGAATGTTACAATTAATACAGAAATTGAACATACAATCTTTTAATTTAACATTTTTTCTCTTCTCCAATAGTCGTAAATTATGCAAAACACCATTCTTAATAATTTCTTCATAATTGACATTACTTATGTCTGGTTTAGGAACAATTTTATTAGGGACCGGTTTTGCATTTACTTCCGAAACACTATTTAAAAGTACTCTGTGTTCGTTACTTTGATTGTGATACAAATAAAAATCGGAACTGCAAAAAAATTGTACATTACAGTTGTCACATCTATTCCAAGTGAATTTCATAAACATAAGATTAACTTTGAGTTTAGTAAACTGTTTGTGCTTTATTGATGTGGCATGTAATTTTATATCGAAATCCGAAGATGAAATTTCATAATAATTACATGGCTGACAATAAAATTTAATAGACGTTTTATTAACATTAGCGATTCTCGCCATAAAAACTCTGTGTTTATCTTTATCTACTCTAGAGGTCTGTTGTTTTTCCTTATTTTGCGGAGTATTACTTTTTGGAGCAATTTTACTACCTTTAGAAAACTTAGTTGACGAAGAACTTGTCATTTCTAATGATTTCAAACCAGGCTCTATTTTCAAATTACGTTCTGGTGTTTTATCACTTTCAGTTTTTGTAATTCTTTGAGAGTTCTTAGTATCCTCCTTAGTTTGATTTTGTTCAGTTTTCTTTTTTCTTTTCGTTAGTTCCGATAACTTATCAGATTCATCGTTAACGTTGTCATTTGTTACCGTATTAATATCAATAAATTTAAAATTGGCTACTTCATTGAAATTATCCCAATGGGATTTTCCATTGAAATGATTTAACAAATCTGAACGTACATTAATTCCACATAGCTTGCAAAATAACGTGTTATGGTCGACATATTCTATAAATTTGCCGAACGAGTATTTGAAAAAGTATAAATTAGGATTATTCCAAATTCTATCATCTATCAATTTTTTAAATCTGTCGAAATGCACAAAATGTGATGGATCGTTTAAATGCTGACTCAAGACTAATGAAGTACAATCGAAACCAATTTTACAGACTGCACAAAATAAATCCTGGTTACCAGTACTTTTTTCTATCACATAATGAATACAATCCTCATACATATATTTTAATAAATTATCGTTTGCCCATAACGAATTGTTTATCTTATAAGGATTATTTTCAAACTTGTTAAAAACATCCCAGCATGATAACAAATTGCAATATTTTTCAAAAGTTTTATTTAGACGTGATTTTACATCAACTGGTATATCATTAGGATTCGTACTTTTTAAGTGTATCAGTAATTTATCAAAATTACTCAAAGTTTGATCTAAAAAATCTCTATTCATTATTTCTGAATGTTGACTAGCCATTATTTTAACGTTTTTCTTCTCATGCAAACAAATAACAACTTGGTTGAAACACGACCTGAAACAGAAAAGTATTGTTTTTATTTAATTTCTTTTTAGTTTAAGTTGCATCACCACCATCGTCCAAATAGGAAATACTGTGGGTTTGAACACATAGTAATTCACAAACCCTAGCAGGAAATTGAATCTAGGACCTTCTTCTTTGTACATTACAAAGATAAATACTATGCCACCGGAATGGAGATAAATTTAAATTGTATTCCACAAATATATACTTATTAACATACTCTATTTACCAATAAATTCTTGTAATGCATCCTGCCAACTGTTTAATTCATAAATAATTATTTCTTACCTGTTTTTTTTTGTTGGTATTTAGTTTTTGTTCAAAAACTTATGATCATTATCGTGGTACCACCTTCTTCAGAGTAAGAGATTAAATTCAGAATTGTTTTTCCATTGGAATGACCAATCTGGAACATTCTGAATTTTAATTTTATGATTACTCTGAAGCACTGTCTGCATTAGCAGAAATTGCAAAACAGTCAGACATAAAACAAAAAAAAGCTCTGAAAAAGGTGGTACCACCAAAACGATTACAAGTTTTTGAACAAAAACTAAATACCAACGAAAAAAGAGATAAGAAATAATCATTTATGTTGTTGTTTAGGTCAATAGCCGATCGGCTGGTTTGAACCTCTAGAGGTTTTACTAGGAAAAACAAGAAGTGAAGTGGTTTACTATTACCTTCTTCACTGAGTTAAAAGAGTATGCTTATCAGCATGCCAGGCCCTCTGAAAAGCACCCACTTTCTATCCTGCAAATGACACCTTCACTTCATTCACCAAAGGGTCTTGCTGTATAGTGAAATTCATTACTCTCAGAGGAGATAACTCTGACTAGTGTCTTTTACACCTCTACCTCTTCTGTTCTTAAATAGTTCAGTCATATAAATTGGCTGACTATGTGATAAGAAACAGAACTATTTTTTGTAGCCCTGGAACCAACAGATTAAGTGCAATTAATTTAACATTCCACCTGCCTGTTATGGTAAAATCATTTATATTATAATTTATTTACATGCTTTTGGAATAGAGTTGGCATAGGCACAATGTACACTAACTTGAGAACAGTTCAATAATCAGAGAAAAAAGCTCTTGCAATATAATTACACCAATAAAAAAATAAACAAAGGTTGTTTAGTTTAAATTATATGATTTTTAAAAAACCACCCCTCAGATGCAAGCAATAAGGTGGCGTGAAGCTTTGACGCAAATGCTTGTATGCATAAAAAAATTCAAAAAATGCAGAGGCAATCTATTATAGATATTCTGCAATGTTAACCCTATTCACACTGGTAATTAATTTTAGAAGATGCCGAATGGATTGTGGTTGGGATGATAAAACATGCTTCTGCAAGATCAGTATAAGTTGGAAACCAGTAAATATTGTTCTTTTCTAGTAGGGAATTCTTTAATGGATCTAATAGTGTTTACAGAAATAGAATAACTTAACAGGGAAAAGTTTTATTCCCTCTACAATGTGTAGGTAGCATTGATGGTTTGGGAATTGTTTGTTTTGAATGGAAATCCGTGTAGCTCACGTTTAAGTCAACGTACATGCATGTTCTTTAGTTTGTGTTGAAGCTATGAAGATTCTGTTACAGCGTTTGCCCTTGAAAAAAGAAGACGAGTCCATTTTACTTTTCAGGAGGGGATTTACCATCACAAAGGCAAAAAATTCGACACTTTGCCAGGTTGCAAAGGACGTGTAACGGCTTCCTTTTAACTGCACCCACAGAATTTTTCAAAACACGTGGTTGTAGGAAAAAGAATTTTCTTCATTGCTTTGCTTACAGCTGTAACCTAAACATAATAGTGGCTCGGTGACATCACCGTAAAGAATGTAAAATACCATCCCTTCATGCTTCCCTGCGATGTGAAAATGGACTCAAGTTGAACATTTTGTAACTTCGTCAAATATTTACAGAAATTTAAATAAAAAATAACGTTTATTCCAGTAAACTCTTGTCACCAAAACATGTTTTATAAATTTTTTGATAAACTGAAATTTAAGCCCATTATAGTAAAAAAATATAAAGTAAACAAAAATTATCGCGGTTGAAAATTTTGCTCACCTTAACGCAAAGAAATATCAAGCAATTTTGTTGTAATTATATTCAAAAGGCGTGTATGTATTATATGAATCAACTAATATTTTCAGAATTTTTCATCAGTAGTGATGTTAGATAAAACAGTTGTTTTAAGAGCGCGTTTTGAATTTTGCAATTCTTCTGTTTAACGAGTAACAGTCCGTTTCCAAAGGGTTAAAATTCATTTTATTACATAAACACATTGTAAATTCTATGTTTAATAATGGTACAGTAGGTAGTGTCTGCCTAAAACTGGTTCTACAAACAAAAATTTGAACTTGAGATACATCTGTGTAGGTAAAAACATTTGTTATCACAAATGTGTTTATTCTTTCTCCTCTAAATTTTGTTTTTAGCACTTACAATGTTTTGAAAATGCATGATTCAAATGCTCTAGACTTCAAAGTATGGGAAAAATTTTCAAAATGTGACCAAATATTGATTTTGTGGTTCAAAAATGTACATATGGTGTATTATTATAATTTTTTATAATTATTGCAAATGTAAAAATTTTAAAGGTTTTCAAAAAAATTATTTTTATAAATTTGGCTGTTAAACGATGATTGTGTGAATTATAATAAAGTAAATATGGTAACTGTTACTTATACATAATTATTTTCCAAGACCAACTGGTTTGTAATTAATATAAATTCAACCAATGAAGGGTGATAAAAATGAGTAATAAAAACATCCCAGACCTGAACCCAGGATGCCCAATTTAAAAGCCAGTTAGGCTGACAACAATAATGTAATAGTTTAAATTTCTGATGGCCAAGGCAAACATCAATTTTACATCCTATCCTAAACTTCTCTGCAAACACAAAGGGTAACTCTCTATAACACATCAAAGGCTGGTGGATAATAGGTAAATTGGTCTACACTTAAGTTCCCGCTACCTGCCAAAAATGAGTGGACATGAATAAAAAGATGAGCAAAGATGACTGATTCAACCTTTAGGAATATAACCAAGATTGATGTTATGTAAACAGGAATCAACTACATGCGTATGTTTACTTTTATAATCTAAATACTACAGTAATCAATCTACAATTAAACTCTTACTCTGAATAAATCACATAGCACTAATTTCCTTTCCTATGCAACAAGATACGTTGCAGTTTACAATGAATTAACCACTATCATGTGCTAACCTGGTAGATATTGTACTCTTCAACAAATCCAATTGTTTTTAATGGAGACTCAAATTTTAAGGTAGAATTACAGACGTGAAACTTTTTTGTAAAAAGAAAATTGATAATTTTCATGACAGTCTGAAGTGAAATTTTTAGTTCACCTTAAAATCCCTACTGATATAAAGATGTGACCATAAAAAACAAAAAACCACATTATTAGATTTACCAATTGATCTACTTAAATAACAAACCGAATTCATAAAATTCAGTATGAATATAAAATATCTACATTACCTTTCTACGAGAAACCTATTTACGAAAAATGATTGAACGTATCCAATTTACCAAACTTTTTTAACATAAATACAGAACTCTTTAAAAATATGCTTACGCAGGATTACTTCATAACTTGTACTGTTAGTAGGCACACGTTATTTTCATTAGAACCGTTAGCATTTATAAATAGCGCGATATAATCTGTACATTGTTTCATTTTAACACAATGAACAATTAAATTACAAAACTATGTAGTTAACGTTATACATGAAAATGCTAAGGTTGATCCCTCCTTGATCTATACGAGAAAATTAATGATAAATACGAACACTTACATTTCACGTCTTAGAGATTTTAAAACTAATAGGTTATGTTTCTTACCTTTTGCTCTACACCGACAGTTAATCAGCTGCATTCATTAACAATGATACTAAACTGTTGTTTTCTCAAACTGTGAGTTTCATTAATAAAGCACACATCCGAAAGTACCACGAATATACTATGACTGCAACAGCTGTGCTGTGACCATGAATTCTTTGTTTGATTGGCTATTTGAGAAACAGCTGGAGTATTGACAGTATTCAAATTCAAATTCCCAGCATAGTACGCTATGTTCCCAGTAAGCCATAATTTATTATTGTTTTATCTGTTGTTTATATTATATTTTGCCACGGAGTACAAATTTCAACAACTCTATCGGTTGTTACCGGTAGGCTTACCATAATTATTTCTGGACTCCAATCCCGGATTTTTTTTTGCAAGGGGCTGTTTTTTTTAGAAAATAAAATAAAAAGTACTTTTTGTTTATTTAATAATTATTTTTCCCCATTGAAATATTTTGCGATAAATTTTAAATTATTATTTTTAGGATAATATTAACTAAAGGTAGGCACAAACACATCTAAACATTTACTTAGAACTAGGTCCTGCGGTTTACAACATTTGTACCATCGGGTTCTTTTTCTTGCCCTGGAACTGGGTATTTATCAAACGATAGTACTTTTTCAAGGAACACACCTTATCAGTTTTAATTTTTTCGTTCACAAAAGTCCACAAAATACATCTTTGAATTAACTTCTAACGGTCTAACATCGCTGAATAGAGAGTGATTCACGAAGATAGGCAGAAACTTCGGGAGCTCATTGTACATGTAAAAATAATGAAATAGTTTATATAAACATGAGTCCGGAAATGCTTCGTTACCGAGTTACGGCTAGCGAAAGATTTCGCCCGGATTTCAGCTAACCAGGTGAAATGAGGTCTTCCTGAAATTCTGGTAAGGTAGATTAAGAAGCGAATTCAATAGTTTCTTACGGTTTTTGACCTGATAAATTGAATAAAACAGGTCCCAGAACTGTAAGTTTAGTTTTTTGAGAAAACCAGTGTCAAATGCAAAAATGGAGCGAGAAAACACATTTTTTCTTCTCTGGGCAACAATATTTTTGTTATTTCGCCAAGAAGCAGATAAAAATTAAAAATAAAACTTGTAGAAAATTTTATTCTGAACAAAACGGTGTAAATAAAGTACACGGAATGCGAATAGATGGTTGATTAAATGAATTTTTATTCATAACAGTACAACACACGTTTTACATTTGACTGACAATAACTTTGTAAATTACCCATTAAACAAATTAAATTTCTACTGAGATTGTATAAATTTCAACTCTTAAATGAAAAATTATTTTATAGAGTAGATTGATTTTAGCAATGCATTCAGGTGCTGCTGGCATACTGTACGACTTGATTTAATTTGATTTAAAAACACAGAATGTTGTTTTGCGGGAAATTTTTATTTCATAAGTTGGCAATACAAAAAGCAGCTGTTCAACGATGATGTGTTTGAATTGTAGAATTCGAATTATTTTGAGATCTAACAACTAAGTTTCAGTCCATGAAACAAGTGAAGAATACGCCGATATGGTGTTTATAATGGCGTATGTGAAGGCAGTGCGCTACGGCCGTTGTTGAAGAATACAGACAACGTTAACCGTACCGCAGAATTCCAAATGCTAGAACAATTTTAGTGCTACATTTCTTACGTTACGGGAAACAGTATCATTTCCTAGTATAAAGTTCCAGTATGACCACTCTCGCCAATATTATGTCATTGTAGAGGAAAACATTGTTGCTGCTGTTGAACATAGTCCAGGTATTAGTACAAGACGTATTTCTAAATGGTTCAGGGTTACACAAAGTAAAGTATGGAGAATACTCAATAATAACAAGCTCTATCCCTTCCATAAACAAAAAATACAGCATTTACATCCAGGAAACAATGCCCATCGCTTGGAGCACTGCAATTGATTAAACACCCTTCGTCGACTCTTCCTCTTAAATTATATTTTATTCACCGATGAGTCACAGTTCACTCATCATGATTGTATCAACAATTTACTAAACCAACATTCATTGGCAGAAGTGAACCCTCATGCAACAATTAAACGTAACTTTCAACAGCGTTTTAGCATTAACATATGGTGTGGTCTTATTCATGATCAGCTGATTGGACGGTTTATTTTTCAAAAGCGTTTAATAGGTCAGGCATACTTACAGTTTCTTCAAGTAGAATTACAGACATTGCTTGAAGATGTTCCTCTTGGAACACAACGCCAGCTGTACTTCCAACATGATGGCGAATCGCCACATTTTTCAAATATTGTTTCCACCTGCTTGAATCAACAGTTTCCAAATAAATGGATCGGTTGTCAAGGTCCTGTACACTGGAAACACAGGTCACCAGATCAAACGCCGTTGGATTTTAGCATATGGGGATGGATGAAGGAGAAAGTTTACGAGGTCAAAGTTAATTCCCATGAGGCGCTACTTAGACGTATTAATGAAGCTTTTATGCAGTTAAAGGAAAAGCCCTGATGAGCTACGGAAAGTACCAAGAGCCATCCTTAAACAAGCAGAAAAATGCATTGAAGTTGGCGGAGACACTTTTGAAAATTAACTGTAATTTGGTTGAATAAGTTTAGATTAATGTTTTTCCGATTAATTTTACTTTGTATTGTGAATAATTTTGTACTAAAAAGAAGTAAAGAAATGTAGAAAATAAAAGATTAGGACATGCTAAACACTGGATGATGCGGTGCGTGAATCGTAATACTTGATATGAATAAAAATTCATTTAATCAAACATCTATTCACTTTCTGTGAACTTTATTTACACAGTTTTGTTCAGAATAAAATTTTCTACAAGTTTTATTTAAAAATTTTATCTGTTTCTTAGTGAAATAACAAAAATTTTGTTGCCCAAAGATGAATAAATGTGTTTTTCACTCCATTTTTGCATTGACGCTGGTTTTCTCAAAAACTACTTAACTTACAGTTCTGGGACCTGTTTTATTCAATTTATCAGGTCAAAAACTGTAAGAAATGATTGAATTCGCTCGTTAATCTACCTTACCAGAATTTCAGTAAGACCTCATTTCACTAGGTGAGCTGAAATCCGGGCGAAATCTTTCGCTAGCCATAACTTGGTAACAAAGCATTTCCGGACTCATGTTTGTATAAACTATTTCATTATTTTTACATGTACAATGAGCTCCCGAAGTTTCTGCATATCTTCGTGAATCACTCTGTATATTCCTATTTAAGTAATATCTACACGGCTCGCCTGTCTGGTTGCCTCTACCTTTAAGGACCAACAAAAAGGAATTTTTCTCATTCCACAATCGTGTCCTTCGCATCATCTTGGGTTTCCACAACCTAATTCCAAATTCCATTGCATAAGAACATGTTTTGACCCCTTCGCTTCATGACTATCCGCAACACGTCCAGAATATATATATATTTTATTAAACATCCTATGTAGGATTTTTAAACAGCCGTATTATTTAAAATTGAAATATATATTTTCTAACCACCAGAATACGGTAAAATAAAACACTTACCAATGTTTATAGCGCTTTCGTGTATCTTGTACACGGTATAAGGAATCATTCCTTATCTACCATGGTAGGAGCAGGAAGTTTCAAATTTTGACTTGTAATAAATTTTAATTTACTGAAGATACACACTGAAGATACTGTACAAGATACATGAAAGCGCTATAAACATTGGTAAGTGTTTTATTTTACCGTATTCTGGTGGTTAGAAAATATATATTTCAATATATATATATATATATATAAATATATATGTATATATGACAGTGGTTTCCGGTTTTCCACATTAGTAATAAAATTAACATCATAAAACCCGGTTGGGCAGGCAGAACTAGCGTTGATATATAATTATACGTTCTAACTACGATGAAAGTTGAACACTACAGATAGCTTCATGCTATATCCACAACACGTCCAGAAATCTTCATGAGCGGGAAGGACCTCTGACATTCGAGATCATTAGGAATATTTGTGGAGTACATCAAACGGAGATTTTTCGGACCCTGCCATTCCATGACTATCTGTAGTGCACGACTTTCAGCCTAGTTAGAACATATAATTATACATCAATGCTAGTTCTGCCCGCCCAACCGGGTTTTATGATTTTAATATTATAACTAATGTGGAAAACCAGGAAACCACTCTGTCATACTTAAAGAAACCCAAACTAAAGTGGTAAATTTCTTAGCACTATAATAAAAACAGCCTTATGTTTTGTGTTGACAATTATAAAAACAAACTCTGCAGAGTAAACTATAATTATTCAAAAATAAATCTTTATAATGCATCCTGCAGTTTGAAATATTTCTATTTCATATAATGAATTAATATAATAATTTCACTAACCTTCTTTTTAAACTGCGTCACCTTTATTTTATTCCTACTTACACGTGTTTCGGTGGATCCACCATCATCAGAGTAAATGAAAAATTGAAACTAAAAATTTTTTTCATTTATTTAAAATTTACAGAAGATGATACAACTTCAGTCACTTGTATAAAACTGATTTAAAATTAATTTATTTTAATTTATCCCTTCTCATATTTACTGTAGATAGCAGCAGCAGTCAATATCACTTCATCATTCCTAAATTTTATCTGTTCATTCAAAATGTCCTGCTTTTGCTCTTTTAAATATTTATAAATATGGAACATCTCATATTTTTCAATTTTATTTTTATTCTCTATATTACATTGTTCTATTATATTGAAATGTTCATCTATTTTACCAAATTTATGTTTTTCTTCTTTTATATGATTGGTGTAGTTAGATATAATGTAGTTACATTTCAGTGCTTTTTTATGTTCATTATACCAAAAGAATGGGTATCATGAAAAAGAAATAAATAAAGTAATAAATAAAATTAAAAACAAACTACATTTTAAAAATAACTTGAGAACCACCCTTATATTAGATAATAAAATAAAACATAAACCATTTATTGCATTAAAATACAATAAAACTATTAACAATAAATTATACAGAACATTAAATAAATTTTATAAAATCGCATGCACATGTAATAATAAAAAACTACTGTCCACAAATATAATTAAAAATAATATAAATGAAACACTAAGCAATAAAAAGGGTGTGTATAAAATAGATTGTGGTAATGAGGATTGTAAAAAATTTTACATTGGTATGACTAGTCGTAATTTTCAAGTGAGGTATAATGAACATAAAAAAGCACTGAAATGTGACTACATTATATCTAACTATACCAATCATATAAAAGAAGAAAAACATAAATTTGGTAAAATAGATGAACATTTCAATATAATAGAACAATGTAATATAGAGAATAAAAATAAAATTGAAAAATATGAGATGTTCCATATTTATAAATATTTAAAAGAGCAAAAGCAGGACATTTTGAATGAACAGATAAAATTTAGGAATGATGAAGTGATATTGACTGCTGCTGCTATCTACAGTAAATATGAGAAGGGATAAATTAAAATAAATTAATTTTAAATCAGTTTTATACAAGTGACTGAAGTTGTATCATCTTCTGTAAATTTTAAATAAATGAAAAAAATTTTTAGTTTCAATTTTTCATTTACTCTGATGATGGTGGATCTACCGAAACACGTGTAAGTAGGAATAAAATAAAGGTGACGCAGTTTAAAAAGAAGGTTAGTGAAATTATTATATTAATTCATTATATGAAATAGAAACTATAATTAATTATACAGCTAAAAGCAATTTGACTATTCTGATCATGGGCGGATTTAAGGGGGTGGCACAGCACCCCCAGATTTTGGAATGTTTGAATTTATATCCAAATACCTCATATCTCTGCCCATAACAGACAGGTAGAGTGTCAAATTATTTACACTCAATCTGTTCGTTGCAGGGCTAAAATAAATAGTTCTGTTTCTTATCGCATGGTCAGCCAATTAAATGACTGAATCATTTAAGAACAGAAGAGGTAGAGGTGTAAAAGACACTAATCAGAGTTATCTCCTCTGAAAGTAATGAATTTTATTATACAGCCAGACCCTGTGGTGAATGAAGTGAAGGTGTCCTTTGCAGAGTGGAAAATCTGTGCTTTTCAGAGGGCCTGGGCATGCTGATAAGCGTACTTTTCCACTCAGTGAGGAAGGCAATGGTAAACCACCTCACTCCTCGTTTTACTTAGTAAAACCTCTACAGGTTCAAACCAGCCTTTTGGCTGATGACCTTAACAACAACACCTCATATCTTCTGGTGAGCTCGCACCCCAGATATCAACACCTAAATCCGCTCATAATTCTGATATCAACCCTAGAATCATAACGCGTTGTCTACCAGACTACACTACTTTTAAATTATCGTTTTTAACCTTTTTGTAGTGCGGTGTTTGAGACCGTTCTCCCTCTACCTTCCTATCTACTCTAATTCTTAGTGCTGACCTTGACTGCGAAATGGTAACTTGTGTCATTGGTTGTGAAATTGGTGTTCATCGTCTGACAGACTACGCGTTATGATTAATGTACTTTTTTCGTTTATGTAAATAGTTCAATTTTTTGTTTTTTATCTTGTAAATACAAATTTCTCAGCTGTAAATTTGTACATACCTACTTACAAATATAGTACATAAATTATTGGAGAAATAGTTTTTAAAACTATTTCTCGGTGCAGTAGATACATTTGCTGAAATATCTGCTGCGATGGCATGCTCTAGGAAAACCAGGAGATGGCCCCTTTGCATTTTTTATGGTATAATTAATAGTACACTTATAAACTCATATATTATATATGTACATCAGTCACTGAAAAATAAAAAGATGCCAATGTCAAGAAGAGCTTTTGCGAAAACTATCAGCGAGCCACTCACAGAGGAACACCTTTTGCAGAGACAAAAATTGACAAATTTTTCTAGGGGCCTAAAGCGATCCATTGACGAAGTTCTTGGTAAAAGTAATGAAGTTGAAGACAACATCCCTCAATCATCGGAATCAAGAAAGATTTGTGCTTTTTGCCCTAACAAAAAACGAAGGATGACTCGTTTTGAATATACGAAATGTAAAAAGCATATTTGTATGGAGCACCGTTCAATGGTATGTGTTCATTGCAGCCAAAATCAGTGAGAGGCTTCAAACTGGCTTAATATCTTTTAAAATATGTAAATTTATTATTGTATATGAATTAATAAAGAAATATTGAAAAATTATAATTATTGTGAGTATATTATAGCGAGTAGTCTGAGAGACTACGCGTTATGATTACTGTACCTATTGATAGAGTTATGATTCTAGGGTTAAGTATTTATTTTGACTTTAAAATCAAGAGTATGCGCATAGTAGAACGTTTTGCAACTCACTATAAAAACTGCTCCAACCACTATCTGTGCGGGAATGCAAAGACATATTAAATTTTCTTTTTGCAATTGCTGCGAATGCAGACTGTGATGATACATGAAAATTATTGATGAAAAAATGCCAGACCTGACTGGGAATTGAACCAGAGAGTCCGGCGTAGAAGCCAGTTGCGCTAACCACTACGCCAATGGGTCGGCCAAGACATATTACAGAGGCTTCTATTGATATTATAGTCACTTGAGTCACGAGTTTGCAAAGAAGGGTAAAGAGGGAATCGCATCAATATGCATGCACGACTGCTTTTATTTCAGTACGACAAACATAACTTATACTATACCCAGAACATAGCCTGTATATCGCGGAACCTTTTGTAGGTTAACGGTACGAATATAACTGTTACCGTAAACAGAAATGTTAGTTTCTCGAAAATTTGGGCATACTATTCACAGTGCTGAACGAAGTCTAATATGTAGTGTAATAAAATGCTGTGAAGTTTAAACTAAACAAAAATGCCTTTCACTGCCTCTTAACAAAAGCCATGAGCAAGTGGCTAACTACTGTGATGTTTCTCTTCCCACCATACGAAAAATAAAGGAAATTAAGGACATGAAGAACCTATTCTTCAACAGTTTTGTTGACACCTGGTAAAAAAAGGAAACAGCTAGGTAGATATTAGTGAGACTGATAGTGAAAGTAGCTGGAAATTACAGTAAATTAATCATTTCTAGCCATGAAATTAAGATATAGGCATTATTACAGGTCATATTTCTTATAAGGTTTATGAAGAAAATTTTCTCGGATTAAACCATAGCTTACAAAATGTATGTAGAAACTGCACGGTAGTGAAATGTACGAGTAGTGTCTCACTGTTGAGGTTAGCAGCACTGTCATAACACTTCCCTTCCTCACAGCCCATCCATATGCAAAAGGCAATCTTGTGACTTCAGTATCTACACATATGGTATAGTACCAATCATCCAGTTTAATACAATATTTATCAAAGAAGGATAATAAAAATACATATTTAGAAAGAATAAACATTAATTTAATAAGAAACATACCATGTAGGCGGTTCTTACAATTATAAATTAGAAAAATTAAATTTTAAACAGATTTCCAAACATTATAATGTCAAGATAATCATGAATTCATAATTTCATGTAAAAAAACTATTCTTTGTACTTATGTTTGATATGTTCCCACAACTTTCCTTTGTTTATCTCGTTGTATGCATGCTCACATACCATGTCAAAAGTTCTTTCAAAGAAAAATGTTGCTGTTACACAACAAAGAGCAAACGATGAAGATTTTCTAAAAAGTAAATTATAAAGAGCAGTAATACCAGACATTATTAATCTAAAACTTTTCTCACAGATTTCTTTATAATCAAGCCTTAAATTTCACTCATAACAACAATGAAGAAACAGCTGAACTTTCTTACAGATATTATCAAGAAAAGAGAATAGAAATTGGAATTTTTTTTTATTATATTACTATAATTTTTTTAACATTAAATTCTTTTTTGCAATCAGTTTTTTTTAAATATAATTCTAAACTTTAAGCAAAGATGAGAAAATTTTGAGTTATATTCTTATAATGAAAATATAAACCATACAGTAGTGTGTTCTTAAGACTTAACTGTGAAGAAAAAAAATAATATAAAACCAAACTTCATGAATTGCAAATGTGACTGTCCATTTGACAAGGAACCCTATCTTATAAAACTAAAATTAGGTCAAAAAATGACATTTTCTGTTTAAAATATTACTTATTATTTTCTCTGTATAAAAATAACCCTATTTTCTTTTCTCTTGAATTTCAAACCTGATTAGATTCCCAAAAATAGACAGTACGTCAAATAGCAAAAACAGACCTTGAAGTTAAGATCCCTTTTCTGTTGGATACATAAAAGACTAACAAAAAATTCTGGTTCAAAACATGAAAAAAGTAAAACAAAAAAAAAACAGGAGAAAATCTTTATAAGAAAATAGTTAAGATTGGTGCTTTCATCACTTGACAAGAAAAACAACAAAATTCTCAGAATATAAATTAGACCTATTTCCAATTTTGTTATCTTTTTATTTTTTTTTACTTTCTCTTGCCTATATGAATATATAGACTTATGGAGGTTGATTTTCATATTGCATCTTTCACTCATGGTTAAAATAAGGTTATGTTTTTATTTATTTCTAATGTTTTATTACTAATGTTAGGTTATATTGGTCATTATTTGCATTGGCAAGAGAAAGTTGCGTGAGTGTTTCACACCAAATTTTTTAGATTAGTTTCTTAAATATTATTTCAATTACTAATGCAATTTGTTAAAAGAGAAAAAAATTAGTAATGTTTTATCTTTATCATTTATCAATTTTTTGTCCGTCCGTGAATTTTTACATTTGACACGAATCTCAGAAAATCTACTACAGAATTTTAAATACAGTGGAACCTCTCTAATTCGTCTCGTTCGGGACCGAAGGAGTGACGAAATACAGAAAGTGACAAATTATGGAATTTTGCTATGCACGGTTAATAAATAACATACTCATACGTATATTAGATTAAAGTCGAATTACATAAATGAAACTTACATTAACGATAAACACAATAAGTAATCCTAAGTCCTATAACTACAGTAAATTTGTATTAGTCTACGTATCTAGTTTTATACTACTTCAGAAATTCTGTATATGGTTGTACTTACATTTTCTAATTTGTAGAAGGCACAACACAGTACACGTTACCGAATATAAAATTACAATAGAAAAAGTATACATTTGCAAAATCGATGAAACGAATCTTTAACTATGTATCACTTAACACTACAAAAAAATCACATTAAAATTTAGAAAACGTTACTTAATTACACTAATATGTATGTATGTATGTAAAATGCAAAATTTATTTCTTGAAAAAGTGAGTTATCTTCTTTTCTACCAACGAGTTCTTTTCTTTTTCCACAGCCAACTGGCGAATTTGTCGTATTACAATTAATTATGATAACTCTGCTTCTTTCTGTCTCTCATACCATTCGATGCACTTCGTCAGCATTCCTTCTATTTCTCGATTCGTACGAATATTTTCAGGGCTTGAAACATATTCTTCGTTGCTATCTTCCTCAACAGGTGAATCTTTGTTTTGAACGTAGGGCACAATTTCTTTGTCACTTAAAATCTCATACTCAAGTTCGTTAGCATCTTGCTCTATCCATTCAACTAATTCCTCGTCGGTAATATTTTTAGTCACAGGTATACTCTGGCACACTTCTTTTAATTCTGATAAGACATTGTTTGTTTCATTGTAAGAACGGATGCTACTAGTTTCTTCTCGGTCAGCCCACAGATTGTTCCAACAAGACTTAAGTGTTGTTTTCAAAATGTTATGTCATGCTTGTGATATGTTATATATAGCATCCTTTGATTGTATACTTTTTCCAAAATTCTTGAACCTGCGTTTCATTTTCGGAAAATATCAAACTCTGCAGAAATATTTTCCTATAATGAACTGGGGAGGGCTGACGAATTATAGAAGGTGATGAATTAGAGAGGTTTTACTGTATTTCAAATATCAATTATTTGAAAACATCAATAGATTCAGCAGAAAATTTTAAATAAGTAAGATATGACATCTGACACAGACAAAAAAAGTAAATATATGTACAGTATTCAGATCTATATATATTATCTATGATTCAGATGAACTAATGTCCCCTAGCCGTGGGAGAATGCATAATACTCTCACTCGCACAAGCCATATGCGCGCCGTTCCAATTACATTATCTTAAATTTTACTCATTGTTGTGAGCAAGCGTTTATGCATGCAGTAAACTAACAAGCAAGATAACGACTGTAGTATGTTTTTAGATTTGGATTATAACGGTAAAGACCTTTGAGCGCATTTGTAGTTATGCCACATATCTCCCTCTCACTCGCTCGGCTAACGGACATTAGTTCGTCTGATACCTACATATACTATTGAACAATATTATCAACCTTTAATTGCAATCCCGAAAACAAGAGTTTCATAAACTTCATTTTAAAAATTCTTTAACTTTTTTATAAATGATGATAAAAAGAAGGTAAACATATCAATGTTTTCAGCATAAAATTCTCTAACCACCGGGTTGGTCTAGAGGTAAAGTCGTCGCCAAAATCAGCTGATTTTCAGAGACGAAGGTTCCTGGTTCAAATCCTAGTTTAGGTTGTTACTTTTGTTTTTGTTTAGGTCATCAGCCGAAAGGCTGGTTTGAACCTGTAGAGGTTTTACCAAGTAAAACGAGGAGTGAGGTGGTTTACAGTTGCCTTTCTCACTGAGTGGGAAAGTACGCTTATCAGCATGCCGGGCACTTTGAAAAGCACATATTTTCCACTCTGCAAATGACATCTTCACTTCATTCACCACAGGGTCTGGCTGTGTACTGAAATTCATAACTTTCAGAGGAGATAACTCTGAATAGTGTCTTTTACACATCTACCTCTTCTGTTCTTAAACGATTTAGTCATTTAATTGGCTAACCATGTGATAAGAAACAGAACTATTTATTTTACCCCTCAACGAACAGACTGAGTGTAAATAATTTGACACTCCATCTGTCTGTTATGAGCAAGTTACTTTTATATGGAGTTGAATACTAGACAGTGCTTACTGATGTACTTTGATGGTTGGGGTTTAATTAACCATACTTTCTCAGGAATGGTCGGCCTGGGTCTGTACAAGACTACACCTCATTTACATGTAGGCTAATATAAATCATCCTTATCTCATTGGGTCATGGGGTTGCTTATTGTTCAGAATTGCCCCAGTCGCTCTCTGCACTGACACTATTTACATGTGTTTGGTCAACGTTTTGACAGTTTTCATAAACAGTATTTTTCAATACTCTTCGCAATTTCTTAAATAGTATTCACAATGCCTCAGCCAAGATCGAACTGCAGATTAGGACGGGGAGTGGCTTTAAAATTCAAACTAAATGTGTAATTATGAATGTTTATAAAAAGATTACTGAAGAAAATCCAGAAATGTTACGGTTAGAAATTCAAGCTCAAGTGGCTGACCTTTGTGACATGTCCGTTCATACGGTGCGAAAAATTGTAACAGAAGCAAATAAACTGGGTGAAAATGAAAATTTCAGTACGCCGAGAAAATCTTGCAAAAATTGAAGAAGAAAGTTAATACTGTATTGATAACTTTCAAAGATGTGCGTTGAGAAATATTGTGTACAATTTCCACAAAGAACTTTAGAACCAATAAATTAAAAATCCGCATACGTACTCCTTGCTACTTTTCCTTTGTTATTAGATAAATAAAATGAAAAAATGCAAAATACTATAAAAAATAACAAATTGTTTACTATCGGTAAACCAAACAAGACTAGTCGCTACACATGCGTTCATGAGCGTAGTGTGTTGGTGAATGCAAGCGTGCGTACGTGAATGTGTGAACATTCATTGTCTTCCCACTACGGCACCATCCTACAGAAACCTAACCACATTCTGGGCGTTCATTGCGCCTTCTTAACATTGATGGATTATACTAAAACAATTACCGTACTAACCGGTGTATAAGACACACAGGTTTTCAAGGAATTAATTCTTTAATGTTAAATTTTATGAAAGGATAAGAATTTTATTTTCTCATAAGTAATTTATTTTTCAAAACAATAAACATGTATCTGTATTGCTAAATCAATGATTTAAAAAGATCTAAAAATATATTTAAAGATTGCTACATGTAAAAGATTAAGATAATGTAACAGTAGTAAATTGCTACTCCTTTTTTTTTAATTTGTGTACGTTGCAATCTGTTCAATTTAGAACAATAAGCAACCCCATGACCCAATGAGATGAGGATGATGTGTATGACATGTAAATGAGGTGTAGTCTTATACAAACCCAGGCAGACCATTCCTGAGAGAGTATGGTTAATTAAACCCCAACCATCAAAGTACACCGGTAACCACTGTCTAGTATTCAAATCCGTATAAAAGTAACTACCTTTACTAGGATTTGAACCAGGAACCTTCGTCTCCGAAAATCAGCTGTTAAACAGCTGATTTTGGCGTCGACTTTACCTCTAGACCAACCCGGTGGGTTACTACTTTTTAAGCAACACTATTACTCATAGGCTTAAATAAAAAAGAAAATTCTTGCTAATACATTATTACAATAGACATCAATTCTGGTCAAAGTCACCACCACTTAAAGAATTTGAGATGGTTTCAAACAATAAATCATCTTCAGTTCCATCCATAGAATTACTGATGAAGCACTTCTTGAAAGAATTCACAACAATTTTAGTCAATAATGTTCCAGGAAGTTTTAACCCATTCACAGAGCTGAGTTATGGAAGGACGTTTAAATTTCCCCCTTGTGTCATTTCTAGTCCCAGTGACACTATTTATTCCATTTGCGAAGAAGGAATAACAGTTAATACCTATCTCCGACATAAGAAGCTAATGCAATTTTTATTCAATGACATTTCAAAGGAAATTACTAACCAGACAGCGATGAGACATCAGTAATTTTGTATACTGTACTTGATTGTTGGCTCATTGTCTATACTAATATAATAAAGAAGAAACGTCTGTTTGTTTGTTTCTATGTATGAGGTAATCTCAGAAACTACGGAACAGATTTTAAAAAATCTTTCATTGTTGCGTAGCTTAGAGCTTCCTGATCAATATAGGCTATTTTACAACTTTAATTAAGTGAGTTAAGCAACTTAAACTGCGACGATTTCGCATATTTTAGTCCATTGGGTGCATAGTCATTTATTTTTCTAAGTTCTCTGGGTGGTGGATTTTTTGGGATAGAAACACGATTCAACTTTTATATTTCATAGAAAACGTGAAGAATAGCATTCGATTCCAAAAACATTAAAAATTCGGAAATATTCAAAATTTTTAATTTTGTACTGTATTTCATTATTTGGTTTGATTCGACAGGAAGTGAACGAGTCATATTTCCAGTTACTCTGCATACTGCACCCACATATTACTGTCTCTTATATCTAAGCCATAAATCAACTGTATCTTTATTTTCCATTGGTATTCTCCTATGCATTCTAGTCAACTCTGTTAAATCACAGGGACAAACATTTAAAACGGTGGGCATCGATTTGAGACGAGTGCTTCCTTCACTCATGGACGATTATATGTCGAACTTTTTAGAGCTGGAAGTGCAGAAAAACAATTTATTTTGCTGCCACAAGGCAACAAAACCACAAATATTTTATAGTATAGAGAAGATTTAAAATAATTTAATGAGGCCTACATTAGCTGCTGTGAAGCGAAGCGAGCGGGGGTTGCTAGTCTTTATAGTGGAGCTGCAAGGAGAGCAACGAGATAGCAAAGAAGTGAACACATATAGTAGAGCGGTGAGGAGTGCGATGCGGAAGGCGAAACATCTCAAAATATCTATGTTGAAGGAATGTAAATTGGTGTACTTGAAAAGTAGTGCTATAAAATTGCATGTTTTACAATCATTATGGAAACTATGCTTATCAGTATGCCAGGCCCTCCGAAAAAGCACCCACTTTCCACCCTGCAAATGACACCTTCACAATTCACCACAGGGTCTGGCTGTATAGTGAAATTCATTACTCTCAGAGGAGATATAAGTACAGGCATTTCATCTGGCGCGTGGAGACTTCGAATGAATCAGCTTGCATATACTACATCCACCCGTCCCTCACCTATTGTTATAGACTGTTCATAAAACTAATTGATACATTTTTCTACATTTTATAGTAGAAGAAAATTACAAAAAAATTTGGTAACCCGAAAATTTTCAGATTGCAACCCTAGCTCGCATGAGAAAACTAAAAAACTCAAAATATCATACATTCAAAGTTGAAATTTTGAAACTTCAAACTTCATTTTTTAACTATCATATCTTCAAATTTCAAAATATTGTGATCCAACCAACCCTTTTGGCAGCTGAACTTCGCCTTGTGGCAAATGGTTCTGATCTACTTATATGAATTCTGATCCACCTACCCTCTGATTTCGAGACAAGTAAGCGGCGTGAAGCGCCGCTGGAGTGGCGAGTGTACTTAATATATTTGTCACTAACTTCCCTAATCACATTTTCTGGAGATTAACACAATTACCACTTACCTGAAAATGGTATAAGTTATGTGTATCTGAACTCTTTAAGTGTAAGAACATTTGAATAACAAGTATTTCAGCTAGTTTGTATATAAACACACACACACAAAGAGAATAGTTTTGTAATACAATAACAACACACAAAGAATTTCAAAAAATACTTTTATTTTTTACATATCAAAACAAAATGTATACGATAAACCTTAAACATAACTTAAAACTTATTTTACAATACAGTAATTAATAACATACTTTTAGAAAAGTTACAAAATTATGATAGTAAAAGAATATTTTTCAAACTTTACAAACTAAAAATTAAATGTAAAAACTTTCATTCTTTTTCAACTAAATAGTAAATAAACTACTAATTTTTTTTGAATTTCAAAGCATGCATAATTTAGCAGTTTAAATCACTTAATAACTACATGAAAATAATTAAATATTTTGAAATTCTCCCTTAATTGAGTATTTATTTGATCCCTTAAAATTCCTACAGATTCGAAAGTTTCCTCCATAATTTGAAAAATTTCATGGGCATATTTATATTATGGAAACATTTTTCGAGGGAAAGAATTTACATACTGTACACAATATCAAATGAAGCATTTGTTGGAATCATAGCTCATGATATAGCAAACATTAATTCTATAAATGTAAAGCTTGTGAATTTTGCCTTATGATGTACGTTCATTTAAATGCATTTAGGTCATCAGTACAGATTGAAAATGCTGCTGACTTACAAGTCTACCAAAAGAGAACTACCTAGAAGAGTTGCTGTAAAGTCTGCTCTAAAAACAGCAAAGCTACAACTGGAAAGGCTGGAAGGAAAGACACAACCTGGTACTGTCCTGACTGTAATGTTGGATTGGGCTTACCAGTGTGTTTCCGAGTGTTTCATACAAAGGCTAATTATGTGTAAAGTATTTTAAATTTTAGTACTTAAACATGTTTAGTGTGTAGTTTATTTCAGTTCCTTTCTGTAGAATTTATATAAACTGTTTTTTAGTAGGTTTAAGATTGTAAAACTCAAAAACTAGCTAGTGTGTAGCACGTAACAATTTCTTTTTTCATAATTTTTGGTGTATACTTAAATAACTCTCATAAATTTAGTAAATACAATAATTTCAATGTAAATTAATAGTAATAAACTTTCAGATTTTTTAATCAATTTGATGCAAAAATAATTAAGATATGATAGAAATTAAATCTTTTTGAAATTTTTGTAGTTCACTCAAAAACCCCAGGATACCGTGACATATCATGTTCTTAGAGCTCAGGCTTCAAAGTGTTAAATAGTTCAGTCATATAATTGGTAAGACTATGTAGTTATCTACGAGTAATTAACACAGACTAATCAAGTAACTAATTGGGTTCTTGGCTCTCGGAACGTTAACGCATTGAGGATTTTTGAAAGAAAGATTTTGAGAAGAATTCATGGTCCAATATATGACGAAGGCGAATGGAGAATAAGAACCAATGCAGAAATCAACACCATTTTACAAGGAAAAGATATAGTACGGTATATAAAGTCTAGACGAATCAGCTGGCTGGGACATGTGCACAGGATGGAACAGGACAGGATGCAGAGACAGATGCTTGTTGGGAGAATGGAGGGAACGAGGAGGAGGGGTCGCCCTAGAACACGCTGGCTGCAGGATGTGGAAAAGGATCTGACGAGCTTGGGGGTGGGGAACTGGAGGAGACGGGCAGGTCAGAGGGATGAATGGAGGCGCATTGTTGAGGAGGCCAAGGTCCACGTAGGGCTGTAGCGCTTCGTAAGTAAGTAGTAAGTAAGTAAGTAATCAAGTAACTAATTAATTAATTATAACACATTAACAGAGTCCGATCAATTTTTTTTTAATCTAGTAACATTTTAGTACATTAAAAATGGGGAAAAAATAGAGAATTTAATCGCTTGAACTTAAAATTAAACAGATATAAAATGTTTATACAATACTTTAGAATATAAATCTGCACTTTTGTCTATATTTTGCGTCAATTAAGCTCAGGAAAACAGCCAACATGGACAAATTTCATTCGCAATCCAATTAATATTGAAGAATGATTAGCTCTTAGTAGTTTGCGGTGAATATGTAGATTCAAAAGATTTCAAAAAGAAATATTTGTTACCTTCAATAAATTATTATTAGTAACTTAATTGTTACGAAAAATTAGTTTCCAGCTGAAAACAAAAGTTCAACAACACGAAAATATACTGTGCTAATGAATCACAAGAAATGGATATACCGTACTAATGGAACGATAACCCATACGCTGCTGAATATGTCCGAACGCACTGGTCGGTCTGTTTATCACCGCTAGCAAAGCAAACAATTTTGTTCTTTCAGCGCAGCTCTTACGCACCTCTCTCCACTTCACTCTGCTCGCAGCTTTACTATAAACACACCCTATAACAAGTAAATGTTTGTTTCCGCCTCTCCGCTAACCGCGGTGCTCTCAATGCTCCACTGTAATCACAGCTTAAGTATATTTACAACAGAAACACTTTTTCTGAATAAGATTATTCAGTTGAATAGCACTATGATGATTACAATGTATAGTTCAGTATTTCAATTTCCATAGTGCTATATAATAATGTTACAGAAAATTCCCATCCGTTGTATAAGACGCCCCCTATTTTTTGATGAGTTACTGAAGGAAAAAAAGTGCATCGTATACATTGGCAAATATGCATTTAACACCTTAATCAACTCAGCTCTTTAAATATCTCCTTTTCCATTATAATGTGGTATTTATTTTTCTCAAGGACATTTCAAATGTATTATTTCCTAAAGAATTCGTGACAGTTTTAAAATTCAATTCTTCAATCTGCAGAATATTTTCATAAATATTGTTAAAACGATATGGTCATTTGTTTTTTTTTTGAAATATTCTTATTACTCTTACGATTAAACTTGCTCATTATCGCACAGAGATTCTGATACTGTATTATCGTTATCATCATCATCATCATCAGCGATGTAATCTAATGACATTAAAGGATCGCTGAAAACGTTTAATTCCTTTTCTAATATACCATGAATAACATTTTTTAAACAATGGTGTTCAATTGACTGTAAATGCTCTGAATAAAAACTATCACTACAAAAAAACGTGATACAACAATCGCAGACAATTTTTTTGTTATTTGGATTCGAATACATACTGAGTTTATGACAGTCACTAGTGTAATGAGATGATGTTCTGATTCCATAAAAATTGCACGGTAAACAATAATGCATATAACATTTTCTCATTGATTGACGTTTAATTGTTACCACCCATAACAATTTTCCTAAAATATCAATGATGTGACGCTTAAAATCCACGTTATGAACATGTTTAAATGAAACCTTGTTTTGATTTTTTTCGTTACTCAACTCATAAAAATTACTCTCTTCATTTACAATTTCATGTTCCATAGATTGTTCAGAATCGGTGATCGTTATATTGTTTTTTTCATTATCAAAAGTTTTCTTCACGAGCGAAATAAAGGCTATAGCACTCGAATGTTTTTTAGAAGCTTGATGAAAAGAATAAAATTTATCATTAGAATTGATCGTTAACTTACATTCGCAGTTATATAAATTATTAATTTCATTAGAATCAATATTATTTCCGTCGCAACTTTTCAGATGATGAATCCAATCTGGCTCTATATCAGTTAAAAATTTACAGGGAAAACAATAGAAAACTTTACGTGGATTGCCTTCACTGATACAACCGTTATCCATTATAACGTCCGAAATAAAATTATTGACAGATTTACTAATGATATGATGATTTATTTTTTCAAAAGACATTATTTCATGTTTGCTTAAAACTGGATTTTGTTTTGATGTACAATCTTTAGTTAAAGATGATGACGATTCTAAAGCAGCCAATTTTGTTGTAATTTTTTTATCTGCACCTTCTTCAGATAATGAAATTAATTTTTTATCGACCATACTTTTCAAAGCTATGTGTTCTTCTGATATTTTATGTACAGAATAGAAGTCGTCATTACAAAAAATTGTAATGTAACAATCACAAATATATACTTGACTATTAGGTCTCAATTTTATTAATCTATTATGTCTATCACCATTCAAATGGTTTTCCCAACTTATTTTCTTTGATACTTTATAATCGCAAGGAAAACAATAAAATTCATTTAAAGATTCCTCACTGAAACTTTCCACAGATTTCTTCCTATATAATCTCTCCTGTTTTTGAAGCCACGTTTTAAAAGCCAGAAGTTGATTATAGAATTGAATAGAGGTAACCGTCTTATTTGCTTCGGGTAAATTTACTTCAATATCATGTCCATGAAAACGTTTTTGCATCTCAGCGATTTCTTGTAATCGTTGTGTAATAAAATATTTTAAACTCTGATGTTCGTTAGAATTCCTATGACGTGACAGAAAATCATCGTCACAAATAATTGACAAAAAACAATCACAGTTATGTAATTTAACAGTTGGTGTAGAAATAACCTTATCTTTATGTTCATCACTAGCTTCATGAGATACCTGCTTGTTTAATTTTCTGTGTGAAAACTTACAAGGTTCACAAAAAAATCCGTAAAATAATTTCTCCGAAGAAATTATATTAGGAGTTCCTATTAATTCTTTTAAAATGGCAGTTGTAAATGTTTTTAAAACACCTTTACTGTTTGCATCCATTAATTTTTTAACATCATAAATAATTTTTTTACTCTGCTTTCTCTTTGCAATTTCATACAATTGGTTTTTAATTATGATTGTATTTACACGACGACTAAATGTTCTGAAAGAAAAAAAAGTTAAATTTTATCGAATCAATTTAATAATTAAGGTTCAAAAATTATTTTAGGAAAGGTATCAAACATAGAAATATTTGTTAAAATATTCTGCTGTTAAATTTTAATGCTGATGTAAACAAATACATGTAGAAAAGCATTTTTTGGATTCACCAGTCAATCGTGCTTTGTTGAGTAAACTTATAAAAGATTGTTCAGGAATGTGGTGGATAATTTGGTAAAGGATTCAGTGAGAAAAAGGTTAATTGCTGATGGAGGAGAGTAGACAGGGACATGGAATAATGCTAAATGTTAAGTATAATGGTAACCAACTACGGTGGCATGCAGGCCGCACATGCGCAGTAAGTAGATCCCCACCACGGCGTCATAGCCTGATACAGGCTGCCTCTAAAGTAATACTCACGACTCGTAGTGTTCTGTTCTTGTGGTTATCGTTTTTGACATTTGTTGTGACATATTTGTCGCTGTTGAAAGTCGATTAGTTGCACGCGCACAAAACTCAAGGGAAATGTATGCGATTAAATTTGGGGTAATAGGCAATAAGGTTTTTGTAAATGATGTACCATACATTTTGACAGGCCCGAAAGAGGAGGACGTCATACCCTCTTTTTGTTATACTTTTTGTTATATATTTTACTATGCGGTTCTTTTGGTTAAAATTTCATACAACTGATATTGTGTGTGTGTAGTTGATTTCTAAAAATTGACGTATGTTTCATATTAAGTTCACAACTATAAACAATGGTTCAGCTTCTTTCTTGGAATGCTAACAGGAAGAAGACACCAGACACGACGATCTGTCTTTGACTACCCTTCAAAGAGTGATTCTGTCAAGCTCGTTTATTATTTCTGTTTCCGCCCAACATATGACAACATTCATATCAAATTACAGATAACATTTTATATTTAATATACATTATATATTTTATAATTCATTAATTATAACACATTAACAAAGTCCGATCAATATTTTTTAATCTAGTAACATTTTAGTACATTAAAAAAGGGGAAAAATAGAGAATTTAATCGCTTGTACTTAAAATTAACCAGATAAAAAATGTTTATACAATACTTTAGAATATAAATCTGCACTTTTGTCTATATTTTGCGTTAATTAAGCTCAGAAATGCAGCCAACGTAGACGAATTTCATTCGCAATCCAATTAATATTGAAGAATGATTAGCTCTTAGTAGTTTGCGGTGAATATGTAGATTCAAAAGATTTCAAAAAGAAACATTTGTTACCTTCAATAAATTATTATTAGTAACTTAATTGTTACAAAAAATTAGTTTCCAGCTGGAAACAAAAGTTCAACAACACGAAAATATACTGTGCTAATGAATCACAAGAAATGGATATACAGTACTAATGGAACGATACCCCATAAGCTGCTGAATATGTCCGAACGCACTGGTCTGTGTGTTTATTACCGCTAGCAAAGCAAACAACTTTGTTCTTTCAGTGCAGCTCTTACGCACCTCTCTCCACTTCACTCTGCTTTACTATAAACACACCCTATAACAAGTAAATGTTTGTTTCCGCCTCTCCGCTAACTGCGGTGCTCTCAATGCTCCACTGTAATCACAGCTTAAGTATATTTACAACGGAAACACTTTTTCCGAATAAGATTATTCAGTTGAATAGCACTATGATGATTACAATGTATAGTTCAGTATTTCAATTTCCATAGTGCTATATAATAATGTTACAGAAAATTCCCATCCGTTGTATAAGACGCTTCCTATTTTTTGATGAGTTACTGAAGGAAAAAAAGTGCATCGTATACATTGGCAAATATGCATTTAACACCTTAATCAACTCAGCTCTTTAAATATCTCCTTTTCCATTATAATGTGGTATTTATTTTTCTCAAGGACATTTCAAATGTATTATTTCCTAAAGAATTCGTGACAGTTTTAAAATTCAATTCTTCAATCTGCAGAATATTTTCATAAATATTGTTAAAACGATCTGGTCATTTGTTTTTTTTTTGAAATATTCTTATTACTCTTACGATTAAACTTGCTCATTATCGCACAGAGATTCTGATACTGTATTATCGTTATCATCATCATCATCATCATCATCAGCGATGTAATCTAATGACATTAAAGGATCGCTGAAAACGTTTAATTCCTTTTCTAATATACCATGAATAACATTTTTTAAACAATGGTGTTCAATTGACTGTAAATGCTCTGAATAAAAACTATCACTACAAAAAAACGTGATACAACAATCGCAGACAATTTTTTTGTTATTTGGATTCGAATACATACGGCGTTTATGACAGTCACTAGTGTAATGAGATGACGTTTTGATTCCATAAAAATTGCACAGGGAACAATAATGCATATAACATTTTCTCATAGATTGACGTTTAATTGTTACCACCCATAACAATTTTCTTAATATACCAATGATGCGACGCTTAAAATCCACGTTATGAACATGTTTAAATGAAACCTTGTTTTGATTTTTATCGTTACTTAACTCATAAAAATTACTCTCTTCATTTACAATATCATGTTCCATAGGTTGTTCAGAATCGGTGATCGTTATATTGTTCTTTTCATTATCAAAAGTTTTCTTCACGAGTGAAATAAAGGCTATAGCACTCGAATGTTTTTTATAAGCTTGATGAAAAGAATAAAATTTATCATTAGAATTGATCGTTAACTTACATTCGCAGTTATATAAATTGTTAATTTCATTAGAATCAATATTATTTCTGTCGCAACTTTTCAGATGATGAATCCAATCGGGCTCTATATCAGTTAAAAAATGACAGGGAAAACAATAGAAAACTTTACGTGGATTGTCTTCACTGTTACAACTGTTATCCATTATAACGTCTGAAATAAAATTGACAGATTTACGAATGATACGACTAGTTATTTTTTCAAAAGATGATATTTCATGTTTGCTTAAAACTGGATTTTGTTTTGATGTACAATCTTTAGTTAAAGATGATGACGATTCTAAAGCAGCCAGTTTTGTTGTAATTTTTTTATCTGTAACTTCTTCAGATAATGAAATTAATTTTTTATCGACCATATTTTTCAAAGCTATGTGTTCTTCTGATATTTTATGTACAGAATAGAAGTCGTCATTACAAAAAATTGTAATGTAACAATCACAAATATATACTTGACTATTAGGTCTCAATTTTATTAATCTATTATGTCTATCACCATTCAAATGGTTTTCCCAATTTATTTTCTTTGATACTTTATAATCGCAAGGAAAACAATAAAATTCATTTAAAGATTCCTCACTGAAACTTTCCACAGATTTCTTCCTATATAATCTCTCCCGTTTTTGAAGCCACGTTTTAAAAGCCAGAAGTTGATTATAGAATTGAATAGAGGTAACCGTCTTATTTGCTTCGGGTAAATTTACTTCAATATCATGTCCATGAAAACGTTTTTGCATCTCAGCGATTTCTTGTAATCGTTGTGTAATAAAATATTTTAAACTCTGATGTTCGTTAGAATTCCTATGACGTGACAGAAAATCATCGTCACAAATAATTGACAAAAAACAATCACAGTAATGTAATTTAACAGTTGGTGTAGAAATAACCTTATCTTTATGTTTATTACTAGCTTCATGAGATACCTGCTTCTTTAATTTTCTGTGTGAAAACTTACAAGGTTCACAAAAAAATCCGTAAAATAATTTCTCCGAAGAAATTATGTAACGAGTTCCTATTAATTTTTTTAAAATGGCAGTTGTAAATTTTTTTAAAACACCTTTACTGTTTGCATCTATTAATTTTTTAACATCATAAATAATTTTTTTACTCTGCTTTCTCTTTACAATTTTATACAATTGGTTTTTAATTATGATTGTATTTACACGACGACTAAATGTTCTGAAAGAAAAAAAAGTTAAATTTATCGAATCAATTTAATAACTACGGTTCAAAAATTATTTTAAGAAAGGTATCGAACATAGAAATATTTGTTAAAATATTCTGCTGTTAAATTTTAATGCTGATGTAAACAAATACATGTAGAAAAGCATTTTTTGTATTCACCAGTCAATCGTGCTTTGTTGAGTAAACTTATAGAAGATTGTTTAGGATTGTGGTGGATATCTGGTAAAGGATTCAGTGAGAAAAAGGTAAATTGCTGACGGAGGAGAGTAGACAGGGACATGGAATAATGCTAAATGGTAGGTATAATGGTAACCAACTACGGTGGCGTGCAGGCCGCACATGCGCAGTAAGTAGATCCCCACCACGGCGTCGTAGCCTGATACAGGCTGCCTCGAAAGTAATACTCACGACTCGTAGTGTTCTGTTCTTGTGGTTATCGTTTTTGACATTTGTTGTGACATATTTGTCGCTGTTGAAAGCCAATTAGTTGCAAGCGCACAAAACTCCGGGGGAAATGTATGCGATTAAATTTGGGGTAATAGGCAATAAGGTTTTTGTAAATGATGTACCATACATTTTGACAGGCCTGAAAGAGAAGGACGTCATACCCTCTTTTTGTTATATTTACTATGCGGTTCTTTTGGTTAAAATTTCATACAACTGATATTGTGTGTGTGTAGTTGATTTCTAAAAATTGACGTATGTTTCGTATAAAGTTCACAACTATAAACAATGATTCAGCTTCTTGGAATGCTAACAGGAAGGAGACACCAGACACGACGATCTGTCTTTGACTACCCTTCAAAGAGTGATTCTGTTAAGCTCGTTTATAATTTCTGTTTCCGCCCAACATATGACAACATTCATATCAAATTACAGATAACATTTTATATTTTATAACTAAATAATAAAACGCATATTATGTCGCCCCAGAAAAAAGTTATATTATGTGATACACAAAAAATGTGATGAGATTTAAACGTCTAACTTTGTACGAGCACATCTTATCTAAATATCAAAGTATAATAATAACATTTATAGCATAACTAGCTAAAGTACCCGTTCATCGAACGGTTTCCTTCGTGCCGTGGATGGTCGTTTGGGGTACCGAGTTCGATCACTGTCAGGTCTGATATTCTTTAACTACTCATTGTTATGTACCTCCTTTCAACATCAGCATTATTATTCATGAAAAAAAAATAGTTGAATGCAAAATAAAAGCGAGATCTTCGTGTTTTTAAATTACGATATGCAGCGCTTTATTATTTTCATAATAAATGAAAGGTAAATTACAATAGGAACATCACGATGGTGACTACTGTTAAGATGACTGATTCATTCTTGACAATGTGACCGAGAAAAGGTGTATAAGGTACTGGTGGAAAGGGTAGGTAGGTAACTGACTGTATGAATACGGGTTTTACGACGCGTAGGCCTGTGTTTATTGTACATACTGTTTATTTTTTACGTTAATATTCTTCTAAAAATATTGGTAAATGCTAGCTAAAATGCCCGTTCTTCGAACAGTTTGCTTGTTGTTTTAAACGGTCTGTTGGTGTACCGAGTTCAATCCCTGACAGGTCTGATATTATTTAATCATGCATTGTTATCTAATCGTACCTCCTTTCAATGTTAGCATTATTGTAAATGAAAAAAAAATAGTTGGATGTAAAATAAAAACGAGATCTTGGTGTAAATCAAGATATTTTCCCTGTCAGCCTCAAGATGATTAGAACGGGCTTCAGAGCACTGACTTTTGCGAATAGAATTTTGACGGACCTGTTGAGACGCTAATCGTAGGTCATGTTCTTCAACAGACTCGGCCTCACATGGTTGTGAGTGTCTCTCCCTGTCAGCCTTCAGGCGACTGGAACCTGCTTCAGAGCACTCAATGTTACGAAAGAAGCCTGGTGGACTCGTTGAGATACCAGTAATTGTTCACGTTGTTCTACAGGTTCAATTTGGCGGGTATGAATAAGCCTCCCTCGATCTGTTTTTAGCTTTTTAGCTTCCTGGCTCTCGTTAGCCCTGTTTAATTTTATAATTTTTGCACGTCTTGTCAATGCTTGCTTGGTCAAGCATGACCTCTTCCGCGAAGGCATAATTATCTTCGAAATAAGAAAAAAACATAGCGTAGTTAAGAAATATCTAGGAGTAAAGAAAACAGACTAAATAAGAATACCAGTACTTGTAAAAACTTCAAATTTATTAACAATAAAAGGATTAATATAAGATGAAATTGGAAGAATCGAAACACAATGTGTACAACAATAATGCAATTGTTAATCGAGGCTGGAACCTCTAGAGAGCCAGTTTTGTTTACTGGTGGTCTGGGGTATGCGTGTGGGCGAAACCCAAACAGATTACACAAAAATTAATTTGTATTGTTTTACATAAATAAATAAATTTACTACCTGTATAGAGCAATGAAAATTGATGTTTTGAAGATTAACTCACACAAATGTGTGTGTGTAACGTAACTGTCGGTAATTTAAATTATTCGCTACAGAGCAATAAAAATTGCTGTTATGATACCGTTAAATGAAAGGTAAATCACAAAAGGAACACCACGATGTTCATCAACCGACTTTTAGTTAACCACTAAGGAGACTGTCATTCGTTTTTGACAATGTGACCGAGAAAGGGTGTGTCGTGTAAGGTAGGGAGGTTAATGGTGGAAGGGATAGGGTAGGTAACTATCGTTTCGGAATGAATATGTGCAGCACGTAGGCCTATGTTTATTCTGTTAGTTTCCTAAAATATTGCTATGTTTATTTTTATAAAATTGGTAATATCTCCGTTATTATGCATAAAAATGAAAAACTTTACATAATCAAACTTATTTGTCTTCAAACGTTTCGTAATTTCGATCATATAAAATTTTTTGATAAATTGACTTTTAACGGAGATATTCACAGTTTTTTGTTTACCCCTCCCTCTTAACCAACCCCCCAACCCTTTGTGATATTAAAAAAATTTATAGCCTATTTTCATTTCGATAATGTCCAGTAGTTAAATACCGAAATTCATTGAATTTGGTTCAGCGGTTCTTGCGTGATGCCCTAACATACAAACAGATAAACAGACAAAAATTTAGCTGAACTTATTTTCGGTGTTTACTTGGTAGATCTGGCGTAGAAACAAAATTTGGGGCATTTTGGAAAATTGTACAGACAAAATCACAATTTTATTAATATAGATAAAATAAGATACATTAGGAAACGAAAGTAATTTTTTCAGAATTTTTTGATGAAAAATGAGCTTGTTAGAGTGGTGTAGTGAACGAAACTGGCCAGCAGAGTGCCCTACCGATCGTACATTGTCACAATTCTGCTTGAACACCGTGCACTGATTGAAATGAGTTGAGGGGAACGGTGGACGCAACACATTCTCTCTCTGTCTCGCTACCCTCCCTACATGCCACTGTAATTGGCGAACATTATAACTGTACGAAGTTAACACACTCAATGCTGAGCAATTATGAGGTAACTCTCCCGGTGGACTGATTACTTGTGCAGCGTGTTCTCAGCTTGCTTTATTTACAACTGCGTGTTCCAGTAAACTTCTGTATCTCCGACATGACTTAAGAAATAAAAATCGGGTGTGAACACACACGACTTTCTCTTGCCATATGCAAATAATGAACAATATAACCTAACATTAGTAACAAAACATTAGAAATAAACATCATGAGTGAAATTTTCATCATGAGTGAATGATGCAAAATGAAAAACAAACCTTAGTTTGGCTTAATACGAAAAATCACTCAGACGTAAAACTACACTCTATAGAGAGAGAGATGCTTGAAATAAAAGTGGTAGATCGTTTAATTTTCAATAAATTTTATTTTATACACTTTTGTAGTAATATGCACACTAAGAAATCTTTAAAAATTCATTTATTTTACAGATTTTCATGAAAAAAAAACAACACAAAATCACTAATTATCGCTAAACTAAGCGTTAATGATAACAAGAAAGCAAAGATAGACAGCTAAAGTGTGTACAATGTTATAATAACATGTAATGTAAACGTTATAAAATATTGTAACATTATGGAGTAATATTCTAGAAATGGTAGATGGAACAAGTGGTTTATAGTAAGAAATTGTATATAGCATAATATGGAGTGTGTTGAACGAGGGTAGTAGATTGCGATGAATGAGATATTTTGAATGGGAATTCTAGGAAGAAGTAATTGTTTTGCCTATAATAGATCAATTCTACTATGTTTTGGATTTTTCTGGTGAAGCAGCTAAACTGTTAGAAAGCTCTCGATTGTTTGGCAAATTATCAGACCACGGGTATAAAAACAGTTTTCATAGTGAGTCAGTCGATAATTGAATAGTGAATGGAAAGTGTTGTCACGCCGTTCAAAATAGTGTTATTATGGGACTGGTTCTAAATAACGTTAATAGTACATGTACATATATATGGGTGGTAGCAAACGGTTGTGGACAGTTAAATTTTTTTTTAGAGTAGCATTGTATTAGTATTTAAGTCAAGTTTAGTTTATTAATTAATTTAATTAAAGTAATTAATTTTGTATTTGTAGTAGGCTAGGTTTCATAATTAATTGATAAAGTTTAAAGACTATTTGTTATTTATTATGCCCAGATCCCAAACGAACCTAGGTTTAAGTGTTGCAATAAGATAGTGGTGTAGCCACTAGCTGCTTAGACAGATATGAACAGCACAAGCGAAAACAAATGCGAACATACCTATCTGCCTACGTAACTTAATTAATTAAAACAAATGTACTTACTTTGGATCGAGAGTGACATAAGCACGATGGCGGAACAAGTCTAATTGTTTTATTGTTCCAAATTGTTCAAATGCAGCAGAAATATCATCTGCCGCAATATGATACGGCAATTCTGAAATCGAAAAAAAGTATATTTTAATTCTAGAGAAGTATAGTATATCTAAGTAAGCCTAGTGTAATTTCTGCGCACGTAGTAGGATAGAATGGTTTTGAAGTGGGGGAGAAGACGAGAGATATAGCATATGTGTATACAGTACGAGGTGTGGCTATTAAATAACGAGACTGACGTAAAAAATTTTATTTTAATTTTATACATAATCACTTATTGTCACCTTCAATATACACTCCTTCTCTATCCCTACAACGCTCCATGCAAATTTTCCATTGTTGGAAACTGGGCAGAAAGTCATCTTCTGTCAGCTCCTTCAGGACACGTGCCGCTCAAAAATGTTTAAAATGAAGCTCGCAAAAATGTCTGTACTGAAACTTTGTACGCGATTGAAAATGACCCAAATTTTATGGAAACTATAATAACATGTGATGAAACGTGGTTTTTTACTTATGATCCGGAAACGAAGTGCCAATCTATGCACTGGAAGAGCCGAACTTCACCGAAAGCCAAAAAAGCTCGAATGAGCAAGTCAAAATTTAAAGCAATGATGATTGTTTTTTTTGATATCCATGGGATTGTGTACCTTCACTAGGTTCCTGAAGGTCAAACAATTAATCAATATTACTACCTTGAGGTACTTTCTAAACTACGACAAAGAGTAAGGAAAAACGCCCCGAAATGTGGAAGGACAAATCATGGGTTCTCCACCAAGACAATGAATGCGCCAGCTCATTCCGCGTTATCTGTCAAGAGGTTCCTAGCAAAGTACAGCGTCTCAGTGTTAGAACATCCACCTTATTTACCAGATCTTGCACCATGTGACTTCTACCTGTTCTCTAAGGCGAAACTGAATTAAAAAGGACAAGATTTGAGACTGTAGGAGCTGTAAAAGAGAAAGCAGCACATGTCCTGAAGTAGCTGACAGATGACTTCCAGCACTGTTTCCAACAATGGAAATTTACATAGAGCATTGGAGGGAAAGAGGAGTGTATATATTGAAGGTGACAATAAATGATTATGTATAAAATAAAAATAAATTTTTTTACATCAGTCTTGTTATTTAATAGCCACACCTTGTATATCTCTCTGTTCAATTTTGTTTTGGTTTAGATTAGAAAGCATTATTTGATATAATCATTCCTTTATTAACAATCTATTTTTTTGTACAAAATATTACGGTAAATTTTAATAACTTAAAATTCAATATGTCTGGTATTAAGCCTTTCTGTTATTAATAAATTAACCTATATAAAAAAATCCCTGCAGTACTCAAGAGGTTCAATACCATCCATTATCTGTTCTTTGGTGTCGTTATCTCCAATTTCGGTTTCTGACTCTGACAATTCTTCCGCACTACTCTCACTATAGTTACTTGAGTCGCGAGTTTGCCTTTGTTTGCAAAAAGGGGTTTGCAAGAAGGGGTAAAGGGGTAAAGGGGGCATCAGTGCGCATGCGCGACTGCTTTAATTTTATTACAACCAACACAACAATGTATACTATATCCAGAACACATACGAGGGGTACCCAAAAGAAACCGGAATTATTTTTCAAAATCTACTTATTTTCAATATTTTTACAAAACTACTTTATCCACTTCAAAATACTCTATTACAATTAATACATTTATCCCGCCGGTACTTCCACTGTTTGAAACATTTTTTGTAGTCATTTTTAGAAATGGCTGACAGCTCCTCCTTCGGTTTTTTCTTGACCGCTTCAGAGTTGTCAAATCTGTGTCCTTTAATGTCCCTTTTCATGCGTGGAAATAAGAAATAGTCGCACGAAGCCAGGTCAGGCGAGTAAGGTGCGTAAGGCAGTGAAACATGCCATTTTTAGTCAAAAAATCTTTCACCGAGATGGCTACGTGTATAGGTACATTGTTGCGGTGGAAGAACCAGTCTCCTGTCTGCCACAAATCAGATATTTTTTGACGAACACTGTTGTGAAATCTTCTTAAAACTTCCAAATTGTCATTCGATGGTTTGAGAGCATACGCTCTCAAATTTTTGAAACATTCTCATCGATTCGGGCAGTGGATGGACATCCGGAACAAGGTTTGTCATCAATTGACATGTCGCCATTTTTAAACCAAGAAAGAAAATTGTAAACTTGAGATTTTCCCATAGCGTCATCTTTGTAAACTGTTTTTAACATTAAAACAGTTTCAGCAGCTCTTTTACCGAGTAGAAAACAAAGTTTCACAGCTACACGTTGTTCACTTAAACTTGCCATCAAAGAAACGAAACAAGAACAAAACCGCGCTAGCAAAAATATTCACTGCAGATGAATGTTGAACTCGCAATGAGTTGCGCTGTACACGTCTGTGTGGCAGAAATGCGTACTACACAAGCACCGCCCATGGCAATGCTATTCCAGTTACTTTTGGGTACCCCCTCGTACAGCAAATCGTGGAACCTTTTATAGGTTAACTGTACGAATATAACTGTTTGTTACCATAAACAGAAATGTTAGTTTACTTGAAAACGTGGGCAGACTATTCACAGTGGTGAACGAAATCTAATATGCAGTGTAATAAAATACTGTGAAGTTGTAGCTAAACAAAAATGCCTTTCCCTGCCTCTTAACAAAACTCACAAGCGAGTGGCTAACTACTGTCATGTTTCTTTTTCCACAATTCAAAAAATAAAGGCTGTATTACAGGTTACATTTATTTCTTGTAAGGTTTATAAAGAAAACAATTTCTCGAAATAAACCACAGCTTACAAAATGTATGTAGAAACCGCACGGTAGCAAAATGTAAGAGTAGTGTCTCACTGTTGAGGTTGGCAGCAATGTCAAATTTTCACTTCCCTTCCTCACAGCCCATCCATACCCAACAGGTAATCTCATGACTTCAGTATCTATACTAGTAATTATCAGTTCCTCCTTCTGCATATCCTTTGCTCAATCTGCCTCATGTAGGTATTCTTTCTCATACTTTAATGCATGGCCACAACAATTGTTACAGAAGTCAGTTTCAACCGTATGTTGAAGTATTGAAAAAAAAAATAGTATTGAAAAAAGTGTTGTTGCAGTAATATTAAAAATCTGGTGTGAAACACTCATACAACTTTCTCTAGCCAATGCAAAAAATGAAAAATATACACTTTAATTGTAAAATGCATACATACAGGGTTTGTATAAAAAGTAACCGGACTGAGCTTGTGACGCCCAGGTAAAACGTTTGTAAACCGGTTGTTGGTGCTCTAGTGGTGGTGGGGGATCGAGGGAAGGGGAGCGGGCCCGAGTCAGTTGCTTCTAGACGCTTGGAGGGTTAGCATCGTGCGAGAGTGCAGTGTGTGTTCAGTGATCTCATCGGAGTGAAAATGGAGCGTATCATCGAGCAACGTGTTAACATCAAATTTTGTGTCAAACTCAAAAAAAGTCTTCCAATGGCACAAGAATTTCTGAGAGGGCCGCGATGATGTCCACGACGAACAGCGCGCCCGATGTCCATCAACCAGTCACATGGACCCAAATGTGCAAAAAGTTGCGTGATGTGTTGAACACTGACCGTTGTCTGAGCATCCGAGCAATCGCAGAAGAGTTTGGGATCGATAAGACTGACCGCCGGGGTTCGCCAAGTCTGTCCGGAGATTGCCGATTCCTGGATCATCCACCACGACAATGCGCCGTCGCACACCTGTCTGCTTGTTACCGAGGAATTGGCCAAACACTCGAGGGCGACGTTGCCACAGCCTCCCTACAGTCCGGATACTGCACCACCGGACTTCTTCCTATTCCCCAAGATCAAGATAGTACTAAAGGGGACGCGGTTTGGGACTCTAGAAGCTGTTCAACTCGCTATGACGAGGGCTCTAGAAGCTTTACGGGTTGCCGACTTCCAGGGGGCGTTCAGGGACTGGAAAATCCGATACCAAAGGGTTATCGACTTTAATGGGGATTACTTCGAAGATTTCTAGAAAAAACGTGTAGAAATTTTGCCAATAAATATGTTTTCTAAGTTCAGTCCGGTTACTTTTTATACAAACCCTGTATACACTTTTGTTGTAAAATGCATACATAGCTGAAATCTTAAAAATCAATTTTTTTTACAGATTTTCATGAAAAACAAAATCACCAATTACCACTAAATTAAGCGTTATACAAAGAAATGTTTGAAATAAAAGTTGTAGGTTTTTAATTTTTCTACAACTTTTATTATACATTTATGCACTAAAATGCATATTAAGGCCCACATATAAGAAATAATCGATATTATTAATCACTAATTGGGGAAGGGGGGGTATTAATAATTGATACATGCAATATTTTCTGAAAACGTAGCACGAGCAATGCTACACCATGTGAAATGGCTTTAAGAGTCACTGAAGTTTTAACAAATGCCTTAAGGTAAGCACCTAAAGGCTAAATTGAATAGCATGTAATAACATTTACAATAATTTTGATTTTACATTAATGTAAATTGGGCGTATATTTCATCTGGGATGAGTCTCGCACTTTCTTTTTTGACAGAACCCAGAAGAAATTTTTTTTTTTTAGCTTTCATTTGTTATTGGGAACTGTACATGTTGACAACTACCCAAATTGATCGCTGCTTTTGCTGTATTTTTTTTTGACGTGGATTAGACATGAGTTTGAACAGGGACCCCCAGTAGAGTTTGTTCATAGATGCCTGTCAACTGGTCACCATACTAAGTCGCTTGCCCAACCGGTGTTACTTAACAAATAATAGCAACTTTCTAACAGCTGACTGACTGGACTGGCCCGAAGGCTCCCAGAAGAAATTAAATCTTAAATCTAATATAAAAACACCCTGTCATCAATTTTAACCCTATTCAAACCGTTGATCTAATTTCAGGCCATGCACAATTGATGGTGGGGGAGGTGACGAAACGTGCTCCGGCTAATTATGTATAAGTTGGAAACCAGTAAATATTGTTCTTTTCTAGTAGGGAATTCTTTAACGCATCTAATAGTGTTTACAGAAATAGAATATCATTAAAGGGAAAATTTTTATTCCCTCTATAGTATGTAGGTCTGCCCATAACAGACAGGTGGAGTGTCAAATTATTTACACTCAATCTGTTCGTTGCAGGGCTCAAATAAATAGTTCTGTTTCTTATCACATGGTCAGTCAATTAAATGACTGAATCATTTAAGAACAGAAGAGGTAGAGGTGTAAAAGACACTAATCAGAGTTATCTCGTCTGAAAGTAATGAATTTCATTGTACAGCCAGATCCTGTGGTGAATGAAGTGAAGGTGTCATTTACAGAGTGGAAAATATGTGCTTTTCAGAGGGCCCGGCATGGTGATAAGCATACTTTTCCACTCAGTGAGGAAGGCAATGGTAAACTACCTCACTCCTCGTTTTACTTAGTAAAACCTCTAGAGGTTCAAACCAGCCTTTCGGCTGTTGACCTAAACAACAGTATGTAGGTAGCATTGATGGTTTGAGAATTGTTTGTTTTGAATGGAAATCCGTCAAGCTCGTGAGTAAGTCAACATACATGCATGTTCTTTAGTTTGTGTTGAAGCTATGACATTTCTATAACGGAATTTTTTTCCCTTAAAAAGGGAAGATGAGTTCATTTTACTGTTCAGGAGGGAATTTACCATCACCTAGTCAAAAAATTCGTCACTTTGCAGGGTTGCAGAGGACGTGTAACGGCTTCCTTCTAACCACACCTATAGAATTTTTCAAAAAACGTGGTTGTAGGGAAAAAATTTCCTACATGGCTTTGCTTACAGCTGTAACCTAAATATAATAGTGGCTCTGTGACATAATCATAAAGAATGTTCTCTGTGATGTGAAAATAGACTCATGTTGAATATTTTGTAACTTTGTTAAATATTTACAGAAATTTAAATAAAAAATAACATTTTTAGTAAAAATCTTAAGTAAACACAAAAATTTTCGCGGATGAAAATTTCACTCGCCTAAATTTAAAGAATTATGAAGCAATTTTCTTGTAATTATACTTAAAAGGCGCGTATGTATTATATAAATCAACTGTAATTTTTTCACAATTTTTTATCAGTAATGACGTTAAATAAAACAGTTGTTTTGAGAGCGCGTTTTGATTTTTCCAAATCTTCTATTTTACGAGAAACAGTCAGTTTTGTAAGGGTTAAAACTACAATAATTTGTTTTCAATTACCTGTAATTTTAAATTTGTAATATTCTCTATCATCCTCAATTTGGTTTAATTGAATTGCAGAGTCAGCTGTAGAATGTTTATTTTTGCTTTTAATCGCTTCGTAAGTGTTATTGTTTGTCTTACGTTCTTCAGGATCATATTCACTAGTGCTTTTATGTTTCATATTCTTAGACAAATTCTCCTCAATAAAATTTTTCAACTGCCGATGTTCATCAGAAGAAACATGATGTAAATAAAAATTATCATTAGAAATAATCACAGAATAACAATCACAATCATGTAATTTATTGGTTGGATCAGATGTCAAACGATCTTTGTGATGTTCCGAATTGATATGAGATAACCATTCAGTACGATCAATTACATAATAATCGCATGGATCACAGTAAAATAAAAATGAAATTACAACTTCTTTTGCCATTATGGATAAAAATGAATTTATGTGGTTTCTTAATGTTAAATCTTCCATGTTTTCATTAATTTCACAATTATGACTTTGACAGATATTTATTGTATAAGGTACATTTCTGACGTAAATTTCATTTATATTTTTCTCATCAAAATCTGGTCTGTAAAATGAAAAAGAAAACAAGTTGCTGAATTTATAATTAAATGGTTCACAAATAGTGTTGTTGTTTAGGTCAACAGCCGAAAGGTTAGTTTAAACATCTATACTCTGTTCATCGTAAGACAGATATGCTGAGTAAACAAACAATAGTTATTGAATCAGCTGCTACAGCAATTGACTCAGACAAAAAGCGATCTTACTTTTAAAAAAAACATCACAATGATAACTTTTGCTTTTCCTTTTCGGTGCTTGTCAAACCCAGGACCCCGGCGTAGAAGCCATGGCGCTAACCACTACGCCAACTGGCTGGCCAAGGAGGAGGAGAAAGATGAGAAGGAAGAAAAGAAGATACTATAAATACACTATCAAACTATTTTTTAGTGTTTTTGTTAATGTAATTTGCAATTAAAGAAGATTTTCACTTATGATTTATTATTGGACTAGATTAAATTTAATTTGTTTTTTTTTTATAAATTTTACTGACAACCAATCTTAAGAGAAATAGAGGGATGATGAGTTTGCCATTGGACATTTTTGTAAACAGTATGTGGCAAAAGGCAGCATACTGAAGTTAAGAGAGGTTGAAAATTCAACACTTTGTTGGACTCAGTCCATGTATGGTGTCGCCATTTATTAAGAAATATGTATTCACGCAAATTGAGAGTATATTATATTACAACTTTTATCCAGGTGTGTTACCTGTGTACTATAATTTTGGAGGTAATAATTTGTGGATAGTATTATAACCTGTCTAACCATGCAAAACAATGGGTAAAACAAAAATACTTTTGTATACCAAAAACACAAAATGTACAACTTGCAAATGACATTTCCTAATGAGGTATGAACAATATCAGGAAACAGAACTGAACATAGTTAAAGAGAAACAATTTATAGTGCTGTCTGGTGATACAGAAATTGACTATGTGACAACCACTGCCCAGTCTCCCAAAATGTTTAAAAACACAAACTTATTATCTAAATAAATAACTCACCAAGAATAAAATTACGTTCAATAAATGTCACAAATGACCCTAAAAAACCAAATTACTTACGTTTCTGATCTTAAATAAATATGCAATATAAAATACAACTTACTTGCAAACGATTTTAACAATGACTGAATTAGGTTCAAGAATAATGTCTTCCACAACACCATATTGTGATAATGCAGCTTCAATATCCTTTGTAATGGTGTCATCATCATCTGACAAATCTGGAAAATATAATAATTAGATGACCAAAAAATCTGGTGTGAAACACTCAAAACTTTCTCTTGCCAATGTAAGTAATGTAAAATATAACATACGTTTCATCATTAGTAAATATTTTCTGACAACAGACCAATTTTAACATGGTTACTTAAATAGATGGTAGGGATCATCAACAATATGCGCAGTGACAGCTGATGCACGATGTCGGTCTGTGATATTCACTAGTTTTTAATAATTGTGTGTTGTGCGATTGCTGGGTGTTTTAATCACAATAAGACACCAAAAGAAATTGGGCATTAAATTTCACCGTTTTCCAAAGGCCAGTGAAACTAGACTGAAGTGGATAAATGCTTGCAAGCGGGCCGATTCATTTTCTGCTCATGTTCAGTACATTTCGACGATTCGGATATCACCGTGATTTAAAGTCAAGAGTTGCTACATCTTCCATTAAAAAGTGTCTTAAAAGATGAATTTAGTCCCACATTTAAATTTGCCAATTTGTAATGCCGTTCTACATCCAGTAAACCCGAGTTGTAGCGAACGTAAAAATCGAACAGAGAAACGTTACGCTCGTAAGGAAGTTTATGATATTTTGAACTCACCACCCAATTAAAATACAGGCAGTTCACAAAATGAAGGGATAGCCGTAGAGGACGGTATGCCTTGTTTTAATGAAGAATTGCCAAATTTGAATGTTGCGCAGTCAGAGGAAACAGATCTCTTAAAATGTAAAACCTACAGTCACTGCACACCAGCCGAGTTGTCTGGGACCAGACGACCTAATTACTCATATTATACCAACAGCAGCTGCGCGTGACCGCTATCATCCAGTATAGTAACCGTGTCTAAAATTTGTAAACATTTAAGCGTTGAATAGCCATTTCAATCTCTTAGGGGCACATTTTGGAAATTGTTATTCTTTTAGTAAACTATTAATAACACCTTCTAGTTTCAATTTCAGCCATCTACCTCATCTGGAACTTTAAAAAAACAAAAAATATTGGATTTAGAGTTGAACACAGTTTCAATCCCTTATGAGTACATTTTTGTACTCATGGTTTTCGTGTCATGTCCTCTAGTGCAGAGGTTTTCAAAGTTTGGTACGCGTGATCGAGGCCGGTGGTACGTATTTGCTTTTGATTGAATTCGTTTTGTATCTTTTTGATCATTTATTTTCGAGAAAAGGAGAATGCAAAATTTGTGGTTGGGTGTGAGATTTACATGTCACACAGCCTGTATGGAATTATTCCTGCTTTCATTCTTTCTAGGGCAAAAGAAAAACTAAAATAAAATAAAACTGTTAAATCAGTGAACACTCTGTGGTTGCAAGCCTTGAATTTCCAAGCAGCAACATTCTGTTATGTTTTATTTTCATGTTTTATTTTCATTAAGTACTTCTATTTTTGTTTGATTTTACCATAATAAACTAGGTTTTGTTTGAAGTGTTGTAAGCCAGTTCAAAAAATTAATTTGATTGGACACTAATTTGTATAAATAAAAAGTGGTCACCGACTAATCAGTGTGTATTATTTAATTATAGTAGTGTTAAAAGTGTATGATACGCGTGCAGCTCCCCTTCTTCTGTGCCCTTGACCACGTTTATACATAATTATTTTAAGATAGAACCACTGCTGGTACGTGAACATGTCAAGACAAATTAAGTGGTGCGCCACCAAAAAAGTTTGAGAACTGCTGCTCTAGTGGAGCCTAACTTAAGTTTCAACTTTGTACGATGTTCCACTCTTGAGATATTTTGTTCACATACACAGACCAATCGCTTAAAAACATGGTTTTTGGGTTTAGGGGGTCTAAAAACGTAATATCTGGTGAAAACTCGACATGAAAACAATACTTTCCTTCCTATATATTCATATAGGCAAGAGAAATTAAAAAAAAAAGTTCATTTTAGAGTAAAGTAAAAAAAACTTACCTTTAATCTCTAACCAACATTCCTTAAAGTTCTGTTCACAATGATCGTTAAATGCTACATCAGATTCTGAAATACCTATCATATTTTCATCAGCAGAAGTACCAATGTTGTCTACATGAGGACTAACTGCAATTTTTGGTGGCTGTATCATGGTTTCAAACATTTCTTTTAACCTTCCATGTTCTTCTGAAGACAAATGTTTAATATATAAATCTTCATCGCAAACAAATATGCATTTACAATCACAGTCAAACAATTTAATATCTGGTCTTAAAGCCAATTTACTTTTATGTTCTACAGTTTGTAAATGGATTTTCCATTTACTACGCGACTTTATATAAAATTCACAAACACAACAGTAATGATTGTTAAAATTATCACAAGTAATTTGTTTTTGTCTCTGTAAGTTAGATAAACGATTTATAAGATCATCTTTAATTAGCTTTTCATGAAATTCATTATTATTTGAATTACTTGATGCAAAATTTTCGTTAGTACATTCTAATCGAATTTTATGCTGTTTGGTTTTTACATGGTTTATAAAAAACTCTTTGCTACAAAAAAATTTAACATTGCAAACATCGCAAGTCATCCAAGAAAATTTTGTAAAAGAAATGTTAAGTATTTGTTTAATGAATTGTTCATGTTGTATTGAACTAGTGTGAGTTGTTATAGCGAACGTAGATGAAGAAATTTCGTAATAATTGCAAGGTTGACAATAAAAGTTCGGTTTTGATGATTTTTTAAAACTTTTAGTAATTTCAGTCATGAATTCCAAATGTTTATCATTGTCTGATACATTCAATGGTTGTTTTAAAAGATGTTTTTGTTTATTTTCAACAATAATATTTTCCTTATTATGTCGTTTATTAGAACTCATCTCTAGCGATTTTAATCCATGTTCAATATCCTTAACATTACATTCAAAATCATTCGATATTTGACTTTTTTCAGAATTTTCCTCCGTCTTTGAACTTGATGGAACGCAAAATTTATTGCAACCATTCACAAAATTTTCATCTATTTCTTCAGAATGTTGATTAGCCATTATATCAAGGCAATATATGCGTTATGAGAAAAAGTGTAGACAAATAAATACCTGAAACATAGGAATTAACACTGTAGAGCTAGGCAACATTAAGAAGAAATTTCGCAAACACAATACATGAATTATGGCTGCCACTAGGTTATTTAAGGTCAAGAAAAACTTTTCCAGATAAACACCTGTTACAGTGAAAATATTCTTTAAAGGGAAAAGTAATGTCATAGTTCTGTTTCTTATCACATGGTCAGCCAATTAAATGACTGAATCATTTAAGGACAGAAGAGGTAGAGGTGTAAAAGACACTAATCAGAGTTATCTCCTCTGAAAGTAATGGATTTCATTATACAGCCAGACCCTGTGGTGAATGAAGGTGTCATTTGCAGAGTGGAAAATATGTGCTTTTCAGAGGGCTCGGCATGCTGATGAGTGTACTTTTCCACTCAGTGAGGAAGGCAATGGTTAACCACCTCACTCCTCGTTTTACTTAGTAAAACCTCTGCAGGTTCAAACCAGCCTTTCGGCTGTTGACCTAAACAACAACAATGTCACAGTGCCTTGGGCTAGTCTAAGCTGGTGGGAGTAGTCTATATGGAAAAGTCCATTTAATAAGGAAAGGGGTGTGCGTGAGTAGTACGTTTACAACTCGACAATTTTGTAGTTCAGTTCTAACCTTAGTGTATTGAAGTGATTAATTAGTTATAATTAATTAGTTAGTGAATAGTTAGTTATTGAAGTGAAGTGTTATTCTACACAAATGTTATAATCTATCTTTGTTGTTCTATCTCATGTATTTATTTTTATCGTTTACTATATTACTATTTATCAAATTTTAATTTCTAATGTAGTGTCTTATATTATTCAAAGCTGTTTACTTTTTTGTTGACTCGGTTCAGTTCTGAGTTCATATAAAACGAGTGAAAATAGGCGAAAAAATAGTCGACAAAAAAGGACAAGTTTTGCATAGTCAAAGTCGTGAAATTATTAATAATGTGATAATGTATTTTGAGCGGGAAGTGAAAGAGGGACCTGATGTATCATTGAATTATAGAAAGTGTGCCGTTATGGAACGCGTCTTACAGGCAACAGGGATTTCAAAAAATACTTTTCCTTACTTACTTTTTAATTTATTTCAGATTGCAAAAATGTCAATATATTAAGTTAACCTGTAAGTCTGGTTTTCATTTCTTACAACAGTAGCAAATAATATCAGGCAGAGTAGTAGCGTTCATGCTGCCGTTGTTATGCGGTTCAGCTAGTATTACACGTGATTTGGAGTGGAAGGGGAATTCCTTTCTTACTTTCTCATGACTATACTCAAAACAGATCCATTTCATAGTCCAATAATTAAAATTTATTTATTTAACGTCACATTAACTACAACGGTCATTAGCAACGATGTTGGGGTGTAACTTTGTACAGCAGAGGATGAAATGATTTTTTGTAACGTATGAAAATATGCCGAGCCTGAGTGGGATTCGAACCCAGGACCGCATGATGAGAGGCGAGCACGTAAAAATAATTTAAAAATTATTTGTTGTGGTTAGCCAAATAATAATCATTTGTTTCTTGTGTTAACAATAACAGACATTAAAATTTAGGATAAAAGTATTTTGTCTAACATATATTATCACCTCAAAAATGTAATGAGGGTAATGTAAGCAATTTAAGCATCTTAACAGGTTAGCTGCCGTGAGATGCACATGTGATTTTTGGGTGTTCATCAATACACGCTTTGAGGATCACTGGTGATCCTCACGGGTTTGTCCCCACAGCCATGACAATCCATGCTCGTTCCTCAGACACTGTTGTGATTCTTACATCATAACTAAAAATCTGGTGTGAAACATTCACACGACTATCTCTTGCCAACGCAAATAATGAAAAATATAACCTTAAATTAGTAATAAAACATTCAAAATAGACAAAAAAACTAAATCAAAAAACATAGGTAACCTTATTTTAATAATGAGTGAATGATGCAAAATAAAAATCAACCTGTGTTTGGCTTACAAATACGGAAAATCACTCTTTCATGCTAAACTAGGCTCTGTAGAGAAGAAAGCTCTGAATAAAAGTTGTAGATCTTTTAATTTCCTACTAATTTGATTATATACACTTTTGTTGTAGCACACTAAGGCTGAAATCTTAAAAAATCGATTTTTGTTACAAGATTTCAAGAATAAAAAAAAACAGAAAATCACTAATTACCGCAAAACTAAGGGTTATACAAAAAAATGTTTGGAATAAAAGTTGTAGGAATTTAAATTCATTATAACTTTTATTATATACATTTTTGCGCTAAAATGCATATTAAAGCCGCAATCTCAAAAAATAATTTTTTTACGAGAAAACAGCCTCCTCAAGGATTTTAGCAGACATGGCACCTAACCCATCAGGTAGAACATAAAAAATTTAGTAAAGGAGGCGATTTTACACAAAATCATAGACACAGTTTTTGCAAAAAAGTGAAAAACGACACAAATAAATTACTACTTCTGGTTGACAGATTTTGATGAAAATCTTCATATCGGGTTAAAACTTCGTACGATGTTCCGTTCTTGAGATATTCTGTTCACAGACAGACACACACACACATGCACTAAGACCAATCACTAAAAACATATTTTTTGGGTTCAGGGGGTCTGAAAACGTGTAGATCCAGTGAAAACTCGATTTCAAAAACTCAACATGAAAACAATACGTTCCATCCTATATATTTATATAGGCAAGAGAAAGTAAAAATACATCTAAATACGTGTAAAATACATCTATATGCAGGCACCTTTTGCCCGCAGCAAATTTAGTACTACACAAAAACTATATTTACTGATACTTTGGTTATGTTTATTCGTGCAATTGTAATGTTGGTTTCAACTTCAATAATGATTATATTTGTTAATTAATGTTTCTAATAATAAGGTGCCATTAGTAATTTTTTTAACATTCAATCTGGCAATTTGTTTTAATGAAAATACCCCATATTATATTTTACTTTAATACTTGATCAGTATAAACATCCCAAGGCAAATATATTATATCAAACGATATCGCTATGAATATCACTGTTGCTACATGCTCTAAGATATTATTATGAATAAATACATCCTTCTCTACTTTCTTTAACATTATGGCAACCTCATCTAGGTATTCTGGTATAATGTAGAGTTCCAAATATGATAAATAATTACTTAGTTTTGAAACAGAAAAATATTTACAGTACAGTAGACTCTCAAAAATCCGGATCGCGCTAGTCCGGACGATGATTTTTTGTTCACTTTTATTTTCTGAAAATTTACAACTTTTAAATTAACAACCAGTAAAAAGTTTTCATGGGATTGGCCCGATGAAATCAGTGGGGAGACTTTATCGGCGAACAAAGACGCTGTTCCTGAATTTAAACCTTACTTTTTAAAATCCTTGATGAAGAAGGAATTTCCGGTGACCAGCTGTATATTTGCGACGAGACTGGTCTGAACTATAAAATGTTGCTCACGTAAACTCTCGCATCCAAAAAAGAAGCTTCAGCCTCGGGCTATAAAAAAAAGCAAGGAACAGGTTACGGTGTTGGCTTGTAGCAATGTGACCGGCAGTCATAAACTTAGGTTAACATTAATAGAAAAATCAAGAAAACCCAGAGCTTTTAAAAATTTAAAGAAAGACGATGTGTTGCCACTTTGGTATACAAACCAACAAAAAGCATGGATGAATTCTGCAATTTTTAAGACTTGGTTTTTTAATGAATTTGTACCACTATAATTACTCTATAATTGAGACATATATGACATATTTTGTTACATGTTTGAAATCCGTAACGTGCAAATCTTACAAAGAGTGCAATCGAATCTTATTACGGTACAGTGGCGTTAAGTTTAGTCAATGTTTGTGCTTCGTATATTGAATAATTACAGTACCAGTAGCCTACTGTAATTTATTAGGCCTACAGTGTTTTAAAGTTTTTTCAGAAGCTCACTCTTATATTAGCAGATAAACGTTAATGCTTATTGTCATAATTATTCGCCACAAAAATGAAATTGCCAACCTCCGGGAAATCCGGACCGGCCGTCCGCCACATTAGTCCGGATTTCTAAGAGTCTACTGTATTAGCATTTTTAAGATCAAGACTCCATATTCTACAAGATAGAATTACTAACCTAGTAATTGTGAAGAAAATATTTCTACAGTTCTTTCTCACTATTGAATAAATTTTATTCCCACCAGAAAAGTAGAAAGCTATAACAATATAACAAAGAATTCCAACGGTCATGTGGCAGCAGTAATAAACTATTTCAAACATTCGTTTTTCTGTGTAGATCTACCTTACCAATTTTCTTATAACTTCTAAGTTAATATGTTACTACCAATATTTTAACTCATGAAAAGAATGGATGGCTTTAGCCATACTTACCGGTATGGAGCTCTTTTTTGTAAGAGGTTGAAATCAGGATTCAACAAAAACACTCTTACTTCCAGCTATTACATTACCTTCATTCGAAGTAAGCAACGATATTTCTGATTCAAGTAACGTTTTATGAGATTGCACCTATTTCTAACTATTTACAACCCCGTAAAAGTGAATAAATTTATTTTTTGTCGTTCATTTCACAAGCTGACATCACAACACTCTTCTACAATCGGATGAATATTATGATTCTGTTCGGTGTAAAAAGAGCGGGAACTATTTGCTAAGAGATCTTTGTGGTAAGTAACCTATGCTAAGAGATAAATTTTTATGCCAGAGTATAAAACGGATGTTAGTCAGAGGCTATTTTATTGGTAGTATACATACATACTAGCAGTAATTTTAAATAAAATGCATTTACTTTTGGCAACAGACTTCGCTTTGTTAATGTTTTTAAAGAAATTTAGAATGTAATTACTACAGATTCGTGTAACACCGGCGCACCTAGCGGTTACATTTGAAAAACATTTCATGAATCAGCTGTTAAAATTTAGTGTCTATTTCAACAATTATTGTGGTTGTGTTTGTTAGTGGATAAACATAGGTTATGTTTACTTATTTTATGTTTATAGTAAATGTCTAATGAAGGTGCTATGCCGCCTTCATCTGAATGTTGTACTAGCAATGGTGCGAATTTTTCATCTGAGCCAAAACCTGCGGATTTACAGAGAAAGTTGTATTTCTTAAATGAACAACTTCAGATTATGGCCAGGGAGCTGCCCCCGTAAGGAACCTGTCATATTTTGTAGTTTAATAGAATTTTCTTTGTATTTCTTTGGCAAAATACTTACAAATACTTTTAATCTGTCATTTGGTAACCATCAGTTTTTGGTTAGAGCAGACTGAAATGTTGTAGTGAACCAATTGATGCAGTGTACTTAAACTGAATGTACTTTACTAGTTTTTAATTTAATGCAACTTAAACTGTTATTAATTGTGTTATTTTTTTATACAAAATATTCATAATTCTGGTGTGAAAGGTTAACAGTATTGTTAAGTATTTTGTGAAGCGCAACTTTGGAGATTTAATGATGTTTTTGTTAAGAATCTTATGGCTCTTTTAAATTATGTTAGATGAATGTTTTTTTTACTTTTAGAGTACCTATATAGCTGATTTTTTAATTGTTTGGAAATTTTACAAACTATTTTTTTGATAATCATATTAAATTATTAATAAATGATGCGTATAAACTTCTAGGTTTTCTCATGAGAACTTCCTGATTTTTTTCTGATACTAATGTAATTACCATATTATATTCATCATTCATAAGAAGTAAAGTATTAGTTGTATAGCAACCTCATTCAATAGTCACTAAACATTTAAAAAAATCAGAATAGATTTCTAAGATGTTTGTATTTTAAAAAGCATAAAGAAATATATCATTATTCCTTTTAAAATTGTAAGCTAAGAAAATAGATGAGGCTTGATTTAACAAGACTTACTAATTTTCAAAATTTTTAACTATAAAATTGATATACCAGGCGTAATGCGCTCATGTCACTAGGTGCTCCATATTAAGACGTAGGTTTGATATAATTTCTTATCATTCCTTGAAATAGAACGTTGTACCATGAAAATTCTTCAATAAATCAAATGCTGAGGCTTTATAATAAATGTAACAATATTAATGTTGCCCATAACAGACAGGTGGAGTGTCAAATTATTTACACTGAATCTGTTAGTTGCAGGGCTAAAATAAATAGTTCTGTTTTTTATCACATGGTCATCCAATTAAATGACTGAATCATTTAAGAACAGAAGAGGTAGAGGTGTAAAAGACACTAATCAGAGTTATCTCGTCTGAAAGTAATGGATTTCATTATACAGCCAGACCCTGTGGTGAATGAAGTGAAAGTGTCATTTGCAAAGTGGAAAATATATGCTTTTCAGAGGGCCCGGCATGCTGATAAGTGTACTTTTCCACTCAGTGAGGAAGGCAATGGTAAACCACCTCACTCGTCGTTTTACTTAGTAAAACCTCTACAGGTTCAAACCAGCCTTTTGGCTGATGACCTAAACAACAACAACAATATTAATGATCCTTTTTTTGACAATCATTCAACTTTTACAAAAAAAAAATGTTCAGTTTTAAAATTAATAACATTATTGTACACAATATATTATTATGTCATAAGACTTTGTAATAAATTTGTTGGTATTATTGACTGTTTTGACAATCGGTCAAGTTGTACAAAAATTTATTCAGTTCCTAAATTAAAATTTTTATTCCACAGCTCTTGTTCTTTTTTCTCTCTATTTAAACTATACTGTAATTTATTTGTAAGTGTGTATAGTAAATGCTTCATTTAAATGTTTATGCTTGTATGTGTAGCTTTTATTCAATTTTATACAACTATATTATTTGTATTATTATATAATTATATTATTACTTGTTTTGCTTTAATTTATAAAGAACAAATATATTTTTGACATGTACTAAATATATAATATTCATTGTACCTTGTATTATTACTGTTATTAAGGAAATTTATTTAAACAATTTTTTTTTTGTTGTACAGAAAGTATCAGCAGAGAATTCCTAATGAACTATTAGCTAGTCTGGCAGAATCATTATTAGATAGCACTGTTTTTGGAATTGTAAATCATTTAATGGATATACAACATGTAACGGAAAAACAGTTGTACCAGCAAAGAATGCAACTAATTAATAAACAACATTGTAAGTAAATAGTTAATTTCTTTTATTAATTTTATATTTTTCAGTTAATTTAAAGAAAATTGTATGATAAATATCATTATAATAGAAACCTTAATAACTTATCTGGATTTCCTGGAACCAATAGTCGTCCAGATATGTGTAAAACAAAACTTAAACATATTAAAGAAGTGAAAACTGAAACGCTACGCATCCGTGTAAGTTTATATGAATGAAATCATAACTAAAAGCAGCTACAAACGGTTTGTTAAAAATTAATTAAAAGTATTTATACATATTATAACAGGAAAGAGTTTGCTATAAAATGGCTTTAACCCTGTTCAAACTGTTGGTCTAATTTTAGGCCGTGCACAATTGATGGTGGGGGAGGTGATGATGTGCTCAAGCTAGTTATGTTTAAGTTGGAAACCAGTAAATATTGTTCTTTTCTAGTAGGGAATTCTTTAACGCATCTAATAGTGTTTACAGAAATAGAATATCATAAAAGGGAAAATGTTTATTCCTTTTATAGTGTGTAGGTAGCATGGATGGTTTTGAAATTGTTTGTTTTGAATGGAAATCCGTCCAGCTCGTGTGTAAGTCAATGTACATGCATGTTCTTTATTTTGTGTTGAAGCTATGCTATTTCTATAACAGAATTTCCCCTTGAAAATGGAAGACATTTTACTGTTCAGGAGGGGGTTTACCATCACCTAGTCAAAAAATTTGTCACTTTGCAGGTTTGTAGAGGACGTGTAACGGCTTCCTTCTAACCCACCTACAGAATTTTTCAAAACACGTGGTTGTAGGGAAAACATTTTTACTTTCTCTTGCCTATATGAATATATAGGAAGGAAAGTATTGTTTTCATGTCGATTTTTCGAAATCGAGTTTTCACCGGATCTATACGTTTTCAGACCCCCTGAACCCAAAAAACATGTTTTTAGCGATTGGTCTGTGTGTGTGTGTGTGAACAGAATATCTCAAGAACGGAACATCGTACGAACTTGAAACTTGAAACTTAAGTTACATACCACTACCGGACGCGACACGAACATTTTCATCAAAATCGGTCAACCGGAAGTAGTAGTTTATTCGTTTAATTTTTCAGTTTTTTGCGATTTTCTCAAAAACTGGTCCTACGATTTTTTTTAAAATCGCCTATTTTACTCAATTTTTTATTCTCTACAAGATAGGGTAGGCGCCATGTTTGCTGAAATTCTCGGTGAGGCTGTTTTCACGTAAAAACGTTGTTTTTTTAAGATTACGGCTTTAATATAAATTTTAGCGCAAAAACTTATATAATAAAAGCTGTAGAGAATTTAAAAACCTACAACTTTTATTTCAAACATTTTTTTTGTATAACGCTTAGTTTAGCGGTAATTTGCGATTTTCTGTTTTTTTTCTCACGAAAACGTGAGAAAAATCGATTTTTTTAACATTTCGGTCTTAGTATGCATTTTACGACAAAAGTGTATATAATTAAATTTATAGAAAATTAAAAGATCTACAACTTTTGTTTAGAGTATTTTTCTCTACAGAGCCTAGTTTAGCGTGAAAGCGTGATTTTCCGTATTTTTAAGCCAAACTGAGTTCGATTGTCATTTTGCGTCATTCACTCATGATTAAAATAAGGTTATGTTTTTGAGGTTAGTTTTTGTTCATTTCTAATGTTTTAATACTAATGTTAGGTTTATTGTTATTTATTTGCATTGGCAAGAGAAAGTTGTGTGAGTGTTTCACACCAGATTTTTTACATTGCTTTGCTTATAGCTGTAACCTAAATATAATAGTGGCTCTGTAACATCACCGCAAAGATTGTAAAATACCATCCCTTCATGCTTCCCTGTGATTTGAAAATGGACTCATGTTGAACATTTTGTAACTTTGTCAAATATTTACGGAAATTTAAATAAAAAAATAACATTTATTCCAGTAAACTCTTGTCTACAAAACATGTTTTATAAATTTTTTTTGCTTAACTAAAATTTAAGCCCATTATAGTAAAACATCTAAAGTAAACAGAAAAATTTTTGCAGATGAAAATTTCGATCGCCTAAACGCATAGAATTATGAAGCGATTTTCTTGTAATTATACTCAAAAGGCGCGTACGTATTATATGAATCAACTATAATTTTTTCAGAATTTTTCATCAGTAATGACATTAGATAAAACAGTTGATTTGAGAGTGCGTTTTGATTTTTGCAATTCTTCTATTTTACGAGAAACAGTCCGTTTTGTAAGGGTTAATATTTTTTTCAAAATCCTTCCCACTGATCGTTTTGTGGATATATCCTCGTCAGTTTTGAATGGTTATGGTTGTTCAGCAGATATATCTTTTCATTTACAGATTAAATCAAAAAAGATTTTGACCGAAACTTGTCTATAATGGTCATGAAAATTATGCCGTTATTACTTAAATATTCTAGGAAATTTTCACCTGCAAAAGCTGGTTTATCAGCACTATCCACTGATATTTCACATCACGCTTCCTCTGTTCATTAAGTATTTAAATGTGTTAGGTTCATCCAATTTAATCATAATATTTCGTTAAACAATTTGATTATAATGCATTTTTGTCGTAAAATGCATACTAAGGCCGTAAGCTTAAAAAATCCATTTTTTTACTGATTTTCATTAAAAAAAAAAAAACAGAAAATCGCTAATTACTGCAAAACTAAGCGTTACACAAAAAAATGTTTGAAATAAAAGTTGTAGGATTTTAAATTTTTTGTAACTTAATATATACATTTTTGTGCTAAAATACATATTAAGATCACAATCTTAAAAAAACAATTTTTTTCTATGAGGGAACAACCTCTCCAAGAATTTCAGCAGACATGGCGCCTATCGTATCTTGTAGAGCATAAAAAATTTAGTAAATAAGGCAACTTTAAAAAAATCATAGGAGCCGTTTCTGAAAAAATTGCAAAAAAATGAAAAAGACACGAATAACGAATAAACCACTACTTCCGGTTGACTGATTTTGATGAAAATGTTCATTTCGGGTTCTCTAGTAGTACCTAACTTAAGTTTCAAGTTTCAACTTCGTACTGTGTTCTGTTCTTGAGATATTTTGTTCACACCCAGACCAATCGCTAAAAACATGTTTTTTGGGTTCAGGGGGTCTAAAAACGTTGGATCCGGTGAAAACTCGATTTCGAAAAATTGACTTGAGAACAATACTTTCCTTTTTAATATAGGCCTTATATTCCCTTATATATAGGCCTTATTTATAGGCCTTATATATAGGCCTTATACTTTCCTTATATTAATATAAGCAAGAGAAAGTAAAAATTTTGATTTCTGTAATGCTACAATGTAAATAGTTATGGAAAATTCCTATCCGTTGAGTAAGACGCACTCTGTTTTTTGACAAGTTACTTAAGGAAAAGATTGCAGCTTATAAACCGGCAAACATGGTAAATCTTATAATTAATATTTAATAACACATGCTATTAATTCCATTATGTTTTGTTTTCTTAGTGGCAATACAAGAATTATTAATAAATTCACAACTAGATGAATCTGCAAAACAAACTCAATTAGCTGCGATGAAAGTAAGACATAAAGAAGAACTTAAACAATATGACATGAAACTTATACTTGAACTAGATCAAAAAGTAAGTCATTATTATATTTTTTGAGCAAGTATATTTTTACTTGTAATGTTAATCGTTTTGTTTATATAAAATGATCCTTACTTAAAAAGTATGCCCCAGATATGTATTTCTCTAGAATTTTCTTATAATGCCAACTCCATTACTGAAGATTGGCCACAACACGTACAAATAGCTGTTTATCATGAACCACTCTCAGAAGTGTATGCGTATTCAAGTTTGTCCAGTCTCTAATGTTCTTCAATCATGAGCATTTCCTTCGCCCAGGCTTGCGCTCGCCCCCCCAAATTTTCCTCGAGAATGAGTCTGAGAAACTCATACTTATCACTCCTACATAAATTACTAACATAGGCAGTCTTTCGTCATTAAAAAATAAATCCTTATAATGCATCCTGCAGCTTAAAATCAATTCTATTTTATATAATAAATTTCACTAACCTTTTAAAGCTGCTTTGATCTCTACTATTCACTAATTACACGTGTTTCGGGGGATCCACCATCATCAGTGTACGCAATATCATTTGAAAGATATTACATCATCAGTCATCTATGAGGATCATCTCTAAAGTAACGACCGTTTTGTTGTAAAAAATTTATTCAGAAAAATAATAATACTAAAATAATAATAATTCAGTAAAAACAATGTGATACAGAATAAAGTATGTAACTTACATTAATGGTTTACATAGTCGCTATATGAATTAAGACATTTGTCATAGCGATTCACCAGCTTTAATATACCCTTGTCATATTCTTCTGCCACCAGTTCATTTAGCCACTGATTTACAGCATCTTTAAGTTCATCGTCACCTGCAAATTGCTTACCACCAAAAAATTTGTTCAATTTGCTAAACAAATGGTAATCTGAAGGTGCTAAATCTGGACTGTACGGTGGGTGACTGAAAATTTCCCATCCAAATCTCAGTAAATCGAGCGTCTTACTTGCCACATGTAGACATGCATTATCGTGCCAGAGTACGCTGCTGTCCACGGCGCCGATTTTAAATGGCACGTCGTAACTTGCGTAGAGTTTCTCAGTAATATTCTGCATTTACAGTCATTCCAAGTGGTGTTAAGTCAATCAACAATATGCCAAATTGATCCCAAAAGACAGTGGCCATCAATTTCCTTCCAAACGGCAGTGGCTTGATCTTTGTTGGTTTCGTTGGTGACTGAAAATGTCACCATTCACATGACTGTCGTTTTCTTTCTGGCTTGTAATAAGAAATCCACATTTCATCATGGGTAACTATTGAATTAAGGAATTCAACACCAATTTCTCTGTAGCGCATCAGAAATTCCAACGCAGATCCCATTCGGATTTGTTTGTAATGTTCGATAACATGTACGGCACCCAACGCGGACAAACCTTTCTGAAACCTAAATGGTCACGCACAATGCAACCAATAACAGCTCTTGAAACATGTGGGAAACAAAGGGCCAATTCAGATATTGTCATGTGACAATTGTTTTTGATTTCTTTATCGACTTTTTTCAACAAGTCCTTGTTGATTATAGAGGGCCTCCCCGAACGTTCTGCATCATGCACTTAAACTCTCGTATTTCTAAACCTTTCACACCATTTTTGAATGTTTCTTTCAAACATTACATTATCACCATACACAGCAATCAACTGCCTATGAATTTCGACTGGTTTATCATTTTGATGGTTTAAAAAACGTATCACTCCACGTGTTTCACAATCGGTGGCAACATCAATTATCTGATTCATTTTAAAACGCTATAACATCGAACATAAATAAAGATACAACAATGCGACAACTGACAAACAGCAATGCAGTGTGTATATTACGAGACTGGCCTTCCACCACACAGGTTAGCCAACCTCAAGGTGAGAATTTCCCAACAATTTTTATTTTAGAGATTACCTCGTATGTGTTGTTTAGAAATACTATGTATAATATTTATTTAGTTATGATTATTATCATAAATAAAATTCTATCAAAAATAAGTGTGAAAATTCTTAATAAAACATTTGAAGAGTTTATATAACTATGTATTATTATACAAGGTGTGGCTATTAAATAACAAGACTGACGTAAAAAATTTTAATTTTATTTTATACATAATCACTTATTGTCACCTTCAATATACACTTCTTCTCTATCCCTACAACGCTCCATCTGAATTTTCCATTGTTGGAAACAGTGCTGGAAGTCATCTTCTGTCAGCTCCTTCAGGACACATGCCGGTTTCTCTTTTACAGCTTCCACAGACTCAAATATTGTCCCTTTTAATGCAGATTTCACCTTAGGGAACAGGTAGAAGTCACATGGTGCAAGATCTGATGAATAAGGTGGATGTTCTAACACTGAGATGCTGTACTTGGCTAGGAACCTCTTGACAGATAACGCGGAATGAGCTGGCCCATTGTCTTGGTGGAGAATTCATGATTTTTCCTTCCATATTTCGGAGCGTTTTTTCCTTACTCTTTGTCGTAGTTTAGAAAGTACCTCAAGGTAGTAATATTGATTAATTGTTTGACCTTCAGGAACCTAGTGAAGGTACACATCCCATGGATATAAACAAAAACAATCATCATTGCTTTAAATTTTGACTTGCTCGTTCAAGCTTTTTTTGGCTCTCAATGAAGTTCGGTTCTTCCATTGCATGGATTGGCGCTTTGTTTCCGGATCATAAGTAAAAAACCACGTTTCATCACATGTTATTATAGTTTCCTAAAAATTTGGGTCATTTTCAATCGCGTACAAAGTGTCAGTACAAAAATTTTGCAAGCTTCGTTTCAAACATTTTTAAACGGCACGTTCCTGAAGGAGCTGATAGAAGATGACTTCCAGTACTGTTTCCAACAATGGAAAATTTGCATGGAGCATTGTAGGGATAGAGAAGGAGTGTATATTGAAGGTGACAATAAATGATTATGTATAAAATAAAAGTAAAATTTTTTACGTCAGTCTCGTTCTTTAATAGCCACACCTCGTATTATTCAGAAAGATAAATGGAACATATCTTTGTTCGAGGATAAGAGTTAGAGCGTAAATAAAATAAATAGGTGTACAATAAATGCGATTGAGATGAAATTCTCAAATCTATGAGCTAACAAGAATGCAATGAGTAATCAATGGAGGAATACAAAAGAAAAAAAGAGAGTGGAAAATTATGTTTATAGTTACATAGAGGAAAAGAGAGTAATTTGGTATGAGCATGTGAAAAGGGCCAGTGGAGTCAGATAGATGTATAGCAAAGTTAATGGATGGAAGTCCAGCGGGAAATCTGGACATCAAGGCAGATCCTGAAGGTCCTTAACAGATAAGGTGGATGAGGCTATGGAGAGGAGAACCCTTTGGGAGGAGGATTAGATGGACCAGAATAAATTGAAATAGATATTGAGTAAAGTGTGGCGGGGATAAGCCGCTTTGCTGAATCTGCGTAAAACTGATCTGCTGACTAGCGTAAAGCTGGTGTGTGTTAATTTCTTACTTTTTAATGTGACATATTGTTCTTCTGTCTTTACACAGGTTAGTGATCAGCAGCGAATATTAGATATGGCAGGTGTACCTGGATTTGACGTAACTAATGATCCAGTTAAAATACAAGTTCAAATAAGACTTTTAGATTTTATTTTACGGTTAAGTCAAATGGATGTTCCTTGACAGTATTCTAATGTTAATGACTATGAAGATAATAGTCTTTACAATATAAGCGATGATAGTTCATAAATTTTGAGATCATGTATTTCATAAGGTTTTGTATTCTGTTATTTATTTTCATGTTAAGTTAGTTTTTAATAAATTTTTGTATCTGTTGCTCATGTTTTTTGTTCTTTTTAAATGTTGTATTTGTTCTTTTTAAAATGTTGTATTTATTGTAATATCACAAAAAATGAATTTGGTTTAAGGAGAGCAGACCAATTTTAATAAAAAAATATTGATTTTTCGATTATATCATGTATCGATTGATCATTTTTTGCTTTTAAATTTGTTTGTAACATGGTTGTTTTTTCTGTTAAGAAAAATTTACGGTTTTACATTGGTTGTATAGATAGTGAGTCACGAGAATGCCTTTTGTGTATGGTTGGGCTGTTAGGAGGGGAAGAGAAATCTGACTGTGCTGCCAACTTCAACAGTAAGACACTATATTTTACTACCGTGAAATTGTACTGTTTGTTAACCACATGTTACCTTTCAATTAAAATAATAAAATAATATAAAATATCAATTAAAAGTATATTACCAGTAACAAATATAAATAAGTCATCTAACCACCCATACTCACATAAAATGGCAGCTTACCATAGTATGATTCACAGAGCATATAATTATATAAAAGATAAAAAACTACTAGAAAATGAATTAAGAACAATAAAATTCATAGCACAAAAGAATGGGTATCATGAAAAAGAAATAAATAAAGTAATAAATAAAATTAAAAACAAACTACATTTTAAAAATAACTTGAGAACCACCCTTATATTAGATAATAAAATAAAACATAAACCATTTATTGCATTAAAATACAATAAAACTATTAACAATAAATTATACAGAACATTAAATAAATTTTATAAAATCGCATACACATGTAATAATAAAAAACTACTGTCCACAAATATAATTAAAAATAATATAAATGAAACACTAAGCAATAAAAAAGGTGTGTATAAAATAGATTGTGGTAATGAGGATTGTAAAAAATTTTACATTGGTATGACTAGTCGTAATTTTCAAGTGAGGTATAATGAACATAAAAAAGCACTGAAATGTGACTACATTATATCTAACTATACCAATCATATAAAAGAAGAAAAACATAAATTTGGTAAAATAGATGAACATTTCAATATAATAGAACAATGTAATATAGAAAATAAAAATAAAATTGAAAAATATGAGATGTTCCACATTTATAAATATTTAAAAGAGCAAAAGCAGGACATTTTGAATGAACAGGTGAAATTTAGGAATGATGAAGTGATATTGACTGCTGCTGCTATCTACAGTAAATATGAGAAGGGATAAATTAAAATAAATTAATTTTAAATCAGTTTTATACAAGTGACTGAAGATGTATCATCTTCTATAGATTTTTAATAAATAATGTTTTTAGTTTCAATTATATGTTATTTACTCTGATGATGGTGGATCCACCGAAACACGTGTAAGTGAAAATTAAAATAAAGGAGACGCAGTTTAAAAAGAAGGTTAGTGAAATTATTGTATTAATTCATTATATGAAATAGAAATTAATTAAAATAGCCTACTTTGGTGTGATTGACACTTTTTCCACTTAAACCCAATTTCCTTTAAAATTTTTCTTAATGTACAAAGTTTCCAACTAATATTTAGCCTTTCTTTCAAAATTAGTATATCAGCATCACTTTTATTAATATAAAAAAAAAGATTTTGTTCAGCACTGTGAACAGTTCGACCGCGTTTTCAAGAAACCGACTTTTCCGTTTTTGGTAACAAACAGTGTTATATTCGTACAGTTAACTTACAAAAGATTCCTTGGTATACTGTATGTCCTCTGGGTATAGTTTATGTTGTTGTGTTGGCGAACTGATACCAAAGCAGTCGCACTTGAGCACTGATGCTTTCCCCCCCTTTACCCCTCATTAAAAGACAAACTTGTGACTCAAGTACTATACAAGGTGTGATCAAAAAGAAGGTGACTTTTTGAATTTCGCGCACTCTGTACACTCTAATTTCAAATTTTTTTTTGTTGTGTTGGTACACTTGTCATGATCATATGTTCCAAGTTTTGACAATATAGCGTGTGTTGTTTTTATGTGAGAGGCATAAAGGTTAGACTTGCGTGTTCCGCGATTTTTTGCTGTTGTAAATAATGGAGCAGAGTGTAAAAAATGGTATTAAGTATTCAAAAACTCTTAAAATGTTGACAGTGGCGTACAGTGAGTCAACTTTGAGCAAAAAAAATGTTTATAAATGGTATAAGTTATTCCAAGAGGGCCGAGAAAATGTTAACGATGAACCTCGCTCTGGACGCCCCAGCACATCAAAAACCGACGAAAATGTTCAGGAAGTTAAAGAAATTGTGTTGAAAAATCGTCACGATTAAAGAAATAGTTGATGATCTTAACATATCGTTTGGCTCATGCCAATCATAAAATTGATTGTATGTTTTGGGTATGACACGTGTGTCAGCGAAATTCGTTCCAAAACTGCTTAATTTTGATCAGAAGCAGCATTGCATGAACATCGCCCAAGACATGATGAACGACGTCAATGATGATCCTGATCTGCTCAAAAGGGTTATAACTGGTGACGAAACATGGGTCTATGGTTATGACGTCGAAACCAAAGCCCAATCATCCCAGTGGAAGAGCCCAGGCTCTTCTTTGGATATTAAGGCTGCATTGCTGGAGGAGCTCGAGGCAATACCCAAAAGTGCATTTCAGAAATATTTTGATGACTGGAAAAAGCGCTGGCACAAGTGCATTGTATCAGAGGGGGGTTATTTTGAAGGGGATAACATAATTTTGGATGAATAAATGAATATTTTTTTATAAAAATGAAAAGTCACTTACTTTTTGATCACACCTTGTACATAGTGTTTATTTCAATATTTCTTAATGTTTTTCATTCTTGTAAATTGGGATTAATATCATCATGTTCAAATATTTTTTGGAGATTGCGTTCATGTAAAAGTACAATAATTTCTAGAAGGCGTTGGAATCAGTTCTGCGTATTGATTTTTTTGACTTTAGGTACATTTTTCTCAGGAACCATCCCACCTAGATGTGTGACATTTTGCACAGAACTTTTAAGTTGTAAGTTGTATATTTACTAAGAAAATTTCAAAAATTTTGGATAATTTTTATTTATTGGATGTTTTTTTTCATAAAAAACGTATACATTTAAACATTTTTTAAGAATATTTTTAGATTGGACAAAGATAAACAAAAAGGCTTTGGTACAAATATGTAAAAAGGTATTGTAAATAAGTGTACCAAAGCTCAGGTTTGTAGCTTTAACGGTTCCTACGTAAAAATGTACGTAAGTTTGCATTCCAGGTTTAGGGATAATGAAAATGGTCTGCTCCTGTTAATGATTAATCATACTATACTTAATAATAATTCTATAGTTAACCCGTTAATTTAAGTGCCAACATCTGAGAAACCAAATATCGATATATTTTATACGAAGTTCTGTTGTACGCTTTTCCAGATGTCCATAAGTTATGCCAATGTTCATATAATTGGACGTTTACGAAAATATTTTCCAGTTACAAAAATTATTGGAATAATGTATTTTGAATATAATTCTATTTATTTATTATTATTAAATTGAAACTAAAAGTCTATGCTTGGACTACATTATTCTGTTTAAATTCATAATTTATTGAAACATTCTATTATGAATTTTTCATTGACCTATTACAGCTATATCACTTGTTTATTTGTACCTTTTTTTAATTAATCCTACTTTCTACTGACATATTTCGGTGGAATCCACCATCATCAGAGTACACAAAATTGAAAATATTATTTTTTCAAAATACAGTGATATTGGAAACAATGACCTATCGGTTAGTACAAATAATATTTGATGGAAAGGTTGATCTGCTATTACGTCCAATATAAAATATATTGTTTACAGTGACATTGGTGAAAATCACATATCAGTTTTATTGACAACTGGATGAATTTTCGACTATGCCAGTTACGTGTCAATAGTAAGAGTCAGCATGTTACTTATTGTTTTGTCTAGTTTTAACATGTTTTTTTCTTAATGGCAATAGTCTCAACATCTATGTCGGAAGTTTGATTACTAATAGGTCTATCATGCGGTCTTGGGTTCGAATGCCATTCAGGCACGGCATATTTTCATACATTACAGAAAATCATTTCATTCTTCACCGTCTGCATTAGCAGTAATTGCAGAAAAGTTGGATGTTAAACCAATAAAAAAAGGCCTATTCTTTCATTTTGTGTCTTACATACAACACTTACATAGAGCAGTTTATGTTTTAAATGATTTATGCAAAAAGTATAATTTACGAGTTTCGGTTGCTAAATCAAAGATTATGGTATTCAGAGGGAAGTACCTCACTCGTTCTAAGATTGTTTTAGACAATGTAGTATTAGATCAAGTGTCTCACTATAACTATCTGGGCTGCGATGTGATCTTTGATTGGGACTTGGATGTCGAAAGTAAAATAAATAAATTTCAAGCTATTTGTGTACCATTAACAGGACACTGGGTAACAGAGCTAGAACAGAGACAGTACTGAAGTTTTACAAGGTAATGGCAGCCCCAGTCCTTCTTTATGGAAGTGAGTCATGGGTTACCATAAAACGCCAAGAAAGTAGAATCCAAGCAGCTGAAATGAGGTTTTTAAGAAGGGTGAATGGATGCTTGAAGCTGGATCTAATATGTAACGAAGAAATTAGATCCGAGTTAGGTGTATTTAGCTTGAATGAAAAAGTGGAGGAGTACCGGAACCAATGGAGGCAACATTTGGAACGGATGCCAAAGGAGAGAATACCTTTAAAGGTGACGGAATATGTTGCAGTTGGAAGAAGGGAGGTGGGAAAACCTCGAAGAAGATGGCAGTAGTCGAGATGTACGGGTTGGAATGTCTCGTGTTTATGTAGACGTGCAGGATGGTTTGTGAGTTCGGAACAGGCTTATGCCTAATCCTTGATAGTAAGAAGGAGAAGACATACAGCCTTGATCTACAGTTTTATCCTGTTTACTCAAGTTTAGTTCATATATTTTGTGTAAACCCATCCATTATTCGTAGTAGTGTCCATTATTTTTGTGTTTTATACAAACTTAAGTATGGCATCATCACATAGACATTTTACAGTGACGGAAAAAGTGCACAGTATTTGGTGTTTGGAAAACTGTGAAACAGTGGGGATATTCCAAGGGAGTTCAATGTTAGACATTCGATAATATCCGCAATTCGGAAAAACAGGGGAAAAATTCAGAATAGTTTTGATGAAAGTAAAGAGAAATCGAAGAGATTCGACTTAATCAAAAAATACATATAAGAATCTTTTTTTAAAGTGGTTTACTTCACAACGGGCAAACAACATGACCGTAACTGAACCTTTGCTGCAAGAAAAGGCCATTGGTTACTGTGACTGTCACTTACAGAGGTGGGAAAAAGCTGGTCCCTTGGAGGTCACTGTTTCCGATAACTACTGAATATTAAAATTTTCAGAAGATGTGTAAGTGAATAAGTGTATAAGTGAATAAGTATAAGTGAATAGTGTGAATAAGTTTTATGCAAATGACTAAAGAGTCATTTGTATAAAACTTATTCCTTTATTAACTTTTCTGAAAATTTTAATAAATTTTTAAAAAAGTTTATTTTCAATTTTGAGTACTTGAAGGTGGATCCTTCGAAACATGTCAGGAGAAGTAGGATTATGTAAAAAAGTAAAAAAAAAACAATTTTATTTTAAGTATAAAAATGTCTGACTGCTTATGTTTCTATAAACAATTTATTATTTTTAAAGTAATTTTTTTTAAAATTAATTTGTTAAAACATGAGTCCTATACTGCTCCGTTGTGTCAAATGAACGTGCAAACGACAATCGTTTTAGGCTCAAATGTTATCATGTTAGTTTTAATTAGCTCGTCTTATTTTCCGTGTTTTTGATTACTACGTGTTTATTACATTAAAAAAATAAAAATTTATGTTAAATTTTTATACCAACAATTATAACTAAGATAAGGTAAGGTGGTTCATAAACACGAATGGCCTGTCAGAGTGAAAATTGGAAAAAAGCGCTGGCAGTGAACATGTTAACAAAATAATACAAAAAAATAATCTGAACACTATTTCTGAAGTAAAATCAAGTGAAGTGGGTGAAAAAATTTCTTGAATTTTGATTGTCTCTGATTGTATTTCAGTCTAATTAGGTGTGTGATGTGTGGAAAATTATCATAATATGGCTGGGCATCTTTTTCTAAAGATGAGAGTACGTGTTGTGATTATGGTTACACAGCTTAGGATAAAAATATAACCAAAACTTTTTAAAATCTGTGATATTATTTTATTTGTTTGATTCATCATTAGAAAATGTTGCTTATACATTACATAAATTTAGATAGTTTAAATACCTTATTATACAGAAATAAGTCAGCTGGGCTTTTAACATGTACGAGGTGCTATCCAAAATTTCCAAGAATCAGATGATTGTAATAAAAGTATTTATGTTTAATAAAAACATTTATCGATCTCCTTCAAAGTAGTTACTTTTCGCATCAGTACAGTGTTCCCTATTATTCTTCCATGACTGGAAGCACTTCTGGACAGTCGAGTGTTAGCGCCTTCAGAACTTCCGATGATTCCGCTTGTATTTCTTCCTTGGTATCAACTTGATGTTCTTTCACCTTGGATTTCATCTTTGGAAACATAAAAAAGCCGCTCGGTGCTAGGTCTGGTGAGTTCAGTGGTAGAGGACAATGGCCATTTTGTTTTTGGCCAAGAGCTGCCGTACCAACAACGAAATGTGTGTGGGTGCACTGATCATGTGTTAGCATTCCCGGTACAAACGTTGTTGCAATTCTCCTCATGTTCAGTTATTTGGACAATATCCATTGGCATGTCCCATTCGACATTTGTGTAGGATCTACCATGTTGATGGTAGTTGATGGTGTCTACCATATTGATGGTTGTTTGTCTCCTGCATGATAATTTTACAAACTTTGGCAATGTTTTTGGAGTGATGCAAGATGATGGTCTTCCTGAATGCTCGTTGTTATCAACAGAATCATGACCGTCCTTAAAACGTTTAAACTATCTAAAAAGTCCTTTATTTGTTTAAAGATATATCACCAAATTCTTGAAACAACATTTTATGGTTCTCATTAGCCATTTTACCATTATGTATCAAAACTTAATGCAAACTCTCTGCTCTTTAGCCGGAGTCATAACAAAAATCGCAGATCTGTCAAAACGCTACTGTAAAGAAAAGTTGCCTGCATGGTTGTAGTCTTCGCTTGATGACAATCTATGGCACACTGATAACCAATGGTTCACTTATGCTTCACCTAGTGGCAGAACTTCGTACTATGATTAGTTCGCATGTTTCGTTCAAATTCCCGGAACTTTTGGGTAGCATCTCATATTATGAACTTTCACAACATTTACCAACCGTCTATTACTCCGTTAAATCAAGGAATGACTACTTTAAAAATTACATTAAAATATTTCTGTGTAATTATCTTTTTTCATATTAAGCGTACTAATATAAGCTGAAATAAAAGTAGGTATTTGTCCGAAAAAAGATAAGACTAGTAGTTATTTCAGTATGTATAAATAATTTAAAATATTTTTCTGTGTATTGTTTAGAATATTAATGTAGAGACCACCAAATACACAATAGAGGACTTTCACATGATTAAAAAAAGGTAATTGAAAGTTTAAAAGGTTTGTTGTTTAGGTCATTAGCTGAAAGGCTGGTTTGAACCTGTAGAGGTTTTACTAAGTAAAACAAGGAGTGAGGTGATTTTTATTATTGCCTTCCTCACTGAGTGGAAAAGTATGCTTATCAGTAGTATGCCGGGCCCTCTGAAAAGCACATATTTTCCACTCTGCAAATGACACTTTCACTTCATTCACCACAGGGTCTGGCTGTTTAATGAAATTCATTACTTTCAGAGGAGATAACTATGATTAATGTCTTTTACACCTCTGCCTCTTCTGTTCTTAAATGATTCAGTCATTTAATTGGCTGAACATGTAATAAGAAACAGAACTATTTTATTTTTATTTTTATTGTATTGTCCTATTTAAAGAACGCACTGGTTATGTAAAATTATTTCTTAAGCTGTCACTTGTTCGCGTGGTACGCCTTCATCCTCTCGCTAACCTTCTCCCTTTGTTCCTGCGTCCATGTCCTCTGCCTTGTTTCTGCAGTCGGGAAATTCCCAAAATCTTTTATTTTCCTTCTAAAGGCAGTTCCATCTATTACATCGTTACGTGAAGCGTTTATGGTGTTTAGGTTTGCTTCAATTTCTTTGATCCATCTATCTTTGGTTTTAAAACTTTCTTGATATGTGATCATTTTGTACGTTTCGTTATTTTTGTTTTGGAATCTCATCATAGAACAGAACTATTTATTTTAAAAGGTTTAAAAAAGAATAAAAAGGTTAAAAAGGTCCTTTTGGATATCATATATCCATCTTCAGTTACCATAATAAATGCCAATTCATGCACTTATCAAATTGTCGTGACAATCAAGTGATGAAAGTGTCCATGTATTGATGTATTTATATTCACCAACTCATTAAATTTTTGGATGCATTAAATTTTTTTAATGCATCCTGCCAACCATTTAAATTTATAAATAATTGTATAAATGAAATTTATCTTTACCTTATTTTTGGTTGCCTTTTAGTTTAAAAAAATCTGGTGTGATACACTCACACGACTTTCTCTTGCCAATGCAAATAATTACCAATATAACCTAACCTTAGTAATAAAACATTAGAAATAACAAAAAAAACTAACCTTAAAAAACGTAACCTTATATTAATCATGAGTGAAAGAGGCAAAATAAAAATCAACTTCAGTTTGGCTTAAATATACAGAAAATCACTCTTTCACGCTAAACTAGGCGCTGTAGAGAAAAATGCTCTAAATAAAAGTTGTAATCTTTTAATTTCTGATAAGAAAACAGTTCCCAAATATATGAATTCCTTAACGTACTCCATGACCCTATCATGTAGCCTTGTTGGATGTCCCTGCCTTCATAACTCACATCTTTCTTGCACTAATATTTAACCTTTTTACCCACTGAATTCCAAATCATACTTAACAATCTCTTCATTACAAAATTCCAGTACTTTCTCCACCTCCTCCTCTCTCTTACTCCATGTAACCAAGTCACCTACAAACAGTACACTTACAGTATTTGATAGATCTTTTTATTTTGGTGTTTTTTCTGATATTTGTGTTTGAAATCTAGTTAATAGTATAGTAACTAAATTTTATCACTAAAATTTGTCTTTGACAGTCCGCATTTGTGAAGTTTGATCATTTGATGTATTTTTTTTTGAAGTCATTTTTTACTAATGCATAATTATGTGAACATGTAAAATATTTTTGTTAATAAAGAAAAAATTATTAATATTTTTTATAATTCTTGTGTTTTTATTTTAATTTATCTACATTCTTTGTGATCTACTTTTGGGATGAAGTACGTCATTGCAAGATCTTAGTTTATTTGTGTTTAGGTAATACAGTACTCATAGTGCAATGTTACTTCATAGGTTTTGTTTGTTGAAACATATATAACTTCAGAAAACTGTTTATTTTTATTTTTATGATGTGCAAACCCTACCTTAACTTTAGATCGCATTGCACATGAGAAGTGAGTTGATGATATATGCAGGTGGTTTAAGGGTGCGTAGATGTTGCCCATGCTGTCAGAAACATTTCATTCCAACCTCCGTCAGTTTGTTGATGTACAAGTCAGTTACCCCAAAATGAAACTGAATTATGAATGAAATTCAATTTTGAAAATCCCTTTCATGAGGCAATGTGTCTCATGAAAGGTGCACTATTGGGTATGGAGGAGGTGCTTAAAAATTTCATTCATTTAATATTTTTTTACTAGATTCATGTCATCCAAAAATGAGTTGTCCATTTTGAAATAAACATATTACATCCTTCAACCAAGTAGTGTATGAATCCTGGAATTTATTAAATAAAACCATATTTTAATTTTACTTTTGTTACTTTTTAATATTATTTTTTTATTAACAATTTTTATTGATGGTAAAATTTGGTAAACTATTCTTAAAGTAATACATTTGGTTTGTTGGTTTTTTATAAATAACTGTAAGTTAATATTTATGAGTTTTACATTAATTTTTACTTTAATATAAATTAAATAATGTTATTAACTTTTTATAAGCTAGTATTATTATATGAAGCTTTTACAATCACTTTACTGATGATGTTTTTATTTTAACATTAAAAAGCCTGATCCATTTTCAATTTTACATTATATTTCTTCTTCATTAATGACAATTTTTTATGTAACAAAAATGCTGGTAGAAAGAATATTTTTGTAGTGTAAAGATTTCCGTATAACCTCGTCTTATCATAACTCTATTTCAAAACGACATAAATTTACAAATCCACTACTTTTTTGTATCAAATACCCATATATTGGTTTACCGAGATACATAATTATTTATTCATCTACCAACTTATTTGTTTGTATCTTGTATCGTAATCATACCAAATCCAGTTAAATATTAAATTTCCCGTGTTACAAAACAAATCTGCAAAATAAGTTGATAAAAAAATGATTTTAAATTAATATTTGAAGTGAAGACTTACGACAGAAATTCTTCCTCAAATTGTAAGGAATAGATTATATTCTCTTGAAGATTATACTGGTTTTATTATTGTAAAAGCTTCACTATATACTAGCCTATTTGATAATATTTTTACAGGCTATTAAATGTTTTTTTTTTTGCCAACCTCTTGTAGGTAATTATACTTCAAAATTTATCGATATTTGAACAAATTGAAAAATAATTTTTAACAACTTATCGATGATGATTTAAAATTTACAAATTTTTCTTTTAGTTTGTTATCCTATCAGAACATAAATTTAAATTTTAAAACAATGTTAACTTATGTTCTCCCTCCTAATTTGTAAACTAAAAGATAGTAGTGTTTATAACGATGTAAAATATTTACAGAATTATTTTTGTTAATTTATAATACACTACTAATAAATTTGTCGATGTTATTTTTTATATTTATAATTGTCTTTCTATTTATAATTGTATTATCTTGGCACTGGTATATCACTTAAATCATGTCTACAGTGGAAGGCTGAGCAATCTCTATTTTTAACAGCTGCCATTACATCATCTAAATGTAATCCAATCGCTGATTTTGAATTGGAACTTAACCTGAAACAAAAAAATAGATATTTTAGAATATTTGAACTTATAGGCAAACAATTTATTTTGAACCGAATTGGTATCTAACAATGGTGACATGCTAAACTGCAAAGTGAAGATTCTAGGTTTGAGACCCAGTTCAGTGATAAATGATTAAAGGGCTTAAAATGATAAAATTTGAATATAAGATAGCTCCTTAATTCACTGTAAAATAATATTTCTTTTTTTAACAACGTGTACAGTCCATTTGAAATAGTATGATAGTGTTACTCAAATGGAATAAAATTTTTTTTTTTTTTGTTTAACGTCCGACTGTTCTGCAGAATGGAATAAAGAACAGAGGGAATTTTGTAATGTTCTCATGAGTCAGTGCTACCACCTAAGAGATGTTTTTGTGTTACCTTTCCGTGTTAGTAAATGAAAGCATTTTAAAAAATAAATTAATAATAGAAAAGAAAAAAAGGACAAAATAAATACGTAATGGTTTTTCCAATAATACATGGAAAATAGAAATCAAATTAATTAATTATTTTATTATTAATTAAAAATTAATAATTAAATATTAATGTTTTAATTAATCACGCCTTGTGTATTGCATGCATGGGTTACTGAATGCAACTATATAATTTTTTTTTTCTAATTTGTGTACGTTGCAATCTGTTCAATTTAGAACAATAAGCAACCCTATGACCCAATGAGATGAGGATGATGTGTATGACGTGTAAATGAGGTGTAGTCTTGTACAGACCCAGGCCGACCATTCCTGAGAGAGTATGGTTAATTAAACCCCAACATCAAAGTACACCGGTAACCACTGTCTAGTAATCAAATCCGTATATAAGTAACTACCTTTACTAGGATTTGAACCAGGAACCTTCGTCTCTGAAAATCAGCTGTTAAACAGCTGATTTTGGCGACGACTTTACCTCTAGACCAACCCGGTGGGTCACTATATAATAAATGCCAATAAAATAATTATGACAAAAACTCCATTTGATTTTCAAAATTGTAAAACAAAGATTTATATTATAGGTATTTTGTAAGAATAATTAAAAGGGAAATTTTACTTTCGAAAAGGGACCTTTTATTCTAAAAAGTTACCACCATTCAGAGACTTACTACCATGCTATTACAAATGGACTATAATTACTTTGCAATCAGTTTTTTAATGTAATTGTAAACAAAGATGATAAAAATCCAAATAATAACATTCTTGGAATGACAATACAAAACACACTCAGTAGTTTGTAACTGATTTCATAATTGATGAAGATCAAATGGGTTTTAGGAAGGGTCGGTCAACTTTTACTGCTTCCACAGACTCAAAGCTTGTCCTTCTTAATGCAGATTTCACCTTAGGGAACAGGTAGAAGTCACATGGTGCAAGATCTGGTGAATAAGGTGGATGTCCTAACACTGAGATGCTGTACTTGGCTAGGAACCTCTTGACAGATAACGCGGAATGAGCTGGCACATTGTCTTGGTGGAGAACCCATGATTTGTCCTTCCACATTTCAGGGCGTTTTTTCCTTACTCTTTGAGGTAGTTTAGTTTGACCTTCAGGAACCCAGTGAAGGTACATAATTCCATGGATATAAAAAAACCAATCATGATTGCTTTAAATTTTGACTTGCTCATTCAAGCATTTTTTACTCTCGGTGAAGTTCGGCTCTTCCAGTTCATGGATTGGCGCTTCGTTTCCAGATCATAAGTAAAAAACCACGTTTCATCACATGTTATTATCTTCTACGTGTTCCCTAAGGTGAAATCTGCATTAAAAGGGACAAGATTTGAGTCTGTGGAAACTGTAAAAGAGAAAGCAACACGTGTCCTGAAGGAGCTGACAGAAGATGACTTCCAGCACTGTTTCCAACAATGGAAAATTCGCATGGGGCGTTGTAGGGATAGAGAAAGAGTGTATATTGAAGGTGACAATAAGTGATTATGTATGAAATAAAAATAAAATTTACAACGTCAGTCTCATTATTTAATAGCCACACCTCGTATATCATCCTCTTCTCATCGGGTCATGGGGTTGCTTATTGTTCTAAATTGAACAGATTGCATTGTACAAACATTAGGGTTAAAAAAAATATTTATACAGAAGTAAGGTCAATTTTCTCTGTGAAATAACTACAACGTAGCCGATGTCCACAATACAGGATGTTTAGATAAATTACTACACTGACAGAAAAAGGAGAAAGTGGTTTGTTATATCTATGAGTGTATGTACTTAATATGAGTTTGTGAAAGATAGACAAAATATATTGTTAAAGAGAGAATACTATTGGTAAAAAAGGATAGATAAAAGACTAAACAGACGCGGAGGGTCATTGCGACCGAATGTTGAGTCAGTAGGTGACTGGGTCATAAGGAAAGTGAAATAGAAGTAAGAGAGTTGATCGTACAGAAAGAGAGAATAAAATACGGTTTCGTATACGAAAGAAAATGGTAGGGGAACTAGAAATGTTTGAGGGAAGTCCTACCGCATCTGCCGCTGTCTGACGTCTGTTTACAAGTTAGATATCACACATAAAAGGTTCAATAACCTTCTATATAGTGTCACTTTCTGCGATTAATTTTATCTAGGCTCTGTTACGTTGATGTATTACATACATTTTCTTTTCCTAAATTTATTGAATACACTTCTTTGTCACGCTTGTTTTTACTTATTACACAGGTTTTTCTTTATTTTTTAAAAAAATTCTTTCTGTATACGCTTCAATTGATCGAAAGTTGTGGTTCAGTAAAAACTGCTTTGATTAAGGTTAGGTTTTCTGATGCGACTCGATAGAAATGGCGCTGCATGCGTGAAAATGTGTTCAGACCAATCTATACTAATATTTCAAAGACAAAGCGTGTTTTTGTTCAGGCTAATTTCTAAAACTACTGAACGGATTTTCATGAAATTTTTACAGCATAATCGTATTTATATTCACAGCAACAATTTCTTCTAAATTTTCAAAAATGATAGCTAAGGGCCCTAATAAAGATTTTCGTAAATATGTATCTGTGTTTGTGTGTGTGTACATGTTGAAGTATTCACACATGTTGGTGTGTGTGTACATGTTGTGTGTTGCTGTTAAAGTAGATGAAGGGGTTCGATGATGGTGAGAGACGTACGCGGGAAAATTATGAAGAAAAGACATACATAGAATATAAAGATATTATTGTTAGTTACAGGGCTAAAATAAATAGTTCTGTTTCTTATCACATGGTCAGCCAATTAAATGACTGAATCATTTAAGAACAGAAGAGGTAGAGGTGTAAAAGACACTAATCAGAGTTATCTCCTCTGAAAGTAATGGATTTCATTATACAGCCAGACCCTGTGGTGAATGAAGTGAAAGTGTCATTTGCAGAGTGGAAAATATATGCTTTTCAGAGGGCCTGGCATGCTGATAAGTGTACTTTTCACTCAGTAAGGAAGGCAATGGTAAACCACCTCACTCCTCGATTTACTTAGTAAAACCTCTACAGGTTCAAACCAGCCTTTTGGCTGATGACCTAAACAACAACAAAGATATTATATAAAGATACGTTATACATACGTATAAAGACTATCGAGAGACGTACGCGGGGGGAATTTATAAAAACGTTGTGTGTGTGTGTGTGTGTGTGTGTGTGTGTGTGTGTGTGTGTGTGTGTGTGTGTGTGTATGTTGGAGGGACTCCCGTTGGAGTATACAGTAGATCTAGCAGCTACACAATTTCTATTATTTATTTAAAAAAATTTATTGCACATGTTTCGCGTGCGAAGCCGCGCGGGGCATGCTAGTATTTTAATATAAGCCGACGGCCCTTATTTAAGGAATACACCTTTAGTTTTGTCGTAAAATGCATAGACTACTTAAGTCATAAACTTAAAACGATCATTTTTCCCATTTTTATTAACAAAATAGAGAAAATCATAAGTTAAGGCTCCAATCTTACAAAGAAAATCATATTTTACAACGTCAGCACAGCCCAGCCCAGAATTTCAGCAGACGTGCCGTCTATCTTGCAGAGCATAAAGATGAAGTAAATAGAGATTTTAAAAAATCATAAAAAGCGTTTTTGCGTTTTTGAGAAAATCAAAAGAAAGTGAAAAATTGTACGAATAAACTACTATTTCCGATTCATTCCCGAAAGATCAGGGAAACTAAGGGCCAATTCAGATATTGTCACGCGACGATTGTTTTTGATTTCTTTATCGACCTTTTTCAACAAGTCTTCGTCGATTATTGAGGGCCTTCCCGAATTTTCTTCATCATGCATATTAACTCTCATATTTATAAACCTTTCACACCATTTTCGAACGTTTCTTTAATTCATTAAATATCACCGTACACATCAACTAACTGCCTTTGAATTTCGACCGGTTTAACGTTTTGATGGTTTAAAAAGCTATCACTCCACGTATTTCACAATCGGCGGCAACATCAATTATCTGATTTTTTTCAAAAAGCGGTAACACCAAACTTAAATAAAGATACAACAACGCGACAACTGACAAACAACAATGCAATATGTATATTATGAGATTGACCTTCCATCACACAGGGTATCCAACCTCAAGGCGAGAAATTTCCCAAAGGTCTTTTACTTTAAACATGATCCTCGTACTTATTAAAAAGGAATACCCAGAACTGTTCAGAGCGGCGTTGAAATTTTTTTACCATTTGCCACATCCTACAACTGTGACACGAAGTTTTCATAATGGTGAATTTGAAAACCGAATCAAAAAAATTTTTTTTTATTTTGAAAAATCCAATTTTTTAAAATTTGAAAAACCAGGTCAAAATTAAAAGACAATTTGTTTAGTCTTTAAAACCTAGGGGTTCAAGTTTTAGGAATCGTTAAAATACTTTCTTAAAATTTTTATACAACGAAATCTGAAATAAAACGATACAAACATTCCTTGAGATTTGAAATTTATTAATTTATCGTAGAAATAAAGATTAATTTTGCGAATTCTTTTAGTCGGCATGCAAATAATTAGGTTAGGCTTAAGTCATTCATAAGTTTCTCGGATACGCAAGTGTTTATCTATCAATGTGTTCTGATTATATACATGATAAATTACCGCAGGGAAAGTTATGACACAGATAAGAAAATTATCGTTAACGTGCTGAACTGAACCAAACGGAGTTTAGATCTGAAGAAATTGTAAACTATTAGAAAGTGATGTTTCTGATTATGATAACAAGTTTGTAATTTTTAAAGGTCTTCATTTTTTAAAAGAAAGTAAAATGTTGTGTGGTGTGTCTGTGTGTTTATTTAAAGACTACGTGTGCAAAATCCAAAGTAGGTACATAAATATGTCTAATAATGTTTATAAATTCAATACATTATCAATTTATAGGTTAAGTTATATGCGTAGTATTAATGATTTTCTTTTTTTAACGACAAAAAATATTTGTCGGTCATCTAACCACAACCTAATTTTTATAACACAGAATATAAATTTACGAAAATTAAAAAATGAATCTTCACTCGTAGTGTAGTAAATTTCAAATCAGCCTGACTGATTCGTAAAATTCCTTTGCTAAGAAATCCTTGAACTTTAAAACAAAGATATGTAGTAAAATTACTTACATAAATACCGAGAGTAAATCATAAATTTTTATCGCTTATTTTGCATAAATATGAAGATGAAATTCAGCCTTTTAGTACAAAAGTAAAATAATTAGTAAAATGGCAGTTAATTTTGATATTATACAAGGTAGCACTCTCGGTCCTATATTATTTTTAATTTAAATAAATAGTCTGGGAAAACTAACAATAGGGAACGGTAGACTTTTCCTTTACGCTGATGATACCGCCGTTGTTTTGGAAGGATCTGACTGGGATGAAGTATACAGCAGGGCTGTATAGGTGGTTCAACTATAATTCCCTTACTGTGAACGGAAATAAAACTAAATGTATAACAGTATCGTTACGACCATTAACGAACCCAAAAAAATCCTACAATTTCATTCGTGTCAAAAAAATAGGCCTATTAGCCTATACCTTGTAACTGTTATGTCCTAGAACGTGTTAATTCGTACAAGTACCTCGGAATCTGGTTTGATGAAAGAATGAGATGGTCCGTTCATATTCATCACTTGAAACAAAAAATTCGAAAATTCCTTTATATTTTTTTCCGCATAAATAGAATTTTATGACAAATGACCTAAGAAAGGTATATTGTGCCTTGATACAATCCTTGCTGCAGTACGGAATCATCGCTTGGGGTGGGGCCTTCCGTTCGAGATTGGAACCACTAGTAACGGTTCAGAAAGCTGTGATCAAAAGCGCTTTAAATTGTGACAGACAATTCCCTTCTGATTTATTATATGGTAGATTTCGGGTACTTGACATTCGGCAACTTTACATAAGGAACTTATTACTGTACATAAGATCTAACAAACTTTCTGTACTACAGAAAATAGCTCATAATTATCATACCAAAGCTGTAACCCGTATACAATATGTAGCTATTCAAATATACACACACACACACACACACACATACTTATATGAAAATCTTCATTAGGGCCTGTGGGTTACCATTTTTGAAAATTTTTAAATAAAATGTTGTGAATATAGATACGAATATGGTGTAAAAATTTCATGAAAATCCGTTCCGTAGTTTTGGAAATTAGTCTGCACCAAAAAACACGGTTTGTCTTTATAATATTAGTATAGATTAAAAATTTAGGTTATATCACATTGTTACGGTACAGTGTATCAAACTACTGTAGATTATAGAGCGTATTTAATTATCTGAATATATTTGATTATCAGAACCGCTCTGGTCCCAATTAGTTCGGATAACTGACGCTCCAATGTATTATTTAAATAAAAATATGTTACTTGTTTTACTTACATTGCTAAATATGTTGCCATTTTCTTTTCCATAACGATTATATCATCTCCAGTTTGACTGAGCATAGCATTACAAAATGTTTTTTTAGCGCACGGTGTGTTATTCCATAACGTTGAACCACTTAAATGACTATTTGTACCACTTATTGTCTCTTTTGCATCTACGTCTTGTAATAAATCCCTACGTCTACGTTGGAGTGACTCAATTAGACGATCCGTTGTAGATTCTGAAAGTGGCTGTTCCTGATTGGTGGGAGTGATTTGATTTGTAGGCGTGGCCGGATTAGTGGAGGATGTTTCATTGGTTGAGTTGTAAATCGGCTGCCATGATTCATCAGTGTTATCTATAGGTAAACTGACAATACTAGATAATGCTCGTTTATGTTCCATTTCCAATTGATCTTCACCTATTCTTTCTGCATTACCACCGCTCCTTTTTAACATATCAACATCTAAATACCTATAAAGAAATTAAAAATAATAATTACATTATAATAAAATAAACATGTTTTTTGGGTTCATGCGGTCTTTAAACGTGTAGATCCGGTGAAAACTCGATTTCGAAAAATCGACATGAAAACAATAGGCCTTTTCCTTCCTATATATTTTTATAGGCATGAGAAAGTAAAAATGTGATATGGATGTGAGCTTTGATAGGGACTTAGATGTCGAAAATAAAATAAATAAATTTCAAGCTATTTGTGGTACCATTAACAGGACACTGTGTAACAGAGCTAGAACAGAGACAGTAGTGAAGTTCTACAAGGTAATGCCAGCCCCAGTCCTTCTTTATGAAGGTGAGTCATAGGTTACCACAAAACGCCAAAAAGTAGGATCCAAGCAGCTGAAATGAGGTTTTTAAAAAGGGTGAAGGGCTGCTCGAGGCTGGATCTAATACATAACGAGGAAACTAGATCCGAGTTGGGTGTATTGCATCTTGAATGAAGAAGTGGAGGAGTACCGGAACCAGTGGAGGCAACATTTGGAACGGATGCCAGAGGAGAGAATACCTTTAAAGGTGACGGAATATGTTTCAGTTGGAAGAAGGGAGATGGGAAGACCTCGAAGAAGATGGCAGTAGTCGAGATGTACGGGCTAGAGTTTCTCGTGTTTGTGTAGATTTACAGGATGGTTTGTGAGTTTGGAACAGGCTTATGCCTAATGCTTGATAGTAAGAAGAAGAAGATAAAAATATTTATTTTACTAAATATTTAAGTTTTTTTGTCATCAGTCTCTCGACTGGTTTTATGCAGTTCTCCAAGCTGTTCTATCTTGCGCAAGTCGTTTCATATTATCTACATACTTGTAACACCCTACATCTTTTGTAATTTGCTTTATATATTCTAATATTTGCCTCCCTCTACAATTTACTCCCTCAATATGACCCTCCATTATTGTCAACCCAATACCTGGATATCTTAAGATATGCCCCACCAGTCTATCCCTTCTTCTGGTAAGATGTTTCCATATACTTCTTTTTTCATATACTCGCCTAAGAACCTCTAAATTACTTATTTTGTTCACCCACCTAATCTTTAACATGTTCCTATAACACCACATTTCAAAAGCTTCTATCCTCTTCTTTTCTACAGCCCCTATCACCCACGTTTCACTCCCGTATAATGCTACACTCCAAACATAATGTTTTAAGAAATTTTTCCTTATCTCTAAATCAATGTTTGTAGTCAGAAAGCTGTTTTTCAATTCAAAGGTTTTTCTAGCTTGAGCAAGTCTACTTTTGATATTACTTGTGCTTCTATCATCCTTTGTTATTTTACTCCCTAGATAGCAGAATTCCCCAATTTCCTGTATGTTATCGTTGCCTACTTTTACATTTCCGATCTCTTCTAAACTAATCTTGCTGCTGCACAACACTTTCGTTTTGTTCTTGTTAATTTTCATGAAGTAACCTTTCTCATGATCTCATCTATTCCATTTAAGATATCCTCTATTTCTTCCTTTGTCTCGGCTAATACTTTGATATCATCGGCGAATCTCAGCATTTTTATTGTTTTTCCTTGAATTTTTATTCCTGTGTCAAATTTCTCCTTCACTTCATTTCATTTATAGCCTCGGAAATAATTTATTGATGATTTAATGGAAAATTGAAAAAACCGACTCATTTGGTTTAATCATCTGCGAAGAGAAAAATTGCCACAGAAGATTTTGCTATGGGCGTTTTCACACACGCCGGCACCGGTCTAGTAACTTTTCACACAGTCAGGCATTCAGATCAGGAAATTTTTCCTAATCTCTAAATCAATGTTTGTAGTCAGTAAGCTGTTTTTAATTTCAAAGGCTTTCTAGCTTGAGCAATTCTACTTTTGATATCACTTGTGCTTCTACCATCCTTTGTTATTTTACTCCCTAGATAGCAGAATTCCCCAACTTCCTGTTTATTATTGTTGTCTACTTTTACATTTCTGATCTCTTCTAAAGCACTCTTGCTGTTGCATAACACTTTCGTTTTGTTCTTATTAATTTTCATGTATTAATCCTTTCTCATGATCTCATCCATTCCATTTAAGTTATCCTCTAGTTCTTTTCTTGTTTCGGCTAATACTTTGATATCATCGGCGAATCTCAGCATTTTATTGTTTTTCCTTGAATTTTTATTCCTGCGTCAAATTTCTCCTTCACGTCATTTTATAGCCTCTTCTATATACAAGTTAAAAAGGAGTAGTGACAATAAACAACCTTGTCGTACACCTTTTCTTAGAGCAGCCTCTTTTTCATACCCAATATTTAGGTTATATTACTATAAATTTGTAAAGATTATGAACTATTAATTATTATAATTAATTGTTTTGTGATTTAATAAAGAGAAATTAATTCATAAGAAACAATAAGAAAAGTAATACAAAATAATACGATTTATATACACGAAGAAAATTTCTTCTTTGAAAGAGAAACCTATTATTAGTTCACATGAATTGTTATTTTATTATTAAATTATCACTTTTATTACAGTAATAAATTCAAATATCTTATTCATATCTTTTATTTAATAATTTCATTACGAAAAAGTATTTTACAATGATAGATGGATGCATTCATTGTCAAAATATAATTAAGAATTTTTTTATAATTAATTTTTTCCTTTGTTAACAAATCTGGCTTATTGTTTTAATTTGTAATTTCACTTTTTACCGGTCTCTTATCAGAGTGAAAGTAATTTATTTTTATTTGACATTCGAATATGTTCAGAAATTTTATAATTTAATTGAAATGTTTTCGTCTTTTTTATATTCAGAGAAGAAAAATCAATGAAATATATCCAATTGTCTTTTATCGATTCATTTTTAAATATCTAACGTATGGTAGATGTAAGGTGTTGAAGATATATAGATATGAAACGACTTGCGCAATATAGAACAAAATAAATTCTGTTGACAAAAAACATTCTAACCTAAAAATTCATCAGCTTAATAAATATGGGTTAAGCCTTCTGATCTGTTTCAATTTTAGTTCAGTAAAATACTATTTATTAAAGAAGTTAAGATACCCATCTCTTTTGAAGTCATTGTAATCTAATTGGCATGAAAGTAAACACTTGTTTGGGCGTTAAATCATTTGGCATCCACCAACAAGTGACTATACCACTTGCCTGTATTTCAAATAGTTGGTATCACTCCTGTCACATGTATGATAATTAAAATTATGTTTTTTATTATTAAAAACGGCCAAAAAACTTACCAATTGACGGTCCTTACATGTTCATTTTTGCCCTTAACAGACAGGTGGCGTGTCAATTTATTTACACTCAATCTGTCCGTTGCAGGGCTAAAATAAATAGTTCTGTTTCTTATCACATGATCAGCCAATTAAATGACTGAATCATTTAAGAACAGAAGAGGTAGAGGTGTAAAAGACACTAATCAGAGTTGTCTCCTCTGAAAGTAATGAATTTCATTATACAGCCAGACCCTGTGGTGAATGAAGTGAAGGTGTCATTTGCAGAGTGGAAAATATGTGCTTTTCAGAGGGCCTGGCATGCTGAAAAGCGTAATTTTTCACTCGGTGAGGAAGGCAAGGTAAACCACCTCACTCCTTGTTTTACTTAGTAAAACCTCTAGAGGTTCAAACCAGCCTTTCGGCTGATGACCTAAACAACAACAACATGTTCATAATGGATCGCAATATTTCAACGCGATCCTGGATCACGATCAAATATTGATGGTATTTGTGGACTGCGATATGGATTGCAAGATTTTAAAAAAATTTGAAATTCATAATATCATTGTCTACATTGCGATACGCATTGAGCGTCTAAGGTTTACGCGATCCATTTGGCAACGACGACTTGTCGTTGGTATGTCGTAATCTACAGATTGATTTTTTTAGTCCTGTTACCCAATTGTTAATGTCTGGCATTTTTTTTTTATAAAAAAAGGGAAATTTTGTTTTGTGACATGAAGTTGGTAGCCCTACTCAACCGATATAGATACGACAGCGTGAGTTGATTCTCCATGAGCTGTGTAAAATTTTGTGCCGTTTCCGGTCGTGTTACGAACAGAATGTCTTTTACCCTAGAACAATTGCTTGGAACTAATCGTACGCAATACGGATACAATTTCAATTTTTTAGCGCTTTCTGAACACTCGAATATGACAAACCAACTTGCGAGGAAAGTTTTCGTTAACTTTTCCGTGGAGAATTGAGGAATCTTGTTTTCGTATACTCTAAAACGTCATCAGTCAAGAGAGTTGGTCGACCACTACGTTTTCTGTTGCAAACACTTCCTGTGGTTAGAGCATGTAAACAGAAGGCGGGAGGATAGGATACCTAAGCAGACACTGGGCTAAAACCGGAGGGCAGGAGGGAACGAGGACACCCGAGAAAGAGATGGGCAGATTTTAGAGGTTCGGAATAAGCAGAGATGCCTAATCCTTGAAAGGCAGAAGAAGAAGAAGAAGAAGAAGAAACAATTCCTGTTTCTCGAAATCGGTTTATTAGCCCAGAAATTGACTTTTTTTCTGGTGGAAGAACACCAACAAATTTAATTTGAAATGATTCTTTTACACTCGCGTACGATTTCGTAGCAAAAATTGTTCAAGAATGAAAACCCGTTGTTCTAGGGTAAAAGACATTCTGTTTTTAACACGACCGGAAACGGCACGGGAAATTTTACACTGCTCAAGGAGAATTAGCTCACACTGCCGTATCCATACCGGTTGAGTAGGGCTACCAACTTCGTATCACAAAACAAAATTTCCCTTTCTTAGAAAAAAATTACTAGACATTTACAATTGGGTAACAGGACATAGAAATCACTCTTTACTTTCATGGGTTTACTACATCGTCAACTCATCACAACACTTAAAATTATGCAAACAGAGTACGAGAACAGCGACCTGATTAGATTGGCAGAACTGACTTTGTAAATTTTAGATTATAAAATTAATAGATCAAATTATTTCTGTAATGTATCATGGCATACAGAGCAGTTTACAGTTGTCATAAAATAAATATTGTAATTGTGTAATTATTTTAAGTGGTGTGATTAGCTGACATTGCGGTAAAGCCACGAAAGTAGATAGGCCTACTCATTAATTGGTAAGTGTTCTTAATCATTCTTTGATCGTTTCTGGTAGATTTTAATAATTTTTTTGGTTTTTACGGCTTCATTGGATCACTTGAATCAAATTTAGAAATCCATCTTGGTTTGGTTTTAGGATTCTAACGTTTTCCTCAATAATTCTTCATATTTTGGGATCTGACTGTGTGGTTTATCTATACAAATCATTCACGACGGAGCTCGAGTTTTCTCGACGATTCTTGAGTCTTTATCTTTAAGCAATTTAAGCAGTTCAGATTTTTCTAAAAGATCTTGTTCTGCAATATTAAGTTCTTGCATATCTTGCTTTATTTCGGTTAATCACCTTGGATGATTTTTGACACGTGGAGAGACCCCCACGCGCCTACTTAAGGGTTAAATTAAAAAATTGTGTTTAACTTACCTTCCAACAGCGACTGCACCAAGACCTAAAGCTGCTCCTCCGGCAACTAAACCAAGTGCTGGAAGAATCACTGAAGGTGTTTGAACAACTCCAAGTTTTTCCTTGAACGTCGTTAATTCTCGATTATGTCCCAAACCTAAATTATGAGTAATTTTATGAGTTGCTTCTACTATTGGTTCAACAACTGGCCTGGTCATTTCAGACATCCTGTCCATACCGGTTTGTACATGTTCTCTGATTGTATCACCGATTCTTTCCCAAAATGGTCTTTCGTATTGATTGTTCTGGTAATTTTCATTCTGTTTTCCGTAGTATTTACCGTTAGGTGGTTGTGCGTAATATAATTTTGAAACTTTTTTATTTGGTTTAAAAGTCGGTAAAGAATCTCCGTGCGATCTTTGAGCATTTTCGTTAACTTTACCGTCATCATCTTCTAAACCGGGTTCAAAAGCAAATGGACTTCTATCAGCATGAATATCATGTGAAAAATATGCAATTGCTTGTTCGCGACTTCTATCTTCTTGACGATGTCTTTCATTGGCTTCATCAATGGCTCGGTATCTTGATTCAATATCTGCGGACTGTACACCTAATTCTGGATGAGCGTATTGAAGAACTGGCGTTCTTACACCTTCCTCGACTGAAGATCTTAATGAAGATGATTGCGTTCCTTGTGGAGAATACATCATGGATGTTGGATAAACACTTTCACCGGGTACTTGTAACATCCTTGCTTCCATTTCAAGTGGTTGTTCTAAATTAATTGGTTGAGGAATCATTCTTGCTTCCATTTCAAGCGGTGGTCCTAAATTTCTGGGTTGAATTTCAACTGGTTGTTGAATCATTCTCGCTTCAATTTCAATAGGTTGTCCTAAATTTCTAGCTTGTCTTTGTGATCCAATTTTACTATCAAAATTTCTTGCTTGGATTTTGACTGGTTGATCCATAGTTGTAAATGATTCTATTTGAACCGAAGGTTGATCGATCATTCTAGATCCTCGTAATTCTTTCATTTGTTGATGACGATCTAATTCTTGTCTATTTACTGATTTAATATATTCCAATATTCTATCTTGTAAATATTTATCTTCTTCTTTCAATATTGGTTGTGTATCTTCAACAACTTTAACTACTTCTTGTGGATAATTATTCCATTGTTGTACATTTGGTGATCCAACGACAGCTACAATATTTTGTGGTCGTGGTGCTGCACTTGGTGGTTGCCAGTTTGAGGTAGTTGGTGGTGATGAAACAAATGTTGGTGTCGGTGATGACAAAACTGGTTCTAAATTAGTGGTTCTTAAATTTGTGGCACTACTTGGTACTGGTTCCATTTTCACCCATGAACCTTGGTTCTGGTATGTTGTGTATATCTAGAAAAAAATAACGAAAATTAATTAGTAAAACTTTATGTAACATAGTTAAATAAATGGAGATATGAATATAATAAATCATGACTGTTGAAAATAACATTTCTAGAAATCTCCAAATAGCTTGAAATTAAAACTCTGTAGTTTTCATTTTAAGCAGAATGATGGATTATCACTTGTTCTCTTTTGGGTATTGGAGAAGGTCATTCAGGAAAGAGAAATGGGACTTGCTAAAGCCGTGATTATAGTGGAGCAGCGCTGTTAGCGGAGAGACGGAAACAAAACTTTACTTTTTATAGTGTGCGTTTATAGTAGAACTGCGAGCAAAGCGAAGAGGAGAGAGGTGCATAAAAGCGGAGCTGAAAGAAACAAAATTGATTGTTTTGCTAGCGGTGATGAACGCACAAACTAGTGCGTTCAGACATATTCGGCAGCCAACTACTTTTGTGAATACTGTTAACTGAAATTGACACATTTTTCAGCTACCTGGAAACAACTTTTTCGTAACTATTAAGATAGGCTTATTCAAGATATCAAATATTTATTTTTGAATTTACAAACTCACTGAAAGTAAGAGCTAATCGTTCTTCAGTACTAACAATTGCGAATTTCCATGTCGTGAGCTTACTTGACGCAAAATATAGTCAAAGTGCAGATTGACGTTCTAAAGTATTGTCTAAACTTATTCGGATATAAACGTAATTTTACGTATTTAATTCTCCATTTTATTTTCTTTCAGCATTTTTTGGATGAATGAACTATCTTCTTAACCGTTGTCTTGGGTTATATACGACTGTAAAACGTACAATTTTATAGCACTACTTTCCAAATACGCCAATTAACGTTCCTTCGACACAGGCATTTTGAGATGTTTCGCTTTCCGCATCGCGCTCCTCACTGCTCTTATATGTGTTCACCTCTTTGCAATCTCGTTACTCTCCTCGCCACTCCGCTATGAACAGGGGCTAAGAAAGAATTGTTAAACCAAGTACAAATAGCAGGGTTAACACGTTCACTGCGGTTCCAAATTGGGTGATTCGTCCTTCAGGCGGATTATTTTTTTTCATAAATATATAATTTTTTATGAGTTATTTATCTCTTTTTTCATAAAATATTAGCAAGAATGTACGTTTATTATATACTCGTATAGGTATATATATAAAAAAAAAAATGGGTGTGACAGCGTATCGACATCTGCCCTCGTGAAGGACTCATGTGCGATAATGTGTCAGCAGCCACTGGTATAATGGTTCTGGCACTGTATTGCGTCCGCATTTATTCCTAGAAAAGACTGATTTTATTTTAATTAAACCAGGGAATTAACACGTTGACTGCGACCCGGGAGAAGTGCGGTCATTCGTCATGACAGAGCTATACTTCAGTAGTAAACTATCTTGACGCAATTTCGCGTCATCCATCACTGAATATAGCACAAAGCAGTTCATCATAGCCTATATCATTCTGCTATTTGATTTACAATTATTAAAAAAAACAAATTATAATTAATAATTAATTATATTAGAAACAAATCTATTTACCTTCTTTTTCTCATTGTTTAAAGCTGCAGCATGATGTCTGATTGTATAGGAATGTTTCGGTTGTGTTTTATCATAGGGCATCAGTACACCGTTAATAACTCTAGCATTTCTCCAAACTTGTTTATCACTTTCATCATCTGGCATTCTTACACCAGTTACAACTGGTATTCCATCTGAATCCAATTTTAATAAACTTTTACCTCTTTTATGATTATTGTTAAATAGATCAGTTTTTTGACCTTTTACTAATACTGTATCTGATCTTATAAAAACCGGCTCTGGTACAGATTTTGGTAATCTATCATCTTTGTGTTGTGTTTTTTCATTAATTTTTGTTTCTTGTATATTTGATGATGTTGATATTGGTATCATTTCTATTGGTGATGATGAATTAGTCGATTGATTATGTTGGCTGTGTCTTCCTTCACGTTTTTTAACAATTAATGTTGCTACATCACCAGTTTTTGTTTTAACTGTTAATGTTTCCATTGATTCTGGATCTAAACTTCTAGCAACATGTAATGCAGTTCTTGTCACTTTTGTCTTTTGATTCGTTTGGTTTTCGGGTTTTAATTTTTGTATAATTTCTTGACATCTAATTTCGGTTATTGTTAATAATATTGTAAATATTAATAATAACCAAATCTCTCTCGCTTCCCTCATCTGTAAAACACAAAAAAACGTATTATAATTTATTTCAATAACGTAATAAAATTATTAAAATATAAGCTACATGTGTTTGGTGTCCCCATTTGTCAAACGACGGCTGCGAAACGTGGAATTTGTTAGAAAAATGTTAAAAATGTTCAAAAGATTGATTTTAAGGAAATTTTTTAACCGGTGTGGTAAGGAGATGATTCTGTACAAACTCACTCGCTGCTATACTAATCCAGCGCGCACCATCACCGGCTCTGATTTTGCCGGACTGTGTGAAAAGTTACTAGACCGATACCGGTGTGTGTGAAAACGCCCATAGCAAAATCTTCTGTGGCAATTTTTCTCTTCGCAGATGATTAAACCAAATGAGTCGTTTTTTTTTCAATTTTTCCATTAAATCGTCAAAAAATGATTTCCGAGGCTGTAAATGAAGTGAAGTGAAGGAGAAATTTGACGCAGGAATAAAAATTCAAGGAACAACAATAAAAATGCTAAGATTCGCCGATGATATCAAAGTACTAGCCGAAACAAGGAAAGAACTAGAGGATAACTTAAATGGAATGGATGAGATGATGAGAAAGCATTACTTCATGAAAATTGATAAGTGAAGTGAAGGAGAAATTTGACGCAGGAATAAAAATTCAAGGAACAACAATAAAAATGCTAAGATTCGCCGATGATATCAAAGTACTAGCCGAAACAAGGAAAGAACTAGAGGATAACTTAAATGGAATGGATGAGATGATGAAAAAGCATTACTTCATGAAAATTGATAAGAAGAAAACGAAAGTGTTGTGCAGCAGCAAGAGTGGTTAAGAAGAGATCGGAAATGTAAAAGTAGGCAACAAAGACATACAGGAAATTGGGTAATTCTGCTATCTAGGGAGTAAAATAACAAAGGATGGTAGAAGTACAAGTGATATCAAAAGTAGAATTGCTCAAGCTAGAAAAGCCTTTGAAATCAAAAACAGCTTACTGACGACAAATATTGATTTACAGATTAGGAACAAATTCTTAAAACATACTGTTTGGAGTGTAGCATTATACGGGAGTGAAACGTGGGTGATAGGGGCTGTAGAAAAGAAGAGAATAGAAGCTTTTGAAATGTGGTGTTATAGGAAAATGTTAAAGATTAGGTGGGTGGATAAAATAAGTAATTTAGAGGTTCTTAGGCGAGTGCATGAAAAAAGAAGTATATGAAAGAAAGCATCATACCAGAAGAAGGAATAGGCTAGTGGGGCATATCTTAAGACATCCAGGTTTTGGGCTATCAATAATGGAAGGTAATATTGAGGGAGTAAATTGTAGAGGGAGGCAAAGATTAGAATATATAAAGCAAATTACAAAAGATGTAGGGTGTTACAAGTATGTAGATATGAAACGACTTGGGCATGATAGAACAGCTTGGAGAACTGCATCAAACCAGTCGAGAGACTGATGCCAAAAAAAATATTTTCAGTATTATTACCACAAAAAATTTTTGTTAGTTTCTTTTTGTTTAGCGAAACACTACTAAACCGAATGTACACACATTTTTATAGAAGACTATTAGAACATTAATCAGCTCTTTTATGACCGGTAAATTGTTAAGATTATTTTATGCGGGTAATATTGATATAATAGCTTTTCCCTTCATTTGTAATATTACAGGTTTTATATTTATTTTTCTCTTTTGTTTTGAAAGTAACATTTATTTAATCCTATTTGTTACATAACCCAACGGGTTGGGTTAGTGGTAAAGGGTCGCCGTGAATCAGCTGTTTAACGGCTGATTTTCGGAAATGAAGGTTCTAGTTTAAATCCTAGTAAAGGTACTTACTTTTATAGCCTGTATCACGGTTACTTTACTAGACGGTAGGGATCATCACAATGTGCGCAGTGACAAGACCCGCCCTCTGACGTTACTGGTCACCAGCGACAGCCGACGTACGACACTTACTGTGTCGGTCTATAATATTTACTAGTCTTAATACGGTCTGTAATACTTTACTAGCCTTTAATAATGGTGTGTTGTGCGATTGCCGGCTGTTCTAATTACGATAGACACCAAGGAGATGAGCATTATAAGTTCGACTGTTTTCCAAAGGCCATTGAAACTAGATTGAAGTGAATAAATGCTTGCAAGCGAACCGATTCATTTTCTGTTGATAGTGGTCGCGTGTGTTTACATTTCGACGAATCGGATTATGTACGCGATTTAAAGTCCAAGTTGCTACATCTTCCATTAAAACGTGCCTTAAAGACGAATTCAGTCCCACATTTAAATTTGCCGATTTGTAGTGCCGTTCTACGTCCGGTAAACCCGACTTGTAGTGAACGTAAAAATCGAGCAGAAAAACAATACGCTTGTAAGGAAGTTTATGATATTTTAAACTCCTCGTCCAATTATAACACAGGCAGTTCAAAAAATTAAAGGACAGCCGTAGAGAAGGGTAGGTGTCGTTTTAATGAAGAACCGCCAAATTTGAATGTTGCGTAGTCAGAGGAAACTGATCTCTTAAAACATGAAAACGCCGAATTAAAATAAGAAAAGAAGTTACTTAGAGAAAAACTTCAGGACGCAAACGAAGAATTATTAAAATTAAAATCGATTTCCCGTGTAAACATACCTAAACCGCTGTGTTTGTAAAAACAATGCAAAAATCCTACCGTCACTATGCACCGGCCGAGTTGTTGGGGACCAGATTACGTCATCTTTTATCTGACAGCAACTGCGCGTGAACGCTACCGTCTAGTATAGTAACCGTGGCCTGTATATTTGAATACTAACAGTGTTTAAGAGTATACTTTAATAGTTGGGGTTTAATTAACTATACTTTCTCGGGAATTGTCTGCCTGAGCCTGTACAAGACTCATTTACACGTCATACACACACCATCCTTATTTCATTGGATCTTGGGGTTCCTGATTGTTCTTAAAGTGAACAGATTGTAACGTACACACATTTGGGATTAAAAAAAACATTGGTTACATAATTTAAAGACTTAAGGAAAATTGTACAAAAGATTATTTAATAATTTTAATACAAATTTAATTTATTTAACTTAATAAATAAAAATACTTCAACGGATGAAAAATTTGACCTTTTTTACAAATCAGAGATTCTTATTCAGGCTTAAAACTTTATTAAAATTACTTTATACTTAAAATTCCAAAAATTTATATAACAAAAATTTAAATAGCTTATTAGCCTGTACAAGTTTTATCATAATACTTTATTTTAATATTTAAACATGTATTTATTAGCGTATATTATATAAAATAGTAGGTAATAATATAATAATAATTATGAAAAATTTATTGAGGAAATTACTAAAACTAAGTAATATATTGTCATCACAAACCATAATTATATAACTAAGTTGTTTTTTTTTTACACACTAACGGTCAAACTTGTTGGTACAATGATGAGACACTAAACCAGACTTTTGGAAGATTGAGAAATTTAATTTTTTTTACTGAGTGATTATGAAGGCAATGACTTGGAAAGATATACAGATGAAAAATGCCAGACTTGTAATAATTTTCCAGACCCTGGCCGGGAATTGAATTCGGGATCGCCACTTCGCAGCGTATCATGCTAACCACTGAACCATGGAGGCGGCCTAAATATATTTTTTAATCTGTACTTTAAATTTGAAGAAAGTACACACACATTATTTTCTACAATGTAATTATACTTAACTATCTAGTAAATTTTAAATCTGACATCGTTATTATCTGTTGCATTACAAAACATATTATGATATCTATACGGACGTTTGTGTATTGTATATTATACATTTATTTTAGAAACATGATTAAAGTTCTTGTTTTAATTTTTTTATTCCGTTTAGAAAGTTGACAAAATTTTATTTTCTCTTCGTTATTTAATTTCCTCTGTATTTTACAATTATTTAAAATATATTAAAAAAGTTGTTTTTTGAAAACTATTGTGGTATATTTTAAAGAAAATTGAAGTGAAATTATCTATAAATTTGATATTGAACGACTTTTGGAAGCATCATAATAATGCTGATTTTTTGTGGCAAAAAACTGCAACGGTTTTCATCATCTGTACCTCAATTTAATAGGACTCTACACTGAGTGCTACGAGGAGCTAATTTGGCACTTAAAAAATTATAGTAACCTTAACTTACTCAATATTAATGAAGCTATCACAGAAATTACACAATAAATGCTGCAGTCAAATTACTACTGCACTTATAACCAAGAAATGGCTTACAGCTAATTCCTTGGTATTAAATATACCGGGTGTCCCATGAAGAGGTTGCTATTTTTGAATTAATATGCCGGACGTATCGCACACTCTACAGTCTGGAAACTTTACAGTTATAATAAATATATATGTAAAAAAGTACCCTCGAGTTTCATTTGCTTATGAATAATCAAAAAAAAAATGGCGGAAAGTAATTTTATTTGCATAACAATTTCAAATTGGTGATTTGTTACAACGCTACTAAAGTAATAAAATGAAAAAAAGGAAAGTGATAAATTATTAATGAACACTATTTCATTAACCTTTATTCAAACTGATGTCCATCAATAGCTATGCACTGATAGCAACAAAACAAAAATGAGTCGTAAGCGTTTTTGAAAAATTGCAGTGGTATCAACAGCAGTTCCTTTTCAATCAGCCTCATTAATTCATCTGTTGCAATGGTGTAAGAATAAACTTTTTTTTTCAAAAAGCCCCATAGGAAAATATCGCAAACAGGCAAGTCTGGCGATCTTGAAGGCCAGTCCATGAGGCCTATCCAACGGTTAGGAAGATTTCGGTTTAAAACCGCTTTGGCCACATTAGCATAATATGGAGGAGCTACATCATGCTGGAAAAAAACATCCGGCATCTCCGCCTGAGAAAGATAAGGAACTATGTGATTATTTAAAATTAATGCGTATCTGTTTCCAGTAATTGTCTGATGGGATATGTCATACGATAAAACACCATCATTGGTGACAACAATGGTGAATCGTATTGTAAATATAAGTGGTTTTATCCATAAGATTGTTCATTTTTGATATTATTTTCTTATTCCACCATTTTGTTTTGATTAATCATAAGGATATGAAACTCGAGGGTACTTTTTTACATATCTGTTTATTATAACTGTAAAGCTTCCAGTCTGTAGAATGTGCCATACGTCAGGTATATAATTCAAAAATAGCAACCTTTTCGTGGGACACCCGGTACATAAACACAAGATATTGTCTTTTCACGTTCTAAGGATGTCAACAGCCGTAATACAGTAAAATTTTTAGGGTTCCATTTAAACTCTGACTTGAGAGCTGGAAGTGGCATGTACAGAATGTTAGTGAAAAACTATCAAGGGTGCTTTTCAACCTCCGTAAATTTAGACCTTTGCTTCCCCTAAATACACTGTTGTAGATTTATTTTTCGTTTTTCCAGAACCCATTTACTGTGGTATTCTTTTATGGGGTCATATATCTTCAGTGTACAAAACTTTGTTGGCTTAAAAAAGTAATGAGAATACTATTTAACAAAATTTCGCGTGAGCATTGCAAACCTCTTTTCAAGAAAGGACCACTTTTCCGAAAAGGTACGTGAAGAAAATGAAGCTCTAAATAATATAATACCAGAAAAAAATCGATGTGAAATTTTAGACATTTATTTGAGAGATCGGATAACACAATATAATTAATATATTTTAGAAAAGTTATATCCAAAAGATTGTAAAAACGTAATTAAATAAATATAAATGTGTAATCCAACATTATGTTAACATGTTACATTAACGACGATGAATAAAATTTCAAATTCATTAAATTTTTGCATAATAATGTCGCGTATTATAAAATGAAATTACAGCACCATGAAAATGTTATGTTGAAAGTATTTTTATTTTCCCATTTATGGTCAGGACAAACAAAATAACAAATGTTATGTCCACTTACATTACAAATAAACATACAATTTAAAAATAAAACATGATATTTGAATTTTAAGTAGCCATAAAAATAACAGAATACAAAACGAGACTGGTTTTAAAGTAAAAATCCTTTAATCGATATATTCTGTAGACTTTCAGATGAATGTCTGTAAAAGGTTATTACACATTTTATTTTGACTTTTATGTAAAACAAGTAACTTATTATTAAAGATGAATTAATAAATGAAAGTATCTTGATGTAAGTTTTGGAGTAACTTGATTATAATGATTTTCGACCACTTTCAATTTCACATTACAGGATTGCTACTAGTATTATGAGTACAATAATTATCAATCTTCTTTTACTTTAAGAGGATATTTATAATATTATCCTCATTTTATCTTTTATTTATTTTTTTGTTTTATTGGCCAGCCCATGATCACTTTAGTCTATCGTATTTTCCAAAATTTTCCTTCCTTTTCAACCAATATTCATTCATTCTATTCTATATTTTCATCCTATTCAATCCATTATTTAGTGGCGTGCGGGAGGGAAAGGTAGCGAGCTGGTGCTAATAAAGAGGAATGTTGGAGTGGATAACTCAGCCGGTGTCAGAGGAGATGGAGCGAAGCTAGGGTCGGGGATAGGACAAGGAGGTTCATTCCAAATGTCGAGGTGTGGATAAAGAGGACATTTGGTGATACCACCCACGAACTGACGCAGTTGCTAACAGGGTATGATTGCTTTGGGGCATATTTGATGAGGTTCAAACTTCATGAAGTACCGAAACGTCGACTGTGCGACAGTGAAGAGGATAAGTTCGTTACGCATATTTTTGAAAGATGTCCCTATTTTGGCCTCGACAGAATGGAGACATCTGAGAAGATAGGCGTTGTACAGTGGATCCCAGAAAGAGTAGGGGTAGCGATGCTGCGGGATGAGGAGAGCTGGAAGTTGGTCACTCAGTTTGCGGAGAAGGTGGTCGGGGACGGTGGAGGGAGGAGACATATGGAGATCAGCGGGATCACCCTCTTCCACAGTAAATCAATCCTGTCCCGATCTCAGCAGGTAAGGTAGTAAGGTAGGTACACTAATTTCCTGAGCTGATGATGAAAGAGATGAATGAAAGTGAGAGAGTGAGTGTTGGTCAGTGACAGCGAGGGGGAATTAGGCTACGGTTCCCTTTCGCGCCCCGCTGACAGTATGTAAATTTTTTAACTCGACATTTCCCTTGTAGTATTATAAAAACAGTTCCGAGGGAGGTGGAGGGTTCTTTGCTGATATAGGATCTAGTGGCCAGGCGGCAGGTTTTTGGTTGGCGGCCTCCTTGGGGCTGGATGAGGACGCCTCAATTGAGTCCAACACTACTTCCTCCATCGTGAGGGAGTGAACATGAGTTTTTCTCGCTGCCTCGGAAAAAAAAATCTTCGTTTCCTTTCTTCGTCTGAAAATACCTCTTTTTATAGTATTATTCTTTTGTTTCTTAGAAGTTGGGGAATTCTGATATCTAGGGAGTGAAATAACACAGGATGGTAGAAGCACAAGTGATATCAAAAGTAGAATTGTTCAAGCTAGAAAAGCCTTTGAAATGAAAAACAGCTTACTGACTATAAAAATTGATTTACAGATTAGGAAAAATTTCTTAAAACACTATGTTTGGAGTGTAGCATTATACGGGAGTGAAACGTGGGTGATAGGGGCTGTAGAAAGGAAAATGATAAAAGCTTTTGAAATGTGGTGTTACAGGAAAATGTTAAAGATTAGGTGGGTGGACAAGATAAGTAATGTAGAGGTTCTTAGGCGAGTGGATGAAAAAAGAGGTATATGGAAGCATCTTACTAGAAGAAGGGATAGGCTAGTGAGGCATATCTTAAGACATCCAGGTTTTTGGCTATCAATAACGGAGGATAATATTGAGGGAGTGAATTGTAGGGGGAGGCAAAGGTTAGAATATATAAAGGAAATTACAAAAGATGTAGGGTGTTACAGGTATGTAGATATGAAACGACTTGCGCAAGGTAGAACAAGTTAGAGAACTGCATCAAACCAGTCGAGAGACTGATGACAAAAAAATTCTGAATCCTCTAAATTTGTTTTTTAAGGTCTTCTACTCGTAGTATGATTTATAATGATTTCATGTTTTCTTTAATTTACGGGACCAAGTGCTTACTCTTTATCCCTCAGCTTTTCTACGAATTTTCATGTTTTCTATTTTCCAGTCTTCTGATTGGATGTTCTAAAAGGGATATTCTATTTTTTTAAATTATATTATTCTAATTTTATATACACATCCATACAAAAGTTTTTTTATCGTCCCTCCAATTGTAAACTCGCGAATGTGCAAATTCTCAGTTTTAGAGGAGAGCAAAAAACAAACCAATGCTTTCTTCTTTAACACACTTCGTGTATTTTCGTAACTTTACAAAGGCTGTACCTTCATAACCGAACAAGATACATATTCACGAGTTTACTACAACATGCGTTGGGTTGTATATATCAGCATGCACTAACAAACTCATATTCGCAAAATTTGCACATTCGCAAGTTTATCATTAGAGGGTCGATATAAGCATGTTCTCATAATTTTCTTTCCAGTTTGCTAAGTTTATTAATTCCTACTGTGTATTTTACATTTTACCTATAAAAAAATCTGGTGTGAAACACTCACACAACTTTCTCTTGCCAATGCAAATGATTAATAATAAACCTAACATTATTAATAAAATATTAGAAATAAACAAAAACTAACCTCAAAAACATAACCTTATTTTAATCATGAGTGAATGACGCAAAATGACAATCGAACTCAGTTTGGCTTAAAAATACGGAAAATCACGCTTTCACGCTAAACTAGGCTCTGTAGAGAAAAATGCTTTAAACAAAAGTTGTAGATCTTTTAATTTTCTATAACTTTTATTATATACACTTTTGTCGTAAAATGCATACTAAGACCGAAATGTTAAAAAAATCGATTTTTCTCACGTTTTCGTGAGAAAAAAAACAGAAAATCGCAAATTACCGCTAAACTAAGCATTATGCAAAAGAATGTTTGAAACAGAAGTTGTAGGTTTTTAAATTCTCTACAACTTTTATTATATAAGTTTTTGCGCTAAAATTTATATTAAAGCCGTAATCTTAAAAAAACAACGTTTTTACGTGAAAACAGCCTCACCGAGAATTTCAGCAAACATGGCGCCTACCCTATCTTGTAGAGAATAAAAAATTGAGTAAAATAGGCGATTTTTAAAAAAATCGTAGGACCAGTTTTTGAGAAAATCGCAAAAAACTGAAAAATTATACGAATAAACTACTACTTCCGGTTGACCGATTTTGATGAAAATGTTCGTGTCGCGTCCGGTAGTGGTATGTAACTTAAGTTTTAAGTTTCAAGTTCGTACGATGTTCCGTTCTTGAGATATTCTGTTCACACACAGACACACACACACACACACACACAGACACACACACAGACCAATCACTAAAAACATGTTTTTTGGGTTCAGGGGGTCTGAAAACGTATAGATCCGGTGAAAACTCGATTTCGAAAAATCGACATGAAAACAATACTTTCCTTCCTATATATTCATATAGGCAAGAGAAAGTAAAAACAATATAGGTTATAACTTTCTATCTAATTTTATTTTCACATGTTCAGTTTACGCTCGATTTGGTAACTCATGTCTATTATAACTTTTGTTATGAGAGGTTATTACATAAATTAAACACAATTCTATCAAATATGTCTATCATTCTTCTATCTTTTATAATGTTAATTCAGTATTAAAAGAAATCAGAGCACAATCTGATGAGATGGAATTTGGGAAGGGTTAAGGAAAATGTGAACAACCTATAATAATTCTGGGAGATAATGAACAAGTTATAATCCATTCGAAATAGCATGATAGTATTAGGAACTTAAATGGAATAAAGAACAGAGGGAATTTTGTAATGTTCCATGCGTCTGTGGTACCTCTTAGAATAATAAGAATACCACTAAGAATAATTAAAAGGGAAATTTTACTTTCGAAAAGGGACTTTTTATTCTAAAAATTTACCACCCTTCACAACCTTACTATCATGCTATTTCGAATGGACTGTATTTGCCTAATACCTGATGAAAAATAAAAAGTATTATATTTTGCACGTTTAAATAAGTAATCTGAACAAAGTCAATAATATGATTAACAATAAATAATAAATAAACTTTATTGTCACGTAAAATAAAATACATTATAGAAAACGACACGTCAAAATAATATAATAATAATAAGTAATCGTAAAAAAATAAAAAATATGCATTATTTAAGACAATTCAAAAGAAGAACAAATTGGTCAGAAACTGAATAAATATCAAGTCGGGTTCAAGAAAGGAAGATTCTACGCAGAAATGGAACCTAAAATGAGTTCCGGAAAGTTATATTTCAAGACATATAATGGTAGTTTTTGTTAATTTCAAGAAAACTTATGATTCAATCGACTGAGAAACGCTACAGAATATTTTAAAAGACTTTGAAGTGAGATCAAAACAACAGAAATTATTAAGGAAATATTAACATAGACATGATCAAAAGTAAAATTTTGAGAAGAAATCTCTGAAGAGTTTTAAATTAAAACAGGCGTTAGGTAGGGTAATGGACTGTCACCGGTTCTTTTTTAAATGTATGCTGGAGAAAGTTATTTAGGAATAGGAATTGGAACTTTCCAATAAAGAATTGTTAAACCAAGTATACACATTTGGAGGATCAAAAACCCGTATAAAGATAAACTGTCTTGCTTTTGGAGACCACCTAGCAATCGTTTCTAGGAACATGGAAACATCAATACAAATCAACGTGTGAAGGAGGTAGTTAACTCAAGAAGACGATTTTTTCAATTTAGATTTTTTTATTGCATTAATTTATAGTTTAAAATTTTCTGAATCACAGCTTGTGTTTACTTTGTACGTTGACAAAAAGTTATAAAAATATATTTTATTAATAAATATGCATGTTTTGTCGTCATAGCAACGGTTTGTTAGGTTTTTAATGTGAAATATTTATAAATCAGAAATTTATTAGTTACTAGTAACTGTAGGTTTATTTCATAAAAATAAATACATAACAATCAGATAAAAATAAATTAATTTGTAAAAAAAACAAAGCTCACTATTAACAAGGCGAGTGAAATTATTCCTAAAACTTTAAATTAAGTTTTCCGAAAATGTGTTTTTGCATGATTGTACATTCTTGGGAATTAAATATTTTGGTTTGCATCAGAGATATTTCAGTGAATTTTTTTAAATGTTCATAATTTCTTGCTCTATTATCTGTTGAATGGTTATTACAAAAAAAATTGATAAAAATTCAGTTAAAAAAATAATTTGTGAATACATAAAATCTTTTTTTTGAAAATATGGTTTTTCTTCAATTAATTTCTTGTAAGAAAAACTACATAGAACAGATAATAAACAGCAATTTTTTGTATTTTTTGCCACGAGAATCACGTTGATATCTTTCTTGGTTCCTAAGATATTTGATTCCCCGTAAAAGCATGCTTTTCTACCACACCCTTATATTAGGGACTGTAATTAATTTTTTGGCCTGGTTCAAGTGGTAGATCATTAGGTTACTAGTAAGTTACTCTTTTATTTAAAATATAAAAGTCCCGGTTTTGCTGTATGGCAGTGAAAGTTGGACCATGACGCAACGAGAGAGAACTCTAATACAAAGTGCAGAAATGAAGTTTTTAAGGGCGACGGCAGGCTATAACAGACGACATGAAACGTAATGAAAGTATTAGAGCAGAATTACAGGTCCAACCACTATTAGACGGCATTGCGCGCTACAATTCCAGGTGGTGTGAACATGTGAATAGAATGCGAGAGGAAAGACTACCAGTCCAAATATTAAGTTATGCCCCACGGGGTAGACGTGATAGAGGAAGACCGCTACGAAGATGGGTGCCGGAACAGGCTTTAGGCCTATCCGTGTTTGAGTGATGATGATGATATAATGATAAATTATAGCCAGTGGTTTTCATTTTCATTTTCTGGGTCGACAACCCCCTTATAAGAACAAGCAGAAAAAGCAGGACTACAGATTTCTTTTGAGCAAACTAAATACACAACGAACATAAAAACAACCCCGCGTCACTTAAAGACACAGTACGAAAAAAAATGGGAAAATTTACATATATATATATATATATATATATATATATATATATATATATAGGCCTATATATAGCTTCAAGTACCTCGGGGAGATAATAAAACCAAAGACCTGCGAAAAGGAAGCGACAACAACATATGAGGAAAGATGACCGGTGCATTTCAAGGAACTTACCACTTGTATAATAAGAAAGCATTCTTTAGATTAGACATTATGATACTGCGATAAAACCTACCTGTGTTAAACAATCAGGACCAAAATTATTTCCTGAACAAGTACAGTAAAAAACAAAACACGGTAGTGAGAATCTTTAATAATAATTAATATAAATTAATTTAGCAATACATTTTTGCGGAGATAATGGAAGATAATGACTAGATGGTCAATCGGCAAATTCATCTAGAATTAACTAGAAATTCCCGAATAACTTGTCAAATTACATAATCAAAACAGTTGAAGATTATTAGCAAATTATTTTATTAATATATCTCTTTCCTACTATATTTTATTATAGTAATTAAAATATAAAACAATTAAAATCTATTAAGTTGTTATATTACCAATTATTATCTTGTTAAGATAATGTTTATGTCAAATCTTTTTTTACATAAGAACTAAAAATCAGGTTTGTTATCTCACAAATTTCAGTCTCTATTTACATAAACTAAAGATCAATGAGACAGGAAATCTATAACTTTTAGTTAATTACAAAAAAAGGAAGTTCAGTTTAAAAATAAAAGTAAATTAAAATAAAATTTGTAGTAAAAGTTAAGTGGATTATGTTCACCATTAATTATAATATATATATTTTTTTAGAAGATATCAAATTAGTTATATATTATGTTGTTTCTTGTAATATTAATTCATAGAAAACTGTTCCTTTTTCATTTTTTTTACTTTACAGGAAATAATTCGGGTTTTCTATACCTAAATGTTAAAAAGTTTCTAAATAACATATGTAATGTTATGGTTTAATTTTCACTGACAATTCCGCTTCCGGCTTATTTGATAATACGTATTAACTTATTAAAAACATCTGGTGTGAAACCCTCACATGACTTTCTCTTGCCAATATAAATAATCAAAATCATAATCTGTAGTTAATCATTAGTAGACAACGTAAAATGAAAAAATCTGGTGTGAAACACTCACACAACTTTCTCTTGTCAATGCAAATGATTAATAATAAACCTAACATTATTGATAAAATATTAGAAATAAACAAAAACTAACCTCAAAAACATAACCTTATTTTAATCACGAGTGAATGACGCAAAATGACAATCGAACTCAGTTTGGCTTAAAAATACGGAAAATCACGCTTTCACGCTAAACTAGGCTCTGTAGAGAAAAATGCTCTAAACAAAAGTTGTAGATCTTTTAATTTTCTATAAATTTAATTATATACACTTTTGTCGTAAAATGCATACTAAGACCGAAATGTTAAAAAAATCGATTTTTCTCACGTTTTCGTGAGAAAAAAAAAACAGAAAATCGCAAATTACCGCTAAACTAAGCGTCATACAAAAAAATGTTTGAAACAGAAGTTGTAGGTTTTTAAATTCTCTACAACTTTTATTATATAAGTTTTTGCGCTGAAATTTATATTAAAGCCGTAATCTTAAAAAAACAACGTTTTTACGTGAAAACAGCCTCACCGAGAATTTCAGCAAACATGGCGCCTACCCTATCTTGTAGAGAATAAAAAATTGAGTAAAATAGGCGATTTAAAAAAAAATCGTAGGACCAGTTTTTGAGAAAATCGCAAAAAACTGAAAAATTATACGAATAAACTACTACTTCCGGTTGACCGATTTTGATGAAAATGTTCGTGTCGCGTCCGGTAGTGGTATGTAACTTAAGTTTCAAGTTTCAAGTTCGTACGATGTTCCGTTCTTGAGATATTCTGTTCACACACAGACACACAGACACACACACACACAGACCAATCGCTAAAAACATGTTTTTTGGGTTCAGGGGGTCTGAAAACGTATAGATCCGGTGAAAACTCGATTTCGAAAAATCGACATGAAAACAATACTTTCCTTCCTATATATTCATATAGGCAAGAGAAAGTAAAACATAACCTAATTCTAATTAATTTTGAGTGAATGATTCAAAATTAAAATAAACCTCTGTAGAAACTTAAAAATACCGAAAATCACTAATTGACGTTAAACTAAGCTCTGTAGAAAAATCTGTTTTGAATAGAAGTTGTTGGTTTTTAAAATTTTCTATAACTTTTGTTGTAGTCTATAGCTACACTTTTGTCGTAAAATGCATAACTAAGGCCGCAATCTTCAAAAATTCCGTTTTTACCTATTTTGATAAAAAAATAATACAGAAAATCACTAATTGACGCTAAACTAAGCGTTGTAGAAACAAAAATATTTAACATAAAATTTGTAAGTTTTGTAATTTTGTACAATTTTAATTACCTATAGGCCTACATCTTTGCCCTAAAATGCATATTAGGGCTGCAATTATTAAAAAAAAAACTTTTTTTACTACGAAACCACAGGCCTCTCAAGAATTTTAGCTAACACGGCGCTTACCCTATCTTGTAGAGCATAAAATTGTAATTAAAGTCTGGTATTTGGTGTTCTTAGTAGCCTATATCAAAAGTTATAGAAAATTAAAATACCTACAAATTTTGGTTCAAGTACTTTTTCTGCAGAACTTAGTTTAGTGTCAATTAGTGATTTTCTGTATTTTTAAGTCGAATAGAGGTTGATTTTAATTTTTTGTTATTCACTCATGATTAAAATTAGGTTATGTTTTTCATATTACATTGTTTATTCATGATTAAACATATGTTATATGGGTCCTTATTTACATTGGGAAGAGAAAGTCGTGTGAGTGTTTCACACCAGATTTTTATTTGTATAGTCGTGATTAAGCATTCACCCTGTAAGGTTCTATAAGGAAATAAATGTTTTAAGCTTAGGTTTCCGTGACGTAGCGAGCGGGTTTTTTTTATTAGCTACTAGATAAATATTTAGACTGACTGAACAAATATTAAATTTTTAAGATACTACAGTATTGGAAACTCTTGGATTTATTGAAGCTATTGCAGAACAATCTAATTACATTGGTATTAACATTTTCGTCTTTCAATTACAGTTAATGAAGCTAAGAATTATTTTAATGGCGATTCAAAATGCTTTATTACAACCAAAAAACTTGTGTAATAACTTAAAAGCAATGATTACAGTTCATATTACGAACATGATACATTGAAATGCAATATAAAAATATATTTTTTATAGTTGTAAATGTAATTAATGATTATATAGATCGCGGGAATCGGAACTATAATAATAAAAACATTTGAAAAATTAAACTTAATTGCAAAGTTTCATATTTAAGTAAAGTAATTACTTATTAACTTTAACAGTAAATTACTATAATTACGAAGTAAAGTTCCCTTTGAAAAAACACTCTCACGATAACGTTATGAAAATTATTATTTATTTGTAGTTCTTTTTCGTAATATAGTAATTTGATTAAAGTATTATTACTGCGATTTTTCAGCTAAAATTTACAGTTTTATAACCATCAAGAAAACGGATTGGCGTTCTGTAACTTCGAAGATTTGGTGGCCCTGAAACAGCCGTTTGATTGGTAAGAAAAGAGCTTCTCTGATTGGAGGTGGCGATGTCTTTTCTGATTGGTCGAACTTACGTCACTGCCCTTGTACATACATGATGGTATGGCTCAGTACAGTATTTTAGACTTTGAATAAACTAAAAAAAATCTTAGGTTTCATGTTTCAAGTTCGTACGATTTTCCGTTATTCTGTTCACACACACACACACGCGCGCGCGCACAGACAGCCCAATCGCTAAAACATGTTTTTTGGGTTCAGGGGTTCTGAAAACGTGTGAATCTGGTGAAAACTCGATTTCGAAAAATCGACATGAAAACAATACCTACCTCCTTCCTATATATTCATATAGGGAAGAGAAAGGAAAAATCTTGTAATTCAACAAATAATATTGGTTTGTTTTGTGCCAATAACAGGTAGGGGAAGTGTTAAATTATTTGCCCTCATTCTGCCAGTTCCAGGGCTACAAAAAATACTTCTGTTTCTTATCACACAGTCAGCCAATATGACTGAACCTTTTAGGAACAGAAGAGATAGAGATGTAGAAGACACTAGTCAGAATTATCTCCTCTGAGATTAATGTATTTCATTATACAGCCTGACCGTGTGGTGAATGAAGTGAAGGTGTCATTTGCAGAGTGGAAAGTAACTTTTCAGAGGGTCTATCATGCTGATAACCATACTTTTCCAATCAGTGAGTAAGGCAATTGTAAACCACTCCATTTTTTTTTTTTTACTTATTAAAGCCTCTAGAGGTTCAAACTGGCCTTACGGCTGATGACCTAAACAACAACAATATTGGTTTCTAAATTGCTATTAAAGAATTATCGTCATTTCCTTTTAAGTTATTCTTTCAACTAAGCACAACTTATTTATTATAAGTAGAAATAAGAAAATCTCTTTAATACAATAAGGAAAATTAAAACAGGAAATAATTATCATAAATTGAAGTCCCAATAATTTATAAAATCACATAGAATAACAAATACAGCTAATGTATTTATAAATAAATAAATAACTATATTTATGTAATTTTAATAAAATCAGATATTTTCTCTTAAGGTATGCAACCGCAGAATTAATTTGATAGAACTTTGCAAAGTAACTTATGTATTGGGAAAGTATAAGGGTAAAGGTCATCGATGTTTTAAAGGCCTATTATAAATGATATTATAGGGACTATAATGTATCACGTCATAAGAATGTGGGTTGATAAAATGTAATATTGTGTAGTATATAGCCTATCATTAATTAGTAATGACGAATCAGAATTCAGAATACAATGTAAATATTTAAAAAGAATCTACCAATCAGAATCTTTGTTCTATATTATCATTAATATTAATGGTATAAGAAGAAAGTATGATTTTTTTTCAGACCACACATGTTTTTTTTCAATTTACTTTTCTTTTTTTCATTATTTTATGTATGATTCCTTCTATTTTGAGGTTAACTTTATGTAGTTGTATATACTGTATACAATTTAATTTCGCCTACTGAAATATGTAGATTATTAGTTTTATTTCTCTAGTGCGTTCTATTTTTTATTAGGCTTCTGTTTAACATCCTTATAGACAGACCTACGCAATTTAGAGAAAGTTAAGTATATAATTAAATTTTTATTATTATTTTTTTAATCGGTAATATGTGTATGTTGCAATATGTTAAATTTAAGAACAATAAGTAACTCCATCATCCAATGAGATGAAAATTATTTGTTTAGTTTCTCAACAATCAAAACCTTTTTAACAGTTTATTTACTTTACCAGAACATGATACGTACAATACAACCTCGGTTAATCGGACTAATGTCGGTGTATTCCAATCCGGATAAGACGGAATGTTGTAAAATACAATATTACAGACATAAACATAAGTAGTTTACTGTCATATGTATGTATAATTTCAAAATAAACTTACAGTACAATAAATACTAACAACAAAATTTTATGTAATGTAATAATGTACATGAACGCAGAATACTCAGAACGTGCATAAACAAGAAGCACAAGGTAGACAATCACTACAGACTTTTGCCTAACGGTCAAGTCTATAGAGACATAGAACCAATAACAGTGGCCATGCGCAAGAAACGACTGTCGTACTTTGGACATATTACACGTTTGTCGTAAAATGCACTCTAAGAACGCAATCTTAAAATTTCCATTTTCAACCGATTTTGATGAACAAAATTCAGAAAATTACTAATTGACGCTAAACTAAGCGTTGTAAAAAAACCACTTCAAATAAAAGTTGTAGGTTTTTAATTTTCTACAACTTTAATTATTATAAAAATTAAATTTTAACATCAGCTGTTAAACAGGTGATGCGCGGCGACGGCTTTACTTCTAGACCAACCCGTTGGGTTATTCGATTTAAAATTTTTAGAAATCGTATAATTTCTAATATCATGGTTTTAAGTTTAGTTTTCAAATCTTTTGTACTGTCTATTAAATAAAAGAAGAGAACACCTACCCTGGGACATGGTCTTTTAGCCATAGTTAGGCAGGTCAATTTCCTCTACCTCGTACATTGTGAATTGCTGTAAATGTATTGTAGCTTTCCAAAAGAGTATGTATGGGTATAAAATATGTATGGGTAAAAATATAAGAAAATAAATAAAGTTCATTTTATAAAGTATCATTAAAAAGACTTTTTATCATACTCAGAAAATCTGTAGTTTGGGCATGGGTGTTGAAGCCTGGAAGTTTGTCCCACTAGGTCTTTGTGTACTGGAAGAATAGCTGTATCTAATGCAAAGGTGGCTGGTGTTGTCTTGTGTTTACCTAATACTCGTATATTTGATGTAATTAAAGTGTACAATATAGGCACTAATAAGCTGCCCTGAGTTCCTCAGGGTATCACTAATTTTATTTAGTGATGACTGCTACGAACAAATTTTGACAGAAGATATTCGATTTGAAAAGTACGATTTTAAAACTAAGAAGAAAGAGTGAAGTAATAATACGTATTTTAATTACTTTATTATTATTTTTTTGACTTCAAGTTTATTTTTATTTACAACTGTACAATTTTTAAAGCACAACTAGTAAATGAGATGGAATGAATGAGGAATGGCGGGAATGTGACGTGAATGTGAATCGATCCAGAGACCGAATTCGGCGTAAAATTTTTCAAGGAATGTGGTGCCAATTTTTAATGATAATGATTTATAAACTATGATGAATGATTTTCTTTTTTATGAAATGAAACAGGCATGACAAGTTAAATAGAAATTTTTTCTATTATTTTTATGGTGGTCGGAGAAGATCCCTATTCCACATTCGTTTCAGTCGTCTGACAACAGAGAGATCGTTAGTTGAAAGAGATTGGACATTTGGATTTATGTGGTCAATTATCTTTGTGTGTAATGAGTTGTATGTTGCGTTTACAATATCTCGAACCGTTGGTATTTTCAGGTCTTTGTGAAGGGTACGATTGGTTACGTAAAAATCTGGTGTGAAACACTCACACAACTTTCTCTTGCCAATGCAAATATTAACAATATAACCTAACATTAGTAATAAAACATTAGAAATAAACAAAAAACTAACCTCTAAAAATATAACCTTATTTTAATCATGACTAAAAGACGCAAAATGAAAATCAAACTCAGTTCAGCTTAAAAATACGGAAAATCATTCTTTCACACTAAACTAGGCTCTGTAGAGAAAAATGCTTTAAATAAAAGTTGTAGATCATTTTATTTCCTATAAAATTAGTTATATACACTTTTGTTGTAAAATGCACACTGAGACCGTAAACTTAAAAAAATAGATTTCTTACAGGTTTTCGTGAGAAAAAAATAGAAAATCGCTAATTACTGCTGAACTAAGCGTTATACAAAAAAATTTTTGAAATAAGAGTTGTAGGTTTTTAAATTCTCTACAACTTTTATTATATAAATTTTTGCGCTAAAATTTATAATGAAGCCGTAATCTTAAAAAAAACCATTTCTTTACGTGAAAACAGCCTCACCGAGAATTTCAACAAACATGACGCCTACCCTATCTTGTAGAGCATAAAAAATTTAGTAACACCAGGTGATTTTAAAAAAATTCGTAGGACCAGTTTTTAAGAAAATGGCAAAAAAGTGAAAAATTACACGAATAAACTACTACTTCCGGTTGACCGATTTCGATGAAAATGTTCGTGTCGGGTCTGGTAGTGGTATGTAACTTAAGTTTCAAGTTCGTACGATGTTCCGTTCTTGAGATATTTTGTGCACACACACACACACACACGCATACACACACACACGCATACACACACACACGCATACACACACACACACACACGCACACACACACACACACACACACACACACACACACACACACACACACACACACACACACACACACACACACACACACACACACAGACCAATCGCTAAAAACATGTTTTTTGGGTTCAGGGGGTCTGAAAACGTGTAGATCCGGTGAAAAATCGATTTCGAAAAATCGACATGAAAACAATACTTTCCTTCCTATATAATCATATAGGCAAGAGAAAGTAAAAAGGTGCGTTTGCTATTGCTCTAAGTGCTTTTGACTGGTATCGTTGAAGAATATTAGTACAGTATTGTGATAGGCTCCAAACATTGGTCCACCATATAGCCAAATTGGCCGTACTTGTAATTTAGAGAGGATGACTTTTAAGTGTAGAGGTAGCGAGGACTTGCGACCTAAGACGTAATACAACATAAGAAACCGTGAGTCTGAGATTGAATTACCTTGTGTGTGTAGTTTAGGTCATCAGCCGAAAAGCTGGTTTGAACCTCTAGAGGTTTTACTAAGTAAAACGAGGAGTGAGGTGGTTTACCATTGCCTTCCTCACTGAGTGGAAAAGTACGCTTATCAGCATGCCGGGCCCTCTGAAAAGCACAAATTTTCCACTCTGCAAATGACACCTTCACTTCATTCATCACAGGGTCTGGCTGTATAATGAAATTCATTACTTTCAGAGGAGATAACTTTGATTAGTGTCTTTTACACCTCTACCTCGTCTGTTCTTTAATGATTCAGTCATTTAATTGGCTGACCATGTGATAAAAAACAGAACTATTTATTTTAGCCCTGCAACGAATAGATTGAGTGTAAATAATTTGACACTCCACCTGTCTCTTACCTTATTAGTCACCAAATAATAAAATGTTGATTAATATTAAACCTTAGATCTTTAACAATGATACTTCTAACAAGATTTTCTGATCGTAGAACATTTTAATTTAATGTTATTTTAAATTTCTATCACATTGTAACTTTAAACTACTAATAAATTATAACCGTTTTCTAATTTGTGAATATTTATTTTAGTTGAACCACTTTCTTTATTATTTAAATTAATTTACTTTATTGTATTTGTGTGAAAATGGTTGGTGTTTCACAGTTTATTTTCTTTTAAATAAATTAAAGAAATGCAATCAGTCCATGACCATGGCGGTTATCAGCGCGTAAATTTTTTTCTAAGCTTGCCACCAGAAACCATACACTTTTAATTGTAACAATTTCCTTGAAATCAGACCTACTTTCCAAATTTTTTCTTCGTTGAAATTCAGTTGGCTATTATTTAAATTTATTTGATATAATACAAATAATGTTTTCTCATGATATATTAGATTGTATTGTAAGATAATTTCTCAATCAGATTTCTAAATAGATTTGTCAAATATTTGTTTAAAAGTTTATATTTTATTTAAAAGGACCTGACCTGTAACTGGAAGTTTGAAAAAATATAATTTTTTGGTTTTTAATTTAAAGTATTTATGATTTTCTTCTGGGTAAAATAGTATTAAGTTTATTTTGGTACGATTGTTAATATTTTTAAAGTTAACGTTCCATAATTAAGTAATGCAAAAAAAGTTCAATTTTGACAATAGTTTTTTTGGTATTTTTGAAGGGAATTTTTAACCTATAAAAGGATATTTCATCCATCATTATTATTGTCTTGACTGGATATTTCTCTCTAATATCCATTTATTTCTAAGCTTGCCACCAGAGACCATATAGGCCTACTTTTAATTGTAACAATTTCCTTGAATTCAGCCCTACTTTCCAAATTTTTTTCTTCGTTGAAATTCAGTTGGCTATTATTTAAATTTATTTGGTATAATACAAATAATGTTTTCTCATGATATATTAGATTGTATTGTAAGATAATTTCTCAATCAGATTTCTAAATAGATTTGTCAAATATTTGTTTAGAAGTTTATATTTTATTTAAAAGGACCTGACCTGTAACTGGAAGTTTGAAAAAATATAATTTTTTGGTTTTTAATTTAAAGTATTTATGATTTTCTTCTGGGTAAAATAGTATTAAGTTTATTTTGGTACGATTGTTAATATTTTTAAAGTTAACGTTCCATAGTTATTAAGTAATGCACAAACAGTTCAATTTTGAATATAGATTTTTTCTTATTTTTAAAGGGAATTTTAACCTATAAAAGGATACATCATTATTTTTGTCATGACTGGATACTTTCCCCTAATATCCATTTATTTCTAAGCTTGCCACCAGAGACCATATAGGCTACTTTTAATGAATTGTTATGGGCAAAAAGGATATTCAAAAAGGAGTAACTGAAGTAAAATTTAATGTAACATGAAATGGCTTTTAGAATACAAAAATTATCAACGAGAAAATAATGAAGTAATTAATTAATCTTGTTTCCAGTTTAGTATAAGCTAATTGATTGTACGAATATTAATTACTTTCACTAGTTGTTTTTTAGTGAGTGTGTGTATACGAGCATAACGGTATCCATTTTATGGAATTTTATTACGCAACTTTTATAATTTTATTTATTATTTGTAATTTCATCTTTTGTGTATGAGTATTGCATACTAAATTATGTTATTATTAATTATTATCATTGTTTATTATTATTACTCAGCAGTTGCAGTAACTCTACCTGTACAACTTCCGGTAAAGTATCCTCTTTACATTTTACTTTTCGTTTCCGGTTTGACTACAAACTAACTCTCACTTTATTTAAATTATAATCATTATTTATTTACTTATTTTAAATATAATTAATTAAGTTCGTTAAATCATTTTAAATGTATTTATTCTTGTGTTATGAAATAGTTTTTGTTACAGGAAATTTTTATTATAGTATTGGATGTATTTTGTAATACGTATATGAAGGAAAGATCTTTCGGATGTATACGAGATGTATATACAGACAGGTGGAGTGTCAAATTTTTTACACTCAATCTGTTCGTTGCAGGGCTAAAATAAATAGTTCTGTTTCTTAACACATGGTCAGCCAATTAAATGACTGAATCATTTAAGAACAGAAGAGGTAGAGGTGTAAAGACACAATCAGAGTTATCTCCTCTGAAAGTAATGAATTTCATTATACAGCCAGACCCTGTGGTGAATGAAGTGAAGGTGTCATTGGCAGAGTGGAAAATATGTGCGTTTCAGAGGGCCCGGCATGCTGATAAGCGTACTTTTCCACTCGGTGAGGAAGGCAATGGTAAACCACCTCACTCCTCGTTTTACTTAGTAAAATCTCTACAGGTTCACCAGCCTTTTGGCTGATGACCTAAACAACAACACGAGATATGGCTATTAAATAACGAGACTAACATTGTAGAAATTTTTTTTTATTATTTCATACATAATCACTTATTGTCACCTTCAATATACACTCCTTCTCTATCTCTACAACGTTCCATGCGAATTTTCCATTGTTGGAAACAGTGCTGGAAGTCAACTTCTATCAGCTTATTCCGGACACGTGCCGCTTTCTCTTTTACAGCTGCCACAGACTCAAATCTTTTCCCTTTTAATGCAGATTTTACCTTAGGGAACAGGTAGAAGATAATAACATGTGATGAAACGTGGTTTTTTACTTATGATCCGGAAACGAAGTGCCAATCCATGAACTGGAAGAGCCAGCAAACAACCCTCCGAGGTTGGTGGAGAGTTGTTTGCTGATGTCGGATCAAGTGGCCAGGCGATGGGTTTTTTGTTGGTAAGACGGTTGCGGCCTCCTTGGGGCTGGACGAGGAAGCCTCAATTGAGTCCAACACTACTTCCCCCATCTTGAGGGAGTGGAACATGAGTTCCACTCGCAGGTCTCGCCGCCTCGGATAAAAAAAGGTCACGAAAATGAGAGGGTCTGGTGGCAGTTTGAGTTTTCACTTCTGCATTTTGGTTGCTCGCGAATCGGTGGGTTGTTACTACAAGATGGCTTCTCGGTCGCCTGCCGAGATCGTACAACTGACTTTTTACAGTAGTCTATTTAAATTATGATTTATGTAAAAGTAACAGAACGTAAGTTTAAACATTAGATTATTGAAAAGAATCATAAAATCTTCTGTTTTAATGCTTCGATATGACCTATCACCCACAGAAGATCCGTTTTGGTATGTCCCGATAATAAGATGGTCTGGTGGCAGTTTGGGTATTCACTACTTCATTCGTTCATTTAATCTTGAAAAATATTTGGTTATACAAAAAGTCTCTTAATACCTGTGTTACTTTTGATATAGTCCAAGTAAATTTAACAAGTTCATCCATCCAAAATAGGTGGCAAGTAAAAATATGTTTGGTGCGATGGAATGGCGCCCATTTTGTTTACTCGCTTATCTACGGGTTGTTACTACAAGATGGCCTCTCGGTCGCTTGCCGAGATCGTACAACTGACTTTTTCCAGGATTTAAAAATTATGATTTATATAAAAGCGACAGAATGGTACGTTTTAAGTGATATAATATTATAAACATGCTTGAAACATCACAGTTAAAGATAAAACTTTTATGTACAGTATCTCACACAAAATTCATAAAATAATTTTATTTTTATTTTACAGATCAAGTCACGTGACCTGTAACTTTATTGTCTTTTACCTTTATTCTTTACAAATGAACACGCACACTCACAATAATTTATATACATAAGATAATAATAAAACACAATAAATATAAAAAACATTTTATCCATAAAAGTCAGTAAGATATTTTATTTTTAAATTATTGAGTAAAATGACTATGAATTGATATTGTACGCACATTTTTCTCAATACACACGCAACCTTGTTGTTGTTATTATTGTTTTGAGGTTATATTTCATAATATATTTTATAATACAGTATATTACAAAAGAAATAGGCATACAATTGATTATTGTATTTTATTTTTTATTTTGGGCGGAAAGCCGCGCCTACATGTTGACTATATTATGTAGGCCTTTTTAACAATCGATACTGGGTGAAACAAACAAATATCAACTTACAAATTTTAAGATTGTCTTTTATTTTACACTAACGGACCTGTACTCGCTTCGCTTCGTCGACTAAAAATGTTGTACCTACAATAAAAGCGAAACTAAATTAATAGCGAACCTCCCCCTTGGCTTCGCACGAACTATAAAAAAGTTTTCATTAAGTAACTTTGTTTCTGCTGAACGCAGTATTTTTCCCCAATTGAAAGCCCCATAATATTTTCATTGGTTAAAATATTAACAGTATTTGTAATACCTCATCATACACAACATTTTTTGACTTATTTCCAGTCGTTATTAAAATGTATCGATTGCCAGAATTACCAGTTCTTGTCAGACCCACATGGGCCTATAACGGCCATGCATCAACCATTAGGCCTATTTGCACAAATCTAACCCTACGAATTTAAATGTTTGCCCTTAAGTAATAATCTTGATTGATCTTTATTAAAGATTATTTCAAGCCTCTATCCAAAAACCGTTTCAATAAAAATAGCGCGTTTTGAATTTTTAACGTGTTTTTGTAATGTGTGTTGGTAATCCACGTCAGTCGTCTGTCGAGGTTAACAAACAAAGAAATTAATGTATTTTAAAAATTATTATTAGGAATTCAATTAGGTGTCTCGTTTTGGAAACTTAGATTCTGGGTAATGATAAAAAGTTAGCGTATTTTCTTTAAACGATTGAAGAATTTTCGTTTTCCATAATAACACTAAAAGATGTTTTAAATTTCTTCGAGTGTTTTATCATCTAGATTTAATCTAACAAACGAATAAATAATGCTATTGGCAGGTTTACATGATTTTAGATGTTTGTTTACAATAACCCGTTAACAACAATAATAAACAAACTCAATAAACATAATAAATAAACATCAACAATAACTTTTTTATTATTGTGAAAGATTACAAAATGATTGGCATTTTGGTTTTGAGTAGAACAGCACTCAGTAAAAGGACACTGAAGGGACTTTACATAAAAAGACTTAATTAAAATGAATGATAATTAGAAAAAATAAGATTTTTACTTTCTCTTCCCCTATATGAATATATAGGAAAGGCGGCCAGGCGGCGGGTTTTTGGTTGGTAAGGCGGTTGCGGCCTCCTTGGGGCTGGACGAGGACGCCTCAATTGAGTCTAACACTACTTCCCCCATCGTGAGGGAGTGAACATGAGTTTTTCTCGCCACCTAGGATAAATAAAAGGTATAGATACTGAAGTCACGAGATTGCCTTTTGCGTATTTATGGGCTGTGAGGAAGGGAAGCGAATTATTTGCAGTGCTGCAACCTCAGTGAAACATTACTCATACATTTCGCTACCGTGCAGTTTCTAGATACATTTTGTAAGCTGTGGTTTTTTCCGAGAAAATGTTTTCTTCATACACCTTATAAGAAATAAATATGACCTGTGATATTGCCTTTAGCGTAATTACATGACTAGAAATGTTTGATTTACTGTAATTACGAATGAATCCCCTTCTTTACTATTGCTGTCATCGGCTTTTTCATTATCAGTCTCTCTAGTATCTACCTAACCGGTTTCTTTTTTTACCAGGTGTGAACAAAACTGTTAAAGAATAGCTTCTTCACGTCCTTAATTTCCTTTTTTATTTTTCGAATTGTGGAAAGAGGAACATCACAGTCGTTAGCCGCTGGCTCACGGCTTTTGTTAAGAGGCACGGATAGGCATTTTTGTTTAGCTTCAACTTTACATTTTATTACATTGCGTTTAGCACTGTGAATAGTTCGACCACGTTTTCGAGAAACCAACATTTGTGTTTACGGTAACAAACAGTTATATTCGTACAGTTAACCTACAAAAGGTTCCACGATATACTGTATATGCTCTGGGTATAGTATAAGTTGTTATGTTTGTCGTCCTAAAATGAAAGCAGTCGCGCATGCGCACTGATGCTTTCCCCCTTTACCCCTCGTTGCAAAGGAGGACAAATTCGTGACTCAAGTGACTATATTAATAAAGTGACTATTAATAAAATTTGTATTATTTTTTGAACACCCAGTACTGATTAGCTGCACCTTAACAAAACTTATTGAATTTCAATTCTTTGTTTTATTACTCTGCTTTAATAATAATGCGATGTAATTATTACATCACAGCTATGTTTATTTATCTAGGAATTTGTAACTGTTCAAGCTTTTGCTCACGTTGTCAGAAACCTCCTCTTGACATTACATGAACACTTGGATGATAATATCGACGAACATAATTTGTTGAATTCATACAGGATGATATTTAGTCAATTTTTCTTTAAACAAAATGCTTATCTTCAAAAATACTAAGGTACCTATATATTATATATTAAAGGGAACACAGCCCTCTAAACAAATAATATTTATTAATATTCTTTTTTTCGACCTCAGTTTGGCTTAAAAATACGGAAAATCACTCTTTCACGCTAAACTAGGCTCTGTAGAGAAAAATGCTCTAAAGAAAAGATGAAGATCTTTTAATTTTCTAAAAATTTTATTATATACACTTTTGTTGTAAAATGCATACTAAGGCCGAAATCTTAAAAAACTAAAAAAAAAAATTCTGTTTTTATTGAAACGTAGTAAATTACTAGTTTTTTATTTTTACAAAAGTTAATTTTTTTGACTTATGGGCTTTCTGAAATGACCGATTCAATAATAAACTAATCCTAATCTAATTGAGATCTGTAACTAATTACTTATTATTAGTAATTAATAATCTGTAACTGTAATAAATCTGTAACTAATCCTAAACTGTAACTGAATTTTAAACTAAAAATCTGGTGTGAAACACTCACACAATTTCTCTTGCCAATGCAAATAATTAACAATAAACCTAATATTAGGAATAAAACGTTAGAAATAAAAAATCACCCTCAATAAACATAATCTAATTTAATTCATGAGTGAAAGACGCAAAACGTAAATCTACCTCAGTTTGGCTTAAAAATACGGAAAATCACTCTTTCACGCTAAACTAGGCTCTGTAGAGAAAATGCTCTAAAGAAAAGATGAAGATCTTTTAATTTTCTAAAAATTTTATTATATACACTTTTGTTGTAAAATGCATACTAAGGCCGAAATCTTAAAAAAATCGATTTTTTACACGTTTTCGTGAGAAAAAAAACAGAAAATTGCTAATTACCGCTAAACTAAGCTTTATACAAAAAAAATGTTCGAAATAAAAGTTGTAGGATTTAAATTCTTTCCTTTTTTATTATATATTTAACACTATATATTTACAATATTTTATAATATTAATATTATATATTTACATTTTTGCGGTAAAATGCATACTACAGCCGCAATCTTAAAAAAACAATTTTTTACGTGAAAACAGCCTCACGAAGAATTTCAGCAAACATGGTGCCTGCCCTATCTTGTAGAGCATAAAAAATTTAGTAAACCAGGTGATTTTTAAAAAAATCGTAGGACCAGTGTTTAAGAAAATGGCAAAAAAGTGAAAAATTACACGAATAAACTACTACTTCCGGTTGACCGATTTTGATGAAAATGTTCGTGTCGGGTCCGGTAGTGGTATGTAACTTAAGTTTCAAGTTTCAAGTTTGTACGATGTTCCGTTCTTGTGATATTCTGTTCACACACACACATACACACACACACGCGCGCGCGCACACACACACATACACACACGTGTGTGTGTGTGCGCTACCAATCGCTAAAAACATGTTTTTTTGGGTTCAGGGGGTCTGAAAACGTGTAGATCCAATGAAAACTCGATATCGAAAATCGACATGAAAACAATACTTTCCTTCCTATGTATTCATATAGGCAAGAGAAAGTAAAAATGAAATTCCCTTAAAAAATCATCAGAAGAATTTTCTGTGAATGATAGGCCTATATATCTACTTCTAATTCGTCCAGAAAATCTTCAATAAATAAATATGACAGCCAATGAATGACTAGAAATATCCAGAATCTGTTTAACTGACCTTTAACATAACTGACCTTTGACATACGTAAGTCAGACATATTTAAAAAAATATCCTGGAAATACAAATTATTTCTTTTAGTTCAGCAATTCATGTTATTCATTTGCTGCAAAAAAAAAAAAATATAAAAACGGTTAGACGTATGACTAGATATTAATTACATTTTTTACCGTTACGTTGGTAAGCCTGTTTATTTTTATTATTAGTTTAATAACTATTCAGTTATGTGGATATATTTTTATTTTCATATTAACAGATAAACTAGATTATTTTATATTTCTCGAGTATATTTTATTATTTAATAATTTATATAGGCTACATTAGTACGAGTAATTCAGCTACTGGATGTCCGAGAAGTAATCAAAGATCGTAATGATGTATATAAATTTTAAAATTTTATTTTATTTATTTTTATTGTAGGCTACATTGGAGCACTTGAATCAATTGATACACATTTAAGTCGTCAAAGTATGAGCTAGAGATTTGGCTTTCAGCTTCCTCTTCTGCTCCCGAAACTTTTCCATTCTCAACGACCTGGCTGCCTTTTGTTCACCAGTTATGGTGTGTTTTCCTTCAAACGTTTTTAGTTCTAGTCTCATGTCTCTGTTCTTTAGAATCCTCTTCTTCTCTCTGTCTGCAATTTGTTCCATCGTTGTACCTAACTCCTGTAAATCATCTTGGACCTCCTTAAACTAATAGTTCTTAGTTTTATTTTTCCAGTTGAAGAGCTATTTTTTTTATTATATTTATTGTAAATAAAATTTAAAAAAAACACACCAGAATTATCATAGAATTGAATATGCATGAATTGTTGTTTGTGTGAGAGGCTGGTTTGACCCTGTAGAGGTTTTACTAAGTAAAACGAGGAGTGAGGTGGTTAACAATTGCCTTCCTCACTGAGTGGAAAAGTATGCTTATCAGCATGCCGGGCTCTCTGAAAAGAACATATTTTCCACTCTGTAAATGACACCTTCACTTCATTCACCACAGGGTCTGGCTGTAGAATGAAATTCACTACTTTCAGAGAAGATAACTCTGATTAGTGTATTTTACACCTCTACCTCTTCTGATCTTTAATGGTTCAGTCACCATATGATAAGAAACAGAACTATTTATTTTAGCTCTGCAACGAACAAGTGCAATGCATGAATTATCAACTTAAAATGAAATACCCCTAAAAAAATTATCAGAATAATTTTCTGCGAATAATATATCTACTTGTAACTCGTCCAGAAAATTTCCAATAAATAAATATTGTACTTCTACTAAAAAAAACCCATAAAACAATTTTCTGCGAATAATTTATCTACTTGTAACTCGTCCAGAAAATTTCCAATAAATAAATACGACAGCCGATAAGTGATCTAGAAACATAAAGAATCTGGTTAACACAAAGAGACACGCTTTCGTATCTTTACCAAATCGTCAGCTAATTATAATATTTAAAATTTATAATATAATTTTACAGAGATGTGTATAAATGTATATAGCCTATGTAAATTTTTAATTATAACGAGCTGACGGTTTGGTAAAGCCACGATAGCAATTCTTCGGTAAGTGTTCTTACTTTTTCTTGAAAAAACCGTGTAGAAATAATTAATGGATGTATTCTTGGCAATATTTATACATTTAAGTTATGATTAAAGTTTTCCCATTTACGGAGGGTTTGTCATAGAGAATGACCGAATAATTTAAAAATCGAAAGAAAAAATCTTGTTCAAATAGGCTTTGTTTTTAATCCTTAACGTGTGTACGTTGCAATCTGCTCAGTTTAAGAACAACAATAAGCAACCCTATGACCCAATGAGATGAGGATAAAGTACATGCCATGTAAATAATATGTGGTCTTATGCCGACCATTACTAAGAAGGTATGGTTAATTGAACTCCAACCATCAAAGTACACCGGTAACCACTGCTTAGTATTCAAATCCGTATAAAAGTAACTAACTTTACTAGGATTTGAACCTGGAATCTTCGTCTCTGAAAATCACCTTTTAAACAGATTTTTTAAATTTTTTTCTTAACTTAAGTTATTTTATTTATTCATAACTGTAATACAACCAGTGAATTTGATGGTTTTACTTACAAGAAATTGGCGTCACGATATTAATGAAACCGCCACACAATTGTCATTCCAACGGTGGATTGTTAAACAACTGAATGTTTTAAAGCAAAGAAAATAACTTAACAAAAACGTTTGATATTAACCAAAATTGCGTCAAAGAAACAGAAAATATTATTGAGCAATTGTTACAATTTTATTTAGGTAAATTTCAAAAAAAAAATTTTTTTGTTTAGACTTTCTCAATTCACATAACAAAAACCAAAAACTTAATGGAAGTCAAACATTCCTATTAGTTAAGACAGAGTTCGATACCATTTCTGAAAATTTCAGCATAAGATCCTGATAGCCAGATTAAACTAAATAAACAAAAAATTTTTCAGCAATACCATCTAATTTTTGGGTTATCCTCTTTTTATCAAGAAAATTAAGTACCATGGACTAACATGGAAACATTAAGAACTATGAATTTGAAATTAAACTTTTTCTTGGTTTTACGTCCGTCTGTCATGAACATTAAGACTAATACAAAGTGCTAAGAATGACGGATGAAAGATCTGGTGTGAAACACCCACACGACTTCTTTTTGAAAACGTAGATAAATAATAGGAAAACAATCATGTTTTATTATTAGTAAACTACGCAAAATGGAAAAACAACAAAATTTGAATAATTTTTAATTCTAATTTCTAGTTCTAAAATGGTTAATTTTCATTTTGCATCATTCACTAATGATTAAAATTAGGTTTGGTTTTTCATTTTACATTATTTTTACTTATGATAAAACTGAGTTATATTGTTCATAACCCACTAGCGGTAGAGTCGTCGCCAAAGTCAGCTGTTTAACAGCTGATTTTCGGGGACGTAGGTTCAATGGTTCAAATGCTAGTAAAGGTAGTTACTGGTATGTGGATTTGAATAATAGACTGTAATTACCGGTGTTCTTTGATGGTTGAGGTTCAATTAACCATACTCTCTCAGGAAATATCGGCCTGAGTTTGTACAAGACTATAACTCAATTACACGTCATACAAATCATCCTTATCTCATTGGGTTATGGGGTTGCTCATTGATCTAATTTGAACAGATTGAACTCACTAAAGACATTAGGCATTAAAAAAAAGTTCATTATTTTCACTGCCAAGATAAAGTTGTGTGAGTGTTTCACACCACATTTCTATTTTTACTTTCTCTTGCCTATATGAATATATAGGAAGGAAAGTATTGTTTTCATGTCGATTTTTCGAAATCGAGTTTTCACCGGATCTATACGTTTTCAGACCCCCTGAACCCAAAAAACATGTTTTTAGCGATTGGTCTGTGTGTCTGTGTGTGTGTCTGTGTGTCTGTGTGTGTGTGTGTGTGAACAGAATATCTCAAGAACGGAACATCGTACGAACTTGAAACTTGAAACTTAAGTTACATACCACTACCGGACGCGACACGAACATTTTCATCAAAATCGGTCAACCGGAAGTAGTAGTTTATTCGTATAATTTTTCAGTTTTTTGCGATTTTCTCAAAAACTGGTCCTACGATTTTTTTTAAAATCGCCTATTTTACTCAATTTTTTATTCTCTACAAGATAGGGTAGGCGCCATGTTTGCTGAAATTCTCGGTGAGGCTGTTTTCACGTAAAAACGTTGTTTTTTTAAGATTACGGCTTTAATATAAATTTCAGCGCAAAAACTTATATAATAAAAGTTGTAGAGAATTTAAAAACCTACAACTTCTGTTTCAAACATTTTTTTGTATAACGCTTAGTTTAGCGGTAATTTGCGATTTTCTGTTTTTTTCTCACGAAAACGTGAGAAAAATCGATTTTTTTAACATTTCGTTCTTAGTATGCATTTTACGACAAAAGTATATATAATAAAAGTTATAGAAAATTAAAAGATCTACAACTTTTGTTTAGAGCATTTTTCTCTACAGAGCCTAGTTTAGCGTGAAAGCGTGATTTTCCGTATTTTTAAGCCAAACTGAGTTCGATTGTCATTTTGCGTCATTCACTCGTGATTAAAATAAGGTTATGTTTTTGAGGTTAGTTTTTGTTTATTTCTAATATTTTATTAATAATGTTAGGTATATTATTAATCATTTGCATTGGCAAGAGAAAGTTGTGTGAGTGTTTCACACCACATTTCTATTTTTTATGAAGATGTCATAAAACCTTTTCCTTAATACTTTTTCCAATCACTTTGTGTATTTTTATTGATTTAATTTAAAGTCGCATCAACTGCTCGGTCATTAGCGACTACGGTGGATTATGTAACATTAACTGTGGGGTTTGACACGAGAAAATTTCCAGACCCTGGCCGGGAATCAAACCCGGGACCTCCGCGTGCAAGGCCAATGTGCTGACCATTAAGCTACGGAAGCGGCTTTGTTTATTTTAGTATAAGATTAATTCCGTCTTTCTAATAATTATTCTTCTGTTGTCGTTTAGGTCATCAGCCAACAGGCTGGTTTGAACCTCTAGACCAGGGGTCTCCAACCTTTTTTACTCAAGGGCCACATTGTAAATTTTTGGAGGGAAGGCGGGCCAGCAATATTTCAGGGCAGAAAGTCTAGCCCCCCCCCCATACACCCTCGATGTTTTTCTAGTTAAGAGCTCAGTGGTGGTTTTTGAGATTTTCTTGCTTAGTTTTTTAAGTTGCTATATTTCCTTATAATATCTTTGTTGTTGGCTAACTAAAATTCTTTACGTGATTGTAAAAAAATAGCTGTGACCAAACAAATAATTATATCTGCTATAAAATAATATTTGTTCTGTAAAAGGAGTTTTCAAGTAGGCTTAATGAAAACACAGGATGATACAAAACCAAATCTTTTCAATTTACTACAAAATGTACTTCATTGAATTTTAAAGAAAACTTGACAATACATGAGTTTACAACAAGTGTAAAGCTTAAAAGGAACAATTATTTTTTAGTGAGAACATTGCATTTGTTTGCCACTTAAAATTTCAGCCCATTTAGGGTCAAACAATGGTTGATCACTACTTGTTTATAGCTAGTTTTACACGTATTGAGAAAAGAAGTGGCAAGTGAGAGACGACTACTGTACTCATATTTAATGGTAAAAATGCTTGAAAGGAAATATATTATCAAATAAAAAATTTTTTTCAGTATTTTTCGCGGGCCGGAAAAAAACTGTTCGCGGGCCGTAGGTTGGAGACCCCTGCTCTAGACGCTTTACTAAGTAAAACAAGGAGGAGGTGGTTAACCATGCTTTCCTCACTGAGTGGAAAAGTATGCTAATCAGCATGGCCCTTTGAAAAGCATCTATTTTTCCATCCTGCAAATACACCTTCACTTCACTCACCATAGGGTCTGTATAATAAAACTAACTCATTACGCTCAGAGGAGATAACTCTTTGACTAGTGTCTTTTACACCTCTACCTCTTCTTTTCTTAAATGCCTCAGTCATATAAGTAGCTGATCATGTGATAAGAAACAGAACTATTTTTTGTAGCCCTGACATAGTAGATCAAGTGCAAATAATTTAATAATCCACCTGCCTGTTATGAGTAATTTTTCTTTTATATTTATTCTATAAAAAAATTTAAAAATTAGGTGCATAAACAGTTTCTGAATGAACAATTCTCTAAACTAATTGTCTGCTTTTTAAATTTTTGAATAACGATTTTTTGATGCACAGTTTTAGTTAACTAGTAAACTAGATTAATTTTTCTGTTATTGTAACCATTGATGTATCTTCATTCAAGGGGAGTTCATTCCGAAAATTTGATTCCATAATCAATTTTTTGAATATTATTGAATACTAATATTTGTAATTTTCTGTTTAATATGGTATATAATGTATATGTATTTTTTATAGTGGTTGAAAAGAGAAAAGTTAGTTTTTTCTGGTGTTATTTCTGTGTTTATTATATCTGAATATTATTTATTTTAATTTGTAAACATGTTTTTTCTCACAAAAGACCAATTTTCACAGAAACCACAAAACATAAAGAAACGATTTTTTTTTTACTGTGTCTTTAGTAGGTTATAGTGGTACTCTGGATCCTCTTTCAGCATTGTAAAAATATTTATTAAATTGCAAAATATTTTATTAAATTACAAAAATTAAAAAAAAAAATCTGGTGTGAAACACTCACACAACTTTCTCTTGCCAATGCAAATAGCTTACAATATAATTTAACATTAGTAATAAAATATTAGAAATAAACAAAAAACCAACCTCAATAAACATAACCTTATTTTAATCATGAGTGAAACACTCAAAATGAAAATCAACCTCAGTCTGGCTTAAAAATACGGAAAATCACTATTTCACGCTAAACTAGGCTCTGTAGAGAAAAATACGTTAAATAAAAGTTGTAGATCTTTAAATTTCCTATAAATTTGGTTATATACACTTTTGTCGTAAAATGCATACTAAGGCCAAAATCTTAAAAAAATCGATTTTTCACACGTTTTCGTGAGAAAAAATCAGAAAATCGCTAATTACTGCTAAACTAAGCGTCATACAAAAAAATGTTTGAAACAGAAGTTGTAGGTTTTTAAATTCTCTACAACTTTTATTATATAACTTTTTGCGCTAAAATTTATATTAAAGCCGTAATCTTAAAAAAACAACGTTTTTACGTGAAAACAGCCTCACCAAGAATTTCAGCAAACATGGCGCCTACCCTATCTTGTAGAGAATAAAAAATTGAGTAAAATAGGCGATTTTAAAAAAAATCGTAGGACCAGTTTTTGAGAAAATCGCAAAAAACTGAAAAATTATACGAATAAACTACTACTTCCGGTTGACCGATTTTGATGAAAATGTTCGTGTCGCGTCCGGTAGTGGTATGTAACTTAAGTTTCAAGTTCGTACGATGTTCCGTTCTTGAGATATTCTGTTCACACACACACACACACACACACACACACACACACACGCACACGCACGCACGCACACACACACACACACACACACACACACACACACACACACACACGCACACACACACACACACACACACACACACACCAATCGCTAAAAACATGTTTTTTGGGTTCAGGGGGTCTGAAAACGTATAGATCCGGTGAAAACTCGATTTCGAAAAATCGACATGAAAACAATACCTTCCTTCCTATATATTCATATAGGCAAGAGAAAGTAAAAATTGGCCCCGTCAAAAGAATTCATAACTTTTTTAAAAGTTGTTATATTTTAATGTGTGAGGATCAGTAACCTCCTCTTGTATCCATAAATAATCCCTCAAAGTTACAGCTTTCAAAATATTAATAGTTACTGAGAAAATGAGTTTCAAATTTTGCTAATTTAACATTGACGGAATACGCGGTATGAACTCCCCTTAAATTTTTAGGTGTCCATTCACCTAAATATTAAAATTTTTCAAATTGCTAGGTTTTATAAACTAAGTATAATTTTTAATTACGTCATAAGACGACGATGTTTTATAAACTGGATGAAAATTTATTCATCCTTGAAAATTTAGTTCAATTTACTCGAAACACATGCGAAAAATCAAAATTTTTTGTCTTTAACGGTAAAAAAAATGTTAAAGTATAAATTTATCAGACACCTTGTGTACATTTATAAAGAAGATACGGTATTTTTATATATATTACTACGCGTGTGATATTTCAGTTGTACGTTCAATATATAATTACACAAGTATTTGATCCAGTTGCCTAGATTTCATTTTGTTATAATAAAATTATATGATTTTTAATTTTTAGTCTTATTTAAAACTATTCTGGTTTTTTATACTACAGGTTCGATTTGTGACTTGAAGGTTTATATACATTTGTTTCTGTACATTGCCCTTTGGCGTTACTTCCTGTTCAATCATTAAAAAACTTCTTAGAACGCTAATAAAACAGTTTAATTATATTTATTTAGTAGGTCTTTCTGCAACTACTTAACTGCCCCATTCAGTTATTTATAAGTAAAGAAATAAAACTCACTATGAACTTAAAATTATTATAACGCAAAAACTTTGTCCTAGACTCGTCATGATAAATTAGAGTACAATTAATGACCTCATTAAATATTAACTTTAAGCAATTAAGTAATTAATCCTTCTTGACCTAATAAAATTTCATCTTAGCCTATATGACTAATTTGGTACATTACATTCATTTTCATGTTTATTGTTTGGTCATCAACTGAAAGGCTCGTTTAAATCTTTAGAGGCTTTACTTAGTAAAACGAGGAGGTAATTTACCAATGCCTTCTCACTGAGTGGAAAAGTATGATTATCCGCATGAAAAACTCTGAAAACTATCTATTTTCCACCCTGCAAATGATACCTTCATATCATTTACCTTCTGATTTTATAATGAAATTCATTACTCTCGGAGGAGATAACTCTGACTAGTGTCTTTTACACCTCTACCTCTTCTGTTCTTAAATGGTTCAGTCATATAATTGTTTAACCATATAATAAGAAACAGAACTATTTTTTGTAGCCCTCTATATTTTACTAGAAACGCTATAGTTTAAGTAATGCTAAAATAATCGGAAATAAACAAATAAATAAACTTAGTTGAATCAAAATGTCTTCAAGTTATGTAGCTATACATTGTATTTAGTATAAACTGTTACACCTGGAACTAGAAGATCGAGTGCAAATAATTTACCACTCCACCTGCTGGTTGCGGGTAAATTTCATGTTTATTAAATTTTTCAGATTCTTAAATGGTACTGCTTTTCTCATAAATAAACTTAAAGATCATATGGATTAACATTTAGGGTTTCTGTTATTTTTTTGTGTCTTTCTTCTTATTTATCCATTTATCTAATTGCTCTTCATTATTTGGGATGCGGCCTTTGTACGTTTTCTCTCCTGTATACTATCATGTTGTAGTACATTCACTTTTGGAGATCCTTCTTATTTTTTCAATCCATATTGAGCTGTATGTTTTTTAGCATGTAAACAACTGTCTGGTTTCATTTATTCTGATTAAATTTCCATAATTTTTTTTCTGTATTATATTGGAGATCCATTTTGCTAGTTTGTAAATTTCTGTTGCTCAGTGATTCCTTCTTTCTAGGTTTTCTGTTATTATATTTCCTAAAATTGGTTTTACAACGCTTAGTTTAACGTCAATTAGTAATTTTCTGAATTTTGCTCATCAAAATTTGTGATTAACAATTTTGGTAAAACAGGGTATCAAAAGTGATGGCCCTTAGAGGAAAATATCCAGTCAGGACAAAAATAATAGTGGATGGAATGATTCTGGAGCAGGTCAGCCACTTTACCGATTTGTAATATGATGAGTCATATGAAGAGGATAATGATGGTTCAGAGATTTAATAGAATTTGTGGTATAATACATCGAAATTTGAAGAGAAGGGCCCGAACTGGCACATTAATGAAGTTGTATAAGACAGTGGCTGTCCCAACACTGACATGTAGCAGTAAGACCTCAGTGTGGAAGAAGAAAAATGAAAATTTTATTCAGTCGGCAGAGATATGCTTCTTGAGATACTGTAAGGGCTGTAGTAGACAGGATTGGTTCAGAAATGAGGATATAGGTACGTCCGCAAGAGTTAGGAGTGAGTTTTCTTAAGGAGAAAATTATGGAGTACCGCCGGAAAAGAACCGATCATCTTGAAAGAATGTCTTCACACAGGATTCCTGGAAGTCAGAAGTTACAGGCTAATTGGACGGTGCGATCCGGGGCAAAAAAGATTTTTAAGATTGTGGCCTTAATGAACTTTACCACAATAATGTAAAAATAAAAGTAATAGACAATTAAAAAACTACAACTTTTATTTCAATCATTTTTCTACAGAACCTTCTTAAGCTTCATTTAGTTACTTTTTGTATTTTTTAAATTCTAGAGATTAATTATCATTTTGCGTCATTTATTAATACTCGTAATTTAAATTAGGTAATGCTTTTCAATTTACATTTCTTTCCTAATGGTTATTATATTTTTCATTATTTACATTAGCAAGAGAAAGTCGTGTAAGTGTTTTACACATTTTTTTTAGTAGGGTTTCTTTTTGAATAAAACGGTGAAATTAAAAAAGTACGTATAATAACCTTCAAAGGTTGTTTGGTTATTTTTTTACCAAACAAGATCAAGTTCAATGTAGTTTTTACTTAAAAAAATATTAATAACCTATGTTACAAAAACCCATAAGTAGGTAATTTAATATTACTTTTTAAACAAGTTATAACTCAGGTGTTGTTTTTTTGTTAATTTAGCTATCTCATTTAACGTTTAAATTTCGTTTGTATTAGGTCCTTATATTATTAAAATCCGGTTAAAACATCCGGAAATACGGAGACAGTTATCACAAATGTTTATAAAGTTTATAAAAAATTTTTGTACATATCATTTAGTTAAAATTACAAAAAATTTAAATGTTAATTGTTAAATTCTGTACTGTAATTAGGTAATTTTAGTGTATCTAAATTTTAATAATTAAGAAAAATATTGTTAGTAGACTTTTTAACAATTAGAGTACAGTGCCTAACGTATTAATTGCAATTATCCTACTTCTGTATGTTTTTTTGAAGACAAGTTTAATTTTTTATACAGTTTAGGTAAGTAACTTTTTTAACACTTTAAACAAAATGAATGCACTGGATGATTCAAAATTAACTGAATGAATTTTAATTGAATTCTATATACAGACCCATAACAGGCAGGTGGAGTGTTAAATTATTTACGAAGTGTGGCTATTAAACAACGAGACTGATGTTGTAAAAAATTTTATTTTTATTTTATACATATTCACTTATTGTCACCTTCAATATAAACTCCTTCTCTGTCCCTACAACGCTCCATGCGAATTTTCCATTATTGGAAACAGTGCTGGAAGTCATCTTCTGTCAGCTCCTTCAGGACTCATTCCGCTTTCTCTTTTACTGCTTCCACAGACTTAAATCTTGTCCCTTTTAATGCAGATTTCACCTTAGAGAATAGGTAAAAGTCACATGAGCCACACCTCGTATATCATGCGGAATGACTCACTATATTTGTTACTACCAGCCATTCAAGTGCAAGCCATACAAGTAAAAATATATGGAAAACGAGGAACTGGCAGAAGAAGGGTGTCGTGGGTTCTAAATCTGAGAACTTAGTTTGGATAAAGCTCAGAAGAGCTATTTCGCAGTGCAATGAACAAAAGAGAATTGCTATGATGTCGCCAACATTCGGAACAGATAGGCATCTGAAGAAGAAGGTTTTAAAACAATTTTCTTCCAATTTTCCTAAACGCTTATAATTACTAAGTAGATTACTTATTGAATACATTCAATAAAAAGAAGTTCTCTCAGTTACCTAATTAAATACATTTACTCAATCTTTTATAGTACAAAATGTTAACTAGATAAAGATCTAACAAAAAAACCATCGATAAAATGTTAGCAATTTTTTGTAATTTATTTTAAGTTATCACGATTTCTCTTTAAAAAAGACAAGAAAATTCTATGTAATTTTACAAAAACCAATTCGATATTTGCTGTACAATTTTGATTATTTTTTGCTGGTTTAACGGTTGATGTTTCTAGTAGTTCAGAAGGTCACGAGAACAAGTATTTCACCTCCTGAAAATCTTTTAATAATTATTACCTTATTCTTTGTTTTGTGTGTATTTAAATAATTAAATACGACAAGAAAATCTGGCATTGCTAAGACATGACCTAGACCCATGTACAATTAATTGTGTATTTTTAAAGTCCAATTTAAGTATAATTTAAATGTTCAGTAAAGGTTAGGCATGTACTCCAGCTGATACTTCTTTCTCAATAATGATTCTGAAAACTAAAGAATGATTAAATTGGTTGTTTTTCATTGCATATTTAGGCATTATAAAAGTTTCTAGATGTCTATTTACAAAATTTTCAATTCAAAGATAAAAGAATCAATTATTTAAAAAAATTATATCATTTATTTAAGTAATGGTAGTACTATTTAAGAAATATCAATTAATTATTAAAATCAGCAATTTTATGATTCTAATGAATTTTCAGCTCATTCGTTTTTCTTCAACATGAAATGGCGAAATTTCTATAGACTAATATTTTCAAAAAATCTGGTCAAATTTAAATAATGAACAATATAACTGATATTTAATCATTAGTAAACAATTTAAAATAAAAAAACAACATTATCTAATTTTAGTCATGAGTGAATAATTTAAAAATACGAAAAAACACGAATTGACGCTAAACTAGTCTCTGTAGAAAAATTACTTATAATAAATTTGTAAATTTTTATTTTCTATAACTTTGATTTACAATTTTTCTCTCGTAAAATGAATATTAAGGCCGCAATATTAGAAAATTCCATTTTCTTACAGATTTTTATGCGCAAAATACACAAAATCACTAACTGATGCTAAACTAAGCGTTGTAGAAAAAAAAACTTGAAATGAAAGTTGTAAGTTTTTTTTAGTTTTCTAGAACTTTAATTATAAGGTTAGGTATTTACATCGCATGTAAAAATAGATCTCGAAAAAATTGACATGGTACCCTATATATTCACATAGGGCAAGGGAAAGTAACCTTTTCCCTAAAATGCATATTAAAGATACAATCTTAAAAAACAATTCTTTACCACGAGATAACAGCACCCAAGAAATTTAACAGACATGGCGCTTAACCAATTTGTAGAAAATTAAACATGTAGTAACTGAGGCGGTTTAATAAAATCGTAGGAGCCGTTTTTGAGAAAATAGGATCCCGAAATCAACCACTTATTGTTAACGTGTTAGACTGTAGATCGGATGGTCTAGGGCTCCATTCCCGGCTAGTGTTGCTTGTTTGTACAAATGGCACCTTCACTTCGTTCACTAATCTGTATGTATAATGAAATTCATTACTTTTAGAGAAAATAACTCTTACTAGTGTCTTTTACACCTCTACCTCTTCTGTTCTTAAATGCTTCAGTCATATAATTGGCTGACCATGTGATAAGAAACAGAACTATTTTTTGCAGCCCTAGAACTAGCAGATCGAGTGCAAATAATTTAAAACTCCACCTGCCTGTTTTGGGCAAAACATTTTAAATGATAGGTAATAAATGTCATTATATTTTTAAGTCACCTAGTAGAAACTTATGAAAAGGACCTAAAGAAAGATCGAACCGGTTTTAATAATCTTTCTTTCAATTCATCTTTATTTTTATTTAAATTGCTCGACTTTTAAAATTAACTTCAACTGTATCATCTAAATATAACTAATAAAAAATATTAATATGTACCTACTTATAGTTATTTGTTATTGAAAGTTGGCAACACTGTAACCATGTAGGTAATATTAAAATGGAAAAGTGGAGTAATCAAATGCAATTGTGCAGGAAGTATTTTTATTTATTTTATTTGAAAAAATGCGTTGAATTTTTATTAATTAAGCGCGTAGTAATTAGAATTCTTAAGCTGTTTTTAAATAGACTTAAATTATTAATTTGATATTCATTGTGATAATTATCAATTGTTTTTTTCCACCATAAAATTTGCATTATCCTTTATCTATACCTACCTTTAAGATCCTACGATCCTACCTTTATCTATATCGGTGGGCAAACACTTTAATACGATTTGAAAAAGATAATAAAAAAATTGGGCGCCAGCTCTATCAGTAGAGCATGAGAAAAATAAATAAATAAAGCTGTTTCCTTGCTTTCAACTAAAACATTTAATAGGTACTACTAACAACCTCATTTTTAAATTACCCTAACCTATTTTAAACATGGCCGACCTTTTTCTGCCGCGACTTTAATACAAAAACAAAACTTAACAAACCCTTATACGGAATGAATTTATCTTAATAAATATTTTTCCCCTTTCTTCTTCTTCTCTCCGGTCTCTTAGTCTGTTATTCAAATACTGCTCCTTTTTAACCAACTGTTTCAAACTTAAGTCCCAAGGGAACTTATTTCGGTCTCCTATATCCGAAATCAGCAACCCTCTGGTCGGCAAGCCTCCCTCTCCTACCAACCCCATTCAACCAACCTGGTGTGACAAAAGGAAGGAGAACCACCCCAATGATTGGCTGTAAGTTGGTAGGTGAAAGAAAGGCCCACTAACACATTGGGGGAAATACTTACGTCTAAAGAATACTACTCCGTATCAGATGATTGACAGTTGGCTATATTTACAACTTATTGCCTAACTGCTATTCTAATGTAACTTATTCTTACTATGGGAATTTTACCATACACTATTTAATGGGTTTTTACCTTAGTAATAGAAGTTATAATAAATATGAATTACCACAACTTCCATTGTTTGTCAAATTGTACTTTACAGCGGTACAAATTCATTTCGAAAAAATTGGTTAACAATACAGAATAATATTCTGTATTGTTAACCAATTTAATAATAACATATAATATTATAATGATAATTAGGTTTTGAATGTTTAAAACATTTCGGTCATCGAATAAAAGTATATAAAATAAGATTTGGGAAATCGAATTAAATTTAAAATAGGATTTATTGCTGGAAATCAGGTGTTCAATTAAAAAATACTGACGAACGTTTTAGTTAGAACAGTTTAAAACATTGTTAACTCAATAGTAAAATCCTAGTGACGCTGGGAAGTTTTTGTGTGTTTCCTTGCTTTTATACAGGGAGAAATGATGAGACTTTGATAGAAGTTACAATCCAGATGGTTGAATGTAAGAGAAATGGAATAGGAATTTTCTTAGAATTTATTTGAAGTATTGTATCATGACTTATCGTAAATCATCATTGGACTTTAAGAAGTTCTCACTAGGTTGAAACTTAAATCTAATCAACGGTAATCAAACCCGGAATAAAGCTTGACACCTAAGAATTTGCGCATAACAGGTAGATGGAGTGTTAAATTATTTGCATTCGATCTGATAGTTCCAGGGCTGCAAAAATTAGTTCTGTTTTTTATCATATGATCAGAAAATTATACGACTGAAGCATTTAAGAACAGAAGAGGTGTAAAAAACTTGTCATAGTCCTCTGAGAGTAATGAAATTCATCATAATGCAGCTGTGGTGAATGAAGTGAAGGTGCCATTTGCAGGGTGGAGAACAGATGCTTTTCAGAGGGCCTGGCATGCTGATAAGTATACTTTTCCACTCAGTTAGGAAGGCAATTGTAAACCACCTTACTCTTTACTTTACTTGTTTTAGCCTCTAGAGGTTCTTCTGGCTGATGACCAAAACAACATCTAAGAATTAGTTTTTTTTTGTTGCTTTAACTAACAATGTATGTAATTCATGTTATAGAAATTAAAAAAACCCACAAAATTTTTTATTATTTTTTTCTACAGAGCCTAATTTAGCGTCGATTAAATTTAGCACATACAATTAAATTTAGTACATATTGGGCAGAGTGGCAGACTAAACAATTTTTACATTATGGACAGCCTCTCATGGTTACTATAGCAACCTAATGTACTATAATGGGAACATGAAAATGACTCGTTCCTCAGCTTCAACCGAAAAGGTAAAGTTATGAGCGGTAAACTATAGCGTTTTTGACGTACGACTGACGACTGATCAGCATAGAAAAGATCTTTCACTCAACCAGGTGCAGGTATGTTTAAGTCAAACAGAGGTTGATTTTCATTAGCATCATTCATTCATGATTAAAATTAGGTTGTTTTTCATTTTAAATTGTTTACTAATGATTAAATTGATAGGTTATATTTTTTGTTATTTTTATTGGCAAGATAAAGTAGTGTGAGTGTTTTACACCAGATTTTTTAAAAGAATATTTTGAAAATAAAATTACATTGCGAATAAAAATTATAATGCCGGCCGCATTGGCGCAGTTGGTAACGTGCTCGCCTCTCATCATGCGGTCCTGGGTTCGAATCCCACTCAGGCACGGCATATTTTCATACGTTACAAAAAATCATTTCATCCTTATCACACACAGTTACACCCCAACGTCGTCGCTAATGACCTTGATGTTGATGCGACGTTAAATAAATAAATAAAAAAAAAATATATAATAAATAAAGATCCCTGAAACACTACATTACTCGGATAGATGCCAAATGGTACTATAATTAATAAACCAACATAAAACGAAAGAATTTTATACCAAGATAAAAACCCTGACTTTGAATGACTGTAAAATAATCCCACATTGAAGGCCAAATAAACTTTATTGTTCACCTTTTAACATTATTCTTCTTAACATAATTTCATCCCTAATATGTACTGTCTTTCTTAGATACATCTGAATGATGTATCGTTATCTCTTTCTAATAATGCTTTGTTTACTTATTTTTTAAATGATAATTTACTGTTACAGCCTTGAAAATAATGTATGAAATTAACATTTGCAATTAAATTTATACGTAGATGTTGGAATAAACCCATCTGAAAATTGTTTATGTTTACCTTTGTTAAATTATTAAAATGTTGTGTGTACTGTTAGATCCTGTTATCAAATTTTCATACTAATTATTTGTGAAGCTGTAATTTTCTTATTAGCAAAGTACAGAGTCATTTTTTTAGTCCTGTTACTCAAATGTTAACGTCTGATAATTTTTTCTAAGAAAGGAAATTTTGTTTTGTGACACGAAGTGGTAGCCCTACTCAACTGGTATAGATACGGCAGTATGAGTTGATTCTCCTTGACCCGTGTAAAAATTTCTTTCCGTTTCCGGTCGAGTTACGAACAGAATGTTTTTTATCCTAGAACAACGGGTTTTTATTCTTGAACAATATTTTGCTACAAAATCGTACCTTTTTGACATTGTATCTGGTGGAGGAACACCAACAAATTTAATCCGAAATGATTCTATCACAATCGCGTACGATTTCGTAGCAAAATATTGTTCAAGACTGAAAACGCGTTATTCTAGGGTAAAAGACATTCTGTTCGTAACAGGACCGGAAACGGCACAAAATTTTACAGAGCTCAAGGAGAATCAACTCACACTGCCGTATCTATACCGGTTGAGTAGGGGTACCAAATTTGTATCACAAAACAAAATTTCCCTTTCTTAGAAAAAAATTATCAGATATTAACAATTGGCTAACAGGACTAAAAAATCACTCTGTATAATACATATCAAAATACTTTTCGTATCAGTGGTTAAACTTAAATTACCTCGTTAAAATTTTAATTTGTTAAATATCATCTTTATTTATTTATTTCGTTTCGCTAAACTTAATTATCAGAACAATTAAAAAAAAATTTGTATTAAAAACTATTGACTGGAGAAAATTATTAAGAAAGGGAATTATAAAAACTTAACTTCTTGTACAGGTAACTGATCTTTAATAGATGGAAACGATCGACCAGAGTTTGTAATTACGAGTAGTTTCCGGTAAACAACGTTAACTAATCTGGTGAAGAGACAAATCTGACGGAGGCGTGTACTTTCCGACGATTTTTACTGCTGTACTGAATGTAAGAAAAGGTGCACGATAAGGATGTTCATTGTCACCACTACTTTTTAACTTGTATATAGAAGAGTCTATAAATGAAGTGAAGGAAAAATTTGACTCAGGGATAAAAATTCAAGGAGAAACAATAAAAATGCTGAGATTCACCGACGATATCGTAGTATTAGCCGAAACAAAGAAAGAACTAGAGGATATCTTAAACGCAATGAATGAGATCATAGAAAGGATTACTTCATGGAAATTAAAAAAAACAAAATGAAAGTGTTTTAGAGTAGCAAGAGTGGTTTAGAAGAGATGGAAAATTTACAAGTAGGCAACGAAAACGTTCAGGAAGTTGTGGGATTCTGCTATCTAGCAGTGTAGCTTTATATGGGACTGATACGTAGGTGATAAGGGCTGTAGAAAGGAAGAGGATTGAAGCTTTTGAAATGTGGTGTTATAGGAAAATGTTAAAGATTAGATGGATGGACAAAATAAGTAATTTAGAGGTTCTTAGACAAGTGGATGTAAGAAGAATTACGAGTATATGGAAATATCTTACCAGAGAAGGGATAGGCTAGCGGGGCATACCTTAATACATCGAGGTATTGCTTTATTAATAATAGAGGGTAATATTTAGGGAGTGAATTGTAGGGGGAGACATATGTTAGAATATTTAAAGCACATTACAAAAGATGTAGGGGTTACAGGTAAGTTATGTAAATATGAAACGATTTAAGCAAGAAAGAACAGCTTGGAGAACTGTATCTAACCAGTCGAGACACTGATGACAAAAAAAAATTAAATTTAAATTTGTATAATTTCAATAAAATTAATGAATTTTAAAACCCGATATTCGAATAAAATATGTAGGCTACTTCGCCTAATTATTTTATACGTAATTCCAATTTAATTTTTTTTTTAATAGAGCGTTTATATATTTATTAAATAAATAAATAAAATTACCTTTCAAATATTTGCGTAATTAATTTTTAATTAATAAAACAGTAGTTTACTGTTAATAAAATATTATGTTTAAATGAGCACAGTACGGTGTGTACTATTGATTTAAATATAATGTAATTAATTGATAATGTGATCAATTAATCATTTTGAATAAATGAAAGTAGGCTTAAATTGATAGGCCTACTGTAATTGTAATTTAATTACACTTACAGCCATATCGTAATACTTTCACATAACACAAAGTAATTTATTAAAAGTTGTTCTTAATTTTCTTTCTAACTTTATTGAGCTCTTGGTTTAACCAACTCTGATCAAATAAAGAAATGGTATAGAGATGTCTTGATTTGTTCAGTTTCACATATGTATGAATAAACGTCACTGTTTATTTTTACTCAAACGACCGTTAGAGAAAATCCAGGGAAGGATATCAATTAAATCATTGGTTTCATAAAAATAAAAGGTTTTTTTTAATCCTTAATATGTGAAGGTTGGAATCTGTTAAATTTAAGAACGAGAAGCAACTCTATGATCCAATGAAATGAGGATGATATGTATGACGTATAAATGTGGTGTGGTCTTGTACAGACTCAGGTCGACAATTTCTGAGAATATATAATTCATATTTAGTTGACCCCCAACCATCAAAGTACATCAGTAACCACTCTCTAGTATTTAAATCCATATGTTGTACAGGTCATCAACCGAAAGGCTGGTTTGAACCTCTAGAGCATTTACTAAGTAAAACGAGGAGTGAGGTTGTTCCCCATTGCTTTCCTCACTGAGTGGAAAAGTATCCTTATCAGTATGCCAGACTCTCCGAAAAGCACCTACTTTCCACCCTGCAAATGTCATTTTCACTTCATTCACCAACTGGCTGTATATAGAAACTCATTACTGTCAGAGAAGATAACTCTGACTAGTGTCTTTTACACCTTCAACTCATCTGTTTTCAAATGCTTCGATCATATATAATTGGCTGACCATATGATAAGAAACTGAACTATTTTTGGTGCCCTGGAACTAGCAGATCGAGTGTAAAATAATTCAACACTCCACCTGCCTGTTAAAAGCAACAAATCCATGTAAAAGTACCTTTACTAGGATTTTAACTAGGAACATTTGTCTCCGAAAATCAGCTGTTAAACAATTGACTCGCAGTTACTACTAGAACAACCTGTTGGTAAAAAAGTTACTAATTATAATATATCAAAACAATTTTTATGGGTGTCTTTTCCTCATAACAGAAATTCTTACTTTGAGACTGCTTTGGCTCATCCCATGAAATAAATTCGTAATGAAATTTTAGGTAGTTAATTAAGAGATAAAAATGGTGGTTTCTTATGACTTTTGAACGTGAGAAAGCGAATAAAATACCCCCAATAACCATATCTTATTTAATGAGATCAGGCAAAATTCGGACGAAATCTTTCGCTAGCCGTAACACGTTAACGAAAAATTTCTGGACCTACATTTATATGAAATTTAAAAAAAAGTTCGATGTAGATTCATCTCTCGAAGTACGTTTCTTCGTGATTCATCTATATATAATTATAGTACATGTTTCACGGTTTTATCTATGACGCACAGAAATGGAGATTTTTACGATTTTCTGTGTGGTTTTCATTTAATTGAGCGGATAATTTTTTTAATCCTAAGACGCATTGTAAGGCAAGGTGTGGCAGAATAGGTTATCACGTTAGATTAGGTTTATCTGCCGAAAAAGAGGTCCTTGGTTCGTATCCCGGCAGGGTCTGGAAAAAACTCTGATTTTGTTCAGTATCTACACAATAATCGTTAATGACCAAACTGATGCTTAAATACAGTAAAATCATAAAATTGCAAGAAGGAAATCTGTTTAGTTTCTTCTTACTGAAGTGGAGCTCTCACCGAACTAGGTCCTCAAATTGGCGAGCCAGGAAATTCTTCTTCTACCAGGATTCCTATTTTTGCTCTATCTTCCCCTGCAGAATGCACTGAAGTAGATCATATCTTTTTCCATTTCTCATAATATGACCGAGGTATTTTAGCTTATGGTACTTTACAATTCTGACCAATTCCAGACCCTTGTTCATTCTCAACAGAACTTCATTATTAGGGACTTTCTGCGTCTACGAAATTCTCAATATTCTCCCATAATACAACTCATTAGTTTACTCAACTTATAACTAACGGATTTTCTTTAAAAGTAAAACCTTATTTGTACATAAAAATATTTTTTCAAAATGACTCATAATTTATGTAAACTAATAAAAAACAAACATAACAATGAATAAATTTATACAAAGTAAGTTTTATTAGAAATACAAAATGCATCAACCGGATGCAATTGTTTGTCCAGGACATCGAGTATGCATCACCAGTAACGTAATGGATGGTGGACGTTAATACTTATGGCCTTAAGAACCGTCATGGTACCGTTATACGGGGTTACAGGCCTTGCACTCTACAAGATGTCTTGTCATCATCATAAATATTGTTGTTAAGAAAAGTACTTTCACTTTAAATGGCTGGAAGAATCATCTTTCAAGTTTTTGTTTATAATATTTGTAATAAATAAATAGTTTATGTAATTTAAATAATGTTTGGTAACATAAGGTACCTAGATATTTTTGTCATTGTTTTGTTTTATTGTTATTAATATTACTGTATTAAAAAATAATAGGTTAGTTTACAAACAATTGTCTATAAATATAATGTATTGTATTATGATGTTAATATTATGTAGCCTATATGATGAAAGTGTATTATAATATATTTTTTACTTTTTTAGGTTAGGATTACTGATGGAATCTGATCTGAAGTCTCACGTAGGCCTACATCTGTAGTCTATATGTTTATTGTACATTCTTGTCGATTAACCCTAAAACGGCTAAGGGGAAATTTCTCGAACCCACCGATCTATCCTCTAATTACTTGGATTTGGTAGGTAGGTAATTCAATAAATAACCATTTATTTTAGTAAAACATGGTCATGATCATGATCATCATCCATCGTGGACTAGGCTTCTAGAGTCTGTTTCAGTGTCCATCGTTTCCTCGGCCTTCCAACGTCTCTTCTTCCATTTTGCCTCAATTTTCTCAGCTGCAGAGGAAGACGATCTGAAGACATAAGGAGCAGGTGATTCGTCTATCTCATCCTATAGGCCTACTGCTTGATCACATCGGCAAGTGGTTGGATATTACATTGCCTCCGAATGACCTCATTCCTTATGTGATCCAGACTGTTCCGGTGTCATTCGTTTCCTCGGCCTTCCAACGTCTCTTTTTCCATCCTGCCTCAATTTCCATACCTGCAGAGGTAGACATACGGAGTAGGTGATTCGTCTATCTCATCCTATACTGCTTTGATCACAATCGGCAAGTGGTTGGATATTACATTGCCTCCGAATGACACTCCTTATGTGATCCTGCCGCGTATATCCCTGAACGCTGCATAAAAATCTATTTTTTTAAATTTTTTTAAAAATTACATTTTTCTTTTTTTATTTCTACAATCCCGTATCGGTCTTCTCTATTATATCTATATTATGTTTGTAGTAAAAATTTTATTTCAGATGCCTGCAATCTGCTCTCCTCTGTCTAGGTTAGCATCCAAGTTTCGCTGCCTAAAAGCAGGTTGACACTGCTATTGCTTCATAAAATTTCAATTTTGTATCCCCACTAGTGTTGTTTTGTAAGGTTCTGTAGATAGCCCACACACACACACACACACACACACACACACACACTCGCGCGCGAGCACACACACACACACATACAGGGTATATATATATATATATTTTGGTTTAACGTCTGACTGTTATACAATTACTGCTAATGCAGACGGTAAAGGATGAAATGATTTTTTTGTAACGTATGAAAATATGCCGTGCCTGAATGGGATTCGAACCCAAGACAGCATGATGAGAGGCGAGCACGTTACCAAATACACAATGCGGCCGGCATATATTTTGAAATCAGTGCATCTTATTGAAGGCTTCTTAATCTTGCTGATGATCTTACGTCGTGACCCAAATATTGTTAGTGGGATACGGTAGGTTAAAAGTTTAATTCCTGAACAAAAAGATGATTAATAAGGGAGAATTATAAATCAGGAATGGGACTTCAGGATAATTTCTATCAGTACCTACTTCTTTGAAAAGAAAGCCATATGACTGTTTAAAAATCGGTGCGCCGCGCCAGTTCTAGTGATAAAGGCCTAAACTTTAATTTTGTTTTATTGTTTTGTGTTTTTTATGAGTGTATACTGTTATTTTGATACCGACTGCATTGTCTGACATACAACTACTACAAATTTATTTCCCTTGAGAACTTCGATCAAAAAACTGATTAAAGATTTTGAAAATTTCAGTAATCTATAAATAGTTGGCCTACTTTATTTATCGATTGATTTTGTTAAAATATCTTAACAATCCGTTTTTATTTTTTTTATTTATTATTTAGTCTATAGCCTATTTAAATTTTTTAATATTTTTCTAATTGAAACGTAATAAATTACAAGTTTTTAAATTTTTCCAAAGGTTTTTTTGACTCATGGGCTTTCTGAAATGAATGATTCAATTATTAACAAGGTATTTGTGGTGGTATTATTAAGGGTATTTAGGTCATTTGAAAACTATAATCGTTTCTTTGGCTCACTTATATCTGTTGGTTAAGATAAGCAAAATGGCTGTTGTAGAAATTTAAGTAGATTTGAATGAAATTATGTAAAGTAGCGATATAAAAGTAAGAGGATGCGCTGACTAAAATCCCTATCGTTTTCGGTTGAAATCTCTGAATATTTTAAAGATTTTCTTGTAAGGTAAGGTTTTAGATACGTAACGATTTGGAATGGAATGAAATATTTAAATCTGTAAGTTTTATTATTTGTTTATCTGTCGTTTACATACCAGGACATTCCATAAATTACTTATTTATAGTTCCTTTACAGAAGAATATAGGCGGTCATTTATTTTAGCTCTGCAACTAACAGATTGAGTGTAAATAATTTGACACTCAACCTGTCTGTTATGGGCAGACATAAGATATAAACTTTTATACGGGTTTGAATACTAGACAGTGGTTACTGGTGTACTTTAATGTATGGGTTCAATTAACTATACTGTGACAATATCGAAGACGAATATGGTTCAAGAAATTTCTAGTTCTTCATTCATAAAATGGTAAAGAGTAGATAACAGAGTGAAAAAGGAACAATAGGGTTAGATATAAAAGTATATCTATTCATAAAGGTTATTTAAAAGGACCGCCCTATTGCGTATGATAAGGTAGGGTTATTGTTGTACAACTATTTATGAAAGGGTCGGTTGATTACCTGTAACACCTTTTATCCTATTTACAATAGATCTATTTACTTGTTTACAGTAGTTAAGACTTTTCCAGTAAAAAGGGTTTTTTGTACTTTATTATTTGTAGTCTATCGAATTTCTCTGTTTTGCTAGAATTATCTTTTTTTGATCCACTATATAAAGAGACCCCCCGAGTGCGGTCAGTGAGTTAGTATCCGTTTGATCTTTGACGAGTGTTTATTGAGTGGCTAACGGTGCGTAGTACAGGTTACGTATCCGAGCATGTAGTGGTTAACTATTGTTAGTATATTATCTTGTATATGTGCATTGTGTAGCTATTCAGTTCCATCGTGTATGTGTATTCTATGTAGGCCTAATTGATTGTAAGTAGTAGGCTACTAAGCAAATTATTAAGTTATTTATTGTATTACTTAATTATAATTAGTTTATTATTTATTTTGTAAATCTTTTAGTGTAATAAATATTTGTAATTGTAAACTTTAGTGTATTAATTATTTAATTACCTAGATCCCGAAACGGACCTTAGCGATAAGTGTCGCAATACTTTATTTAAGAATGGTCGGCCTGATTCTGTATAAGACTACGCTTTATTTACTCGTCGTACACAACATTCTCATCTTATCGGGTCATACAGTTACTTGTTATTCTAAATTGAACAGATTGCGACGTATACACATTACGGATTAAAAATATTAAAAGAAATAACCGAAGACTTTAATGTGTGGGTAAGAACAAAGTCGATTTCCGTTTTAGACTTACTAAAATATAACAGGATTGAAACTAGTAGTTATTGATATAAACAATAATAAAAATTTTAAAAACTATCTCTGTGGTAGTGCAGTGGTCTAATCCACTAGTTTATTCTAAACTGAAAAGTGGAAGACCCCGAGTTCGATTACTGGACAATTAAAGCGTTAAATTCTATCAATTATAGAATCGATTATGAATGAACTAAAAAAAATAACATAAAAATATTTGAAAATAACCGATACTTCAAATCGAATTTATTATTTAACTTAAAACCTTAAGTACAAACATAAAAATGGTAGAACATAAGCTTTGTAAGAAGAGGAGAAAGCTGTTTCCCTTGCCTCCAGTTGTAATAGGTAGAACACTTACACAGAAACACTTGTGTAGGCTATATTAGTTTTATAAAATCTTTATAAATCTACTTGGCACGAGTTATTCGTGCACGTGATATTCCATTTTCTCAACATAACACTTAAATTAATACTACAAAAACACCTGCGTTATTAAATGCTCCTTGTACGTAGCTAAGTAAAATGAATCATTAAACAAGTTACCCTGAACATGCGTTAGATTTATTTCATATTATGTATGTATATTCAACATAAATAAATAAATTAATGAATAAATAAAGTTGCAATAATATTTAATTATTATATTATATATATATGAATAAAAATAAATTGATATCAGTAATAAGAAATTTAATTATATTATCCTAGATTTTTATTGTAAGTCGTCGGCTAGTTCACTTTTAATTTTTCTTCATCCGTTATTTAATGCTAACTCATTATAATTTATTATTATAATTATAATTGTGAAGGACAACAATCAACCTGTTTTTTCCAATTGTACATATGTTTGTATAAATGCGAAATCCCTTATTAATTCGCTGAATGACTGACTGATTCACTCATTTATTTGTCATTAATTGTCTAATCTCACGATCACATAGATAACTGGAATTCAACAGATTTGTTCTATAAATTTCGATTATTTCTTACTAATGTGTCTCTTATAAAAACGAAACGAATGATTCTGAACTCAAAATTTGAAAAAAAAGTTATACCCGACTTACTGGTAAATTATCATGACTATCTCTACGTACAAAATTGTTTTTATACAAATCTTTATTTAAAACTATTCACACTTATCGATCGGTTTTATTTTAAAACCACATAGGGCTAATTGTATTTCCAATAAAAATAATAATAATTTTTTACCTGTAGTCTAAATATAAATAATTTATTATTTTATTTTTTAGTTTTTGTAAAATTAAAGATTGAACAGACAGGTGGAGTGTCAAATTATTTACACTCAATCTGTTCGTTGCAGTGCTAAAATAAATAGTTCTGCTTCTTATCATATGGTCAGTCAATTAAATGAGTGAATAAAGTGAAGGTGTCATTAGCAGAGTGAAAAATATACGTGCTTTTCAGAGGGTCCGGAATACTGATAAGTACTTTCCCACTCAGTGAGGAAGGCAATGGTAAACCACCTCACTCCTCGTTTTACTTAGTAATACCTCTACAGGTTCAAACCAGCCTTTTGGCTGATGATCTAAACAACACAAAATTAAAGAGATGTGAATAGTTATGTATTTTTACAATATTAATACTGCATTATAAAAATCAAATGTTCGAGCTTGGTAAAACTAGCATATCTAAAAGTTACAAAGAATTGCAATCTAAATTTTTCCGCCATGTTACTGATGCATCGCTACGAGAGCGACAAAATTTTTCACAATTATCTCAAAATTCCCTTTATTTTTCGCAGAGAATAGAGTAATTTTTTTAAATAGGCCTAAAGTAAGAACATTTTTATTGGTTTTTAGTAAATTTTATTAGGTGGAAAGTAAATTTTATAATAGGCCTATTGTAAATTTTACTATTTAGAATTGTAAATTTTATTAAGTTTCAGTATGCTGTGTAATAAAAATAATTAAAAATATTTTTAGTAATTACTTATCAATAATTTATACATAATAATGTATATACAACTAATTCCCGCGCACAGGCTCGTCCTATGCGGGAATTAGAAAATATGTTAACGTGAATGTATTTTTTATTTAATAAATAAAGTTAATAAAAAGTTAAATAAAAGACGAAATAATCACAAGTTACGCACGTTTATATAACAGGATAACCAACAATCCTGATCAGTTAATACGACAATTGCAAAATTAAATGTACCTGGAGATCCACTAAAACAACTGCAAAGAATTTAGAATAGGGATCTGAAGTGACATAAATAAAAAATAAAATCAAAGAAAACCATTTTTCACACGAGAATTCGCTTTAAAATCTTTGACCGTTTTGACCGGAACATAGTTGCAGGTAGCAGACGACCTTCCATGCTCAAAAATTTCAGTTTTAATTCTTTTTGTTCGTATTTTAAGATAAAGTTTACGTAATTCTGATGATATAAAACAACTGTACAAGCTTTAGTTCTAAAAGAGCTGACTATTTCTTTTACATACAGCCTTCGAACCAAAGATTAATATACGTGGTTAAGATAAAAGGTTTTGCAAGTGATGAGCATATCGCCATGATGAATACCTACACCCATTTCTAGGATTATAATGAAGAAAATATGGTGAATATTCAAGGATCTACCTGCTCCAAATCTACTAAAACTATGTTAATATGAGGCATGCAAAACTCCGGAAAAATAAGATAGCTGATGTGTAGGAATAACAGCCTTTCAAATTCTAGGTACATATTCAAAACTATTGCAAAATTATGATCATATCGATTAGATAAGAACTTGAGATAACTTTTTCTTAGAACAGAATGGACGATTATAAAACCCACGCACGTCGCTCTTTAAAATGTCTTAAGTATTTCATAAATGTGTGGAGAAATAGGTTTACTCAAACGTTTATTTGGTAAGAAATATATTAGTATTGAAATATGAAATAAGGTCCTTGACTAACTCTGTTACTGCGTTTAATAGATATTTCAATAGATTATTACTTAAGAGACAGCGTGACTTATGGCTGATTCTATTTCTGCACATATTTAATTTCAGTTATGTATTCAAACTAGTGTTTCGAAATTGTTCGTTTTTAAAACATATCTTCAGTATGGTAGAATATTGGTTCAAATACTTTATTCTCTCAGTAGGCTACTCAAGCTGAATTTGAACGTTAGGTAGGTAGTGGAATAGTTTTTCACATTTCCGTACCTTTTCTTTTGGAACAAAAGTAAAAAGTCCTTTTAGATATTTTTGTTTAAATTCTTCTTTCACTTCTTCATTTTCTTGTCCTCCGTCTTCTTTTCTTCTTCTTTTTCTTCCTCTTATTCATTTTTTCTACCTCTTCCTCTCCCTCTTCTTGTTCCTCTCTTCTTTTACTTCTTCCTCTGCCTCTCCATTTTCTTATTCTTTCCCTCTTGTTCTTCTCCTTCTTTCTCGTCCTGCGTTTTTTCTTCCTTGCCACTCCGTCTTCTTCTTCTTCTTCTTCGACTACTACCCTATCCCAGATTGATCTTCCTATCATGGTAATGCATACCTTGTCTCCTGCCTCCCGAAAGAGTTCCTCAGACGTAACACCAAACTAATTTCCCAGGTTAGTAAGTAAGAATATCCTTTTTCTACCAGATTCTTGATTTTGGATTTAAAGTCATCGACTAGGTTCAAAGTCTAGTTATGTTACGATGACAGGATCGTTTGATATTAGAAAGATTTTTATCCCGTAAACAAATATTTTATACATTTTAATATTTTAAACATTTTGGATTTTTCCTTAAATTTTCTATTTCCTCGAAGAAATCTCATTGGGAATGGGTAAAATATTTTATTGATGTTTATGCATATACCGGAAGTTGAAAATCCACAATTTTAATTTTATCATCAGTAACACAAAAAAAAAACCAACCGTTGACATGTTCAAGCATGTATGTTTTTAAATTTCTCAGCCAAGAAAATATTTAACAGCTAATTTTTCTTAAACCTTACACATTACTTAGCTGGATGAGTTATGAAAAAAGTATCTACGTATTTGGATGCCTCATAATATCCCCAAATAATTTCAGCTTCTTTAGCTCGACCGTGCCAGTAATTGTAGACGGTTAGTTCAACCTCTGCACGATTACGATATTAGTACACAATTCTTCCAAGAAACTCTAAAGATAAATTTTGTATAAAACAATTCTTGAAAATCCTGTAAGTTCTACCGATACGTTTTAATGTACTGAATGTGTACGAATCTCTGGTAACTACTTTTAAGTCGTTAATGGCTTAATATTAAAAGTTTGTTGCAATAAATAATGTAAAGGATCTATATTTTTCATTCAACACACAATTTTTCCCAATTAGAGCAAATTGGTTGAAATTTCCAAATGTTAAGGTCTATTCCCACGGCGCTTGTTTACTAGTTGCTAGTAGACTAGCAGCTAGTTTAGTTAAAGAGCTAGTATTCACTAGCGCGCTAGTAACTTTGAACATGTTTGATTTTACTAGCGCTAGTAGGAAAGAAAAGGTCCCGTGATTGACTAGCGCAAGTAAACTAGCTCGATGTGAATATTTGGAAACGTTGCTAGTTATTAATAAGGTACTAGTACTAGCAGCTAGTAAACTATCGTCGTGGGAATAGACCTTTAGTATGTTTATACCTAGGGTATAGATATAATATCATTTCTTAACTCTTCTAAATGTAAAAATTTTGCAAATGAAACTTAAAACCACAAATGCGGATCCAAAATTTGAACAGTCGCTATGGTTTAACGGGACATTTCATTACGCCGTTTGAACTTAAATGCTGATAGGGAGATTTTTGTTCGAACACCTCAAGCAATCGTCAAGATGTGTAGACTCTAAAATATTCATTAAGTGATTTAAGTGACAAAAACCCCCGAGAGTAAATGATGAAACTATAAGACAAAGGAATATAAATACTACCAGTTGGGGTAGTTTTATAAGGCACGTGACCTTTTCAAGGTCGTCTGGAGTATTAAAAGGGTGGAATGTTATAATAGGGAAGAAGTTCTTATATCTTCTACATCCAACCATTAGTTTTTATATCTCTATTTTTCCATAAAATTTATACCTCAACATATGAGGTTCACAGTTCGTATCCTACATCCTGTATGTACATTTATTTATTTTATTTTTCTTACTTTATTTATATTATTTACAAGTTTACACGTATTAAATAACTTGCACGTATTAATTAAAAAGTTTACACGTATTATGCCCATAACAGGCAAGTGGATTGTTAAATTACTTGCACTCGATCTGGTAGTTCCAGGGTTACAAAAAATGGTTATGTTTCTTATCTCATTGTCAACCAATTATAACTGAAGCATTTAAGAACAGAAAAGTTAGAGGTGTAAAAGACACTAGTGAGAGTTTTCTCTTCTGAAAGTAATGAATTTCATTATACAGTTAGAGCCTGTCGTGAAAGAAGTGAAGGTGTCATTTGCAGGGTGGAAATTTGGTGCTTTTCGGAGAGACTGGCATTCTGATAAGCATAGGCTAACTTTCCACTCAGTGAGGAAGGCAATAGTAAACCACCTCACTCCTCGTTTTACTTAGTGAAGCCTCTAGAGGTACAATTAGTAAATTAGATGACTGTGTTATGCCATGGTAGGTGAAAATATGACATGAATGACTTAACGGAGTATAGTAGGCTACTGAACAGTAAGACTTTCATGGGTGAATTTTAAAATTTTTACAAAATATTTCAATTCCATCTTGCGCAGAATAGTGTTGTGGGTTGCCGGGTCAATGTGGCATGTCGAGGTTATATGGGCATTTAATTACCAGCTATAAAATAATATTTTTACTAATAGAATATTATTTATGGTGTATGGACGCTTTTTAATAATATATTTATATTCTTATGATAGTTTCTGTAAAAATGATAATAAGTATTAATAAAATGAAAATGAAAACCAAATATGCTACAAGAGAATACTTAAAGACAATTAAATTAAATTAATGATATCTCTTCTTCTTAGATAACACGTGCATTTTTCTAGTTCCCTTGAAGTTTCCATAACAATTAGGCCTAATGTTAAAGGTTTAGTACGATTATTATTATTTTAAAACTTTAATAGCACGGACTTTTTCCCAATTCAGATCAGAGCTCTAATCCTCTATAGCACGTCTTTTTACGGAACCGAACCTTAATAGCACGAATTCAACCTCAGTAGCCTACGTCGTTTTACGTAATTGAACCTTTATAGCAGAGTTCAACCATTCCAGATCTTGAAAGCACGATTTAGTCTATAAAACCTTGATAGCACGAACCTCAAATAGAAAAGTCTTTCGATAACAAAACTGTTTCCCAAATCCCCTTGAGACTCTTGCTATCGAGGTTCTACTGTAATTATTTTACTTATATTAGAAAAACAAAGAAAAACTGGCCGTCTCCGTGGGGTAGTGGTTAACATGCTAGCCTACTACGCGGATCTCCCGGGTTCGATTCCTGGCTATGGTTTGGAAATTATTACGTACCAAAACTAAGCTAAGACTAAGCTGGTGATGCGAATTTAAATAAAAAAAAACAAAAAAAATGTTTTTTTAACGTTGCATCAACTACAAAGGTCATTAGCGAAGACGTTGGGGTGTAACTAGGCCTATATACAATGGAGTGAAATGATTTTTTGTAACGTATGAAAATATGCCGTGCCTGATTGGGATTCGAACCCACGACCGCATGATGAGAGGCGAGCACGTTACCAACTACGCCAATGCGGCCGGCGTATTTTTAATTTTATTTTCACAACCGTGATTGTTGTTGTTTAAGTCATCAACCGAAAGACTGGTTGAATCTCTAGAGACTTTACTAAGGTGGTTTTCGTAACTGAGGTGGTTTAAAATTGCCTGAAATTTTATGTTTTTTACTTGGTGAGATAGGCGGTTATAAAAACACAGGCTCATCTTTCATTTTACGTACTTTATATTCAGAGTTATCTCCTCTAAAAGTAATGAATTTCATTATACAGCCATACCCTGTGGTAAATAAAGTTAATGTGTCATTTGCAAGGTGGAAAATATGAGATTTTCAAAGGACCTGGTATGCTGATAAGCATTCTTTCTTACTCAGTGAAGAAGGCAATTGTAAATCACCTCACTTCTCGTTTTACTTAGTAAAAATTTTAGAGATTCAAACTAGCCTTTCGGCTGATAACCTAAACAACAAACAACATTGAAATTTATTAGTTATGTTAATAAAAACTGTTTGAGACGACAAATTCGATAAATAAACAAAATCAATAGAAGTATTTCTGTTTTCATATAATCCATATTCAAAACCCCACCATTCTGTAATAATGACTGTAGAAACAAAACTACTATTTTTAGAATTTGATGGAAACATCGAAAATGACTTAAAATTATATTAATTGAACTATTAAAAAATATTAATTGTATAATGATATAAAATTATTAATACGATTTTTATCTAATTTAAAATTTAAAAAAATTACCTTTTATCTGATGAGAAAACGTAATGGTTTGTATACAATTGTTCCAATATCGTCTAATGAAATTTAAAAAAAAAACAACTAATAAATAACACTAAACTAAATAAACCGGATAAGTTAAAGAGTAAATGATGTTTTTAATTACTTTAGAGAACTTAACGACACAAAGTATTTTAAAAGACTGACGAATAATATGGATAGAAAAGAAAGTAAACACGAATAACCTTCGACAGTAGAAGTGTGTCTGTGTTAGTAAACAGATGTGGGGAGAATACATAAAATAAGAAAGGGTTGAATAAGTGGGAGAAAGAAATACGTTAAAAAAGAAACGATAGAGGGAAAAGTGTTACTACTGTAGTTAAATAAAAGAAAGATAGAAAATGTATATAAATAAGAGAGAGGGGGAAGATGAGAGAATTATGAATGAATTGAACAATTTGAACGATTGAAACAACAGAGGAAAGTATTGTGGTAGGGGGGACTAACTTAACCTCGCTTCCCCCCAGGAGACGGGTAGATAGGGCGTTAGTTGCGATTCGTTTATTATAAAAGATATACATTTAACCTAGATCAAGAATCTTGGTTCAGTTCTCTTCATTATTGTTTTTTTTAAAGTAATTTTACTTTATTCCCACTTCTGTTTAAGTATTCCCACCTTTCATTCTAAATTTGATTATATTATTAATAAATTGCTCCCGCTTTGTTCAGGTTGCTTTATCCATCGACTTAAAAAAATTGTATTAACAAAATCGTTTTTACTTCCTCGAACTCTTCAGTACAAATTTACCCTTACATTACCGACGTCCGGAAAACAGGACATCGATATATTTTACGTAGTGACAACATCCGGTTTACCGGACGTCCGTAATCATGCATAAAGTGCCAAAGTCCGGAAAACCAAATATTTCCTGTTGTTGTTATGTTGTTAGGTCATCAGCCGAAAGGCTGGTTTGAACCTGTAGAGTTTTTACTAAGTAGAACGAGAAGTGAGGTGGTTTACTATTGCCTTCCTCACTGAGTGGAAAAGTACGCTTATCAGCATGCCAAGCCCTCTGAAAAACACATATTTTTCACTCTGCAAATGACACCTTCACTTCGTTCACCACAGGGTCTGGCTGCATAATGAAATTCATAACTTTCAGAGGAGAATACTCTGATTAGTGTCACAGTACACCTCTACCTCTTCTGTTCTTAAATGATTCAGTCATTTTACTGGCTGACCATGTGATAAGAAACAGAACTATTTACTTTAGCCCTGCAACGGACAGACTGAGTAAATAATTTGACACTCCACCTGTCTGTTATAGGCAAAAATTATTTCCTAAAAACGTTTTAACAAAAATAAATGAAATAATGTATTTTGAAACTGCCTCCGTGCCATAGTGACTAGCGCACTAGCCTGCAAAGCGAAAGGTCCCGGAGTTCGATTCCCGGCTAGAGTCTGGAAATTTTAACACGTTAAAACCACCGGTAAGGTACCAAAACCCATAGTAGTTGCTAATGACCACGCTGTCGATGCGACTTTAAATAAACTAAAAAAAAACTATTTTGAATATGTTTAGCGTTAAAAAGATTTATTTTTTTTATGAACACAATAAAAATTAATTTTTAACAGGAAATTTTATTTTTCTGTGACGTTGAAATTTTGGCTGGCAATGGAAGGCGTTTGCCAGCAAGTTTTCGAAATAGGGCTGGTACTTTTTGTACACCCTTATTCAAATTAAATGGTTTTTAAGATCAAACTTTTAAATATTGTTTCGGCACTGAAAGGGTTAAGAAACATTGCGATGGAGTAAAAACCTTTCGATACCCGTAGTACAAAATTATCTTCCCCTGTTGGCCCAAAACAGGCAGGTGGAGTGTTAAATAATTATTTGCACGTAAAATAATCAATAAGTTCAGACCATAGCCATGAATTCAATTTTTCTTTTAGAAGACTAGCACTCTAACCATTACGCCACAGCCTTGTAATTTTGTTTTTAACTGTAGACCTACAGTTAACCTCTTGAGAGACAAGTTAATTTTGAAAATTAACCATAACCTCGCTCTGAAAAACATGCAATTACATTCGAATGTTGTTGTTTAGGTCATCAGGTGAATGGCTGGTTCGAACCTCTAGAGGCTTTAATAAGTCAAACGAGGAGTGACGTAGTTTACCTAGCCTTCCTCACTAAGTGGAAAAGTATGCTTATCAGCATACCATGCACTCTGAAAACTACAAATATTTCCACCCTGCAAATGAAATTTTCACTTCATTCACCATAGGGTCTGGCTGGGTAATGAAATTCATTACTCTCAGAGGAGCTAACTTTGACTAGTGTCTTTTACCCCTCTACCTCTTCTGTTTTTAAATGTTTGTCATATTGGCTGACCATGTGATAAGAAACAAAACTATATTTTGTAGCCCTGGAACTAGCAGATCGAGTGTAAATAATTGAACACTCTACCTCCTTGTTGTGGCAGTAGACTATATATATGAATAATAGCTGATTTTGTAACAAAAGAGCAGAGTAACCAACCAAGTTGGTTTCTGGCAACATATGTGGAAATTGGGCGTCAAAATAGTTGAAAGATATCAAGCTGTGTTGTTAATGGCCATATGTATGTCAATGACTGTCAAGAGGTTAAAAAAATGTCATTATCTTGCTCCCATTCGCAAATGATTTCAAAATTTTTAATACATAAAATTCAATATTATTTAATCATATGAAATCCGTCAAAAATACTTATTCTCATAAAGTGTAGAGTAATTTAACTAACAAATAGGTCCATAAAGAAATTAGTCGGTTACACATGTTTTTGATAAGTGTTCGTAACAGGTTTGACCGTACTCTAATGGTTTTTAATACAAAATTAAAAATTTTATAATCTTATAAATTTCGCATATGCTGGTGGAATTATTTGCACTCAATCTGCTAGTTCCAGGGCTACGAAAATAATTATTCTTTTGTCACTGGTCAGCCAATTATATGACTGAATTATTTAAGAACAGAAGAGATAGAGGTGTAAAAGACACTACTATCGGTTTCATAATCATAGACACCCGAGTTTGAACCCTTGCATCTCCAAAACTATGAGTTGGATTTTAACATATTTTAAATTAAAATTTAGCTCATTTTATTCTGCGTTGACCCATAATAAACCTATATTTTTAATGTTGTTTTAAAATTGACATATCGAGGTTGGAAGACAAAAAGTCCCGCTTTTTCACTACCGCAACAAATTTCATGCGTTTAGAGGCATGTAGCCCGATAATTATTTGACCGAAAAATTATTAATTTTAATGAAACATAGATAATTACATTCTTACAGCGTGTACGAAATTTCAAATTTTTACGTTATTTAAATTTTGATTTATTAACATTATTCTGAACCCTTGCTATCTCGGTAACCGCTCGATCGTTTGGCACGGGAAAACTATCGTCTTATTCAGCGTTAAAAATTTAGTAAAAATATGTTAATAACATGAAATATTGGTTGGTCAATGTGTGGTAGAATTTTGAAAATTTTAAAAAATAGACTGGCTAATGCGGGGTGGGCGCTACTATCCATGTTGCCAGGTTGTGTACGTGACATCCTGTCGGACTGTCTAGCTGAATAGACCGACTGCATTGTCAATTCAGGTAGACAGTCAGATTTAGGCAACATGGATAGTAGCGCCCCCGCACTCCCAGTCTATTTTTCATCAAAATTGGTAAACCGGAACTAGCAGTTTATTCGTGTCATCAGTTACTTTCTTTCGGTTTTCTCAAATCTGTTCCTATGATTTTTGTTAAAATTGCCTTATTTTTTGTGCTCTACAAGCTGGGGTAAGTGGCATATCTGCTGAAATTGGTGGGGAGGGCTGTGCTTTCGTGGTAAAAAAAATGTTTAATCAAGTTGCAGAAATTTGAAAAAACATACAACGTTTTTTCTACAGCGCTTAGTTTAGCGTAAGGCCGGGCGCACACACGACTACTTGTGACTGCCACCAGTGGTCGCCACCGGTGGCCGTCTGTTGCCACAGGTGGCGGCGACAGCCAGCCACTTTGATCTGACACTTTCATTGCAAGAAATTAGCATTATCTACTACTGTTAGTACGAAGACTTCAACGTCGAAGGAAAAAACAGCGATGATACTGGGTACATCCCATGTTATTATCACGTCCAAGTCACGGACAATTTTATTTGCTTTTCCAAGAGCTCAAAAAAGATGAAGAGAAATGTTTTTTTCTTTTGAAAAGATGAAAAACATAACAATTTTCTAGACAACTCGTTTTAAAGCGTAGTTATCTGTTATTTTATTCGTATAAATTACTAAACACGCAAGTGTATTAGATATTTTCTAGTGACTTAAAAACAAAATATGTGCCCATTTTTAGCGAATTTTTCACTTAGTCCATGTTTCAGAACATGTAGCATGATCAATTTTAAGAGGAAAAATACGGCATTGTTCTTTCATATTTTTTTACTAATTTCACCTAAAATTCAGCCTTTTTTTGTTTTATTTTGTTTATGACCACAAAGGATCACTTTAGTCTCTTTGGTTAGTTCTTTTTCTTCGGCAGTTTATTTCCTTTTCATTTCTTTCTTGCCAATACTTTTTCATTCTGTCGGATCTTGCTTTTCTTAATCCGTCTGAACAAACCTGTTCTTTTCGTTTAATTGTTCTTACTGATAAAATTTTGTTTTTGTCATTAATTGATTCTTTGTAAACCGTTGTGCGATCTTTGACATCAGCAATTGTTAGATTTAATTCTGTTCTGTCTTTTTTGATTTCTTAAAGCCAAGGAATTGTAGCTCCTTCTGTTTTTGCACACATGAATTTTTCAACAATTTTTCTCAATAATCGGTTTTCTGGAGTTCTGAGGATATGCGAAAAGAAAGAAAGTCTCTTTTTGCGCATTGCATCAGTGATTGGTTCTATTTGTTTATAAATTTGTTCTCTTGGTAAAATTCAGCCTTTTATTACAAAGGATAAAGGAATTAAAACGCTTTTAAATAGATTGTTATTTTCGTTTTCGATGGAGTTATAAAGATGTCTAAAAACGGGTAAGTACACATTTTGTTTACAAATCGTTAGAAAATGGCTAATACACTTCCGTGTTTCGTAATTTATACAAATAAAATAACAAGAAACTAACGAGCCGTACTTGATATTTTTATTTCTTTTATTTGATGAAATACGCGATTCCAAACACAGGCTTCTTCATCTTTCATTTTGTGTACTATAATAGTAATTACTTTTCTTTTTTTTTAATTAAGTGATGATGCCTACATAAGCCTCGGGATTGTGCGTAGGTAATGATATGTGGTGACTTACAGCTGAAAAAAATGCCAGACCTGACCGGGAATCGAACCCGGGACCCCGGCATAGTAGCCAGTTGCGCTGACCACTACACCACGGGCCGGGCGTACATATACTTGTACAGTATTTCCATTATTTTAATGTTCCAAATTGTTGGACTGGCTTCTATTTCATGGGCGGATTTACGTGGGTTCTAGGGGGTGCGCCGAACCCCCAGATTTTTGAATTTAATATCCAAATACCTCATACCTTTCGGTGAGCTCGCACCCCCAGATATCAAGACCTAAATCCGAGGTAAACAAACCAACATCGAAAGAGAGAGTTCAACTGGTTGTGGCGTGGCTTAGTGTGCGCTGGGCAGCCGACCACCGGTGGTGGTCACAAGCAGCGAGACATGGCCACTTCCGCAGCTTGTGGCTGTTGTGCGGGCACAGCGAACGCTATGTGTGCGACGAGTCCATATAAATTACGTAGGAAGGCAATCCCTAGCTTGTGACCGCCACCGGTGGCGGCCACAAGAAGTCGTGTGTGCGCCCGGCCTTATTAGCGTGATTAGTGAATTGTATTTTGTATTACTTGAATACCTTTTGTGTGAAGTAACTTTTTAGACCCCCGTAATTGAACATTATGGATTCATGGGAATAAAATTACATAAAGTACTCGGTAGTACACAGAAAAGAAAGATCTAATTTTTATCATAGTTGTATATATATAGCTACAAAATAGTAGTCTACATATTCTGTATAAATCTACGACGTAGAATCCGTAAGTAACCACATTACTGCGTTAATGCATACGGCATTCATTTAGTAGATTGGTTTTGACGAATAGTCACGTCAGATGGATTTCTCCCTCTCTACATTTTACTATTAACTGTACTGACCTAGTAAAGAAACGGATCGAATTTAATAACGTTATTGCCATTTTCAATGCACAGGTAAACTTCTCTAAATCGATTTTATGAAATTATAAACATTTCGAGTTATAGAAAATTCAATCATATAAATTTATTGAAAGTAACTGTAAAATTGAATTTTCTTTCTGATACTTTTAACTCTTTATATGTCTTTGGTAAATATACTTACCACTGACAATAAGGTCGATTTTATTTAAGAATAAGCTATGCAGTTGAACCTTTTATTGGTATTTTATGGTGTTATAGATGTTCTTTGGTAAGTAGGGTATCCATATATTGAAATTAGCGCGTAGCGACCATTTTCTTTGTGAGTGTACGAACGTGGTAAGGATTCATACCAGCGTACGCTACCGCTTTGTTTTATTGTTACTTTTGTACAGTGCTTAGAAAATTCTAGTTTTTTACGGGAAAGCAAGCATTCATGCTAATATAAAGTTAAAATAAGTTATTCTACACATTTTTTTATAAATAGTAGGCTACTACAAGCTGTTTTAATAAGCATTCTTACCACTAAAGAATATGTGATTTCCATTTCAAAAACCGTTCCTTGGTAAGTAGAGGAAAGGCACAAAAACCGACGTACTATTTTGTTTTTGGGTGTATTTCAAGAACTGAATGGCACAAATTACATTTTGAATACATACCATATACAACACTATAAAAATATAGAAGAAAACACAGTTAATGTACGTATATTTCATGTTTTATTGCACATTTTTTTACATAAATGATTATTGTTGGGATGTAAACAATATTTTAGATCATAATAACAAATGATGCATATTTTTTTACATTAAATTAATCTATTTACAAAAGTCACAAATATCCACTAATATTTACCAGGACTTAAAATCAAAACAAATTAATTTCTTACTGTTCTGGCCCTAGAAATCTAACGTTTCACAATATATATATTTTCTCCCGTATTACTGCCCTATAAAGGGTTTAATAGTTCACTGAATTTCACGAACTATTAAACAAATAGTTTGTAGGATTCCTAAAGAAAGTAAATTATTTATTGAATGTGAAACTGTTTTATTAGAACTACTAGGAGTTTTATTTTGGAGAGGCTACCATAGATACGAGAATCCTCCCTTGCATTTTTTTCAAAATTATTGCTTAACGACATTTTAAGAACCTCTAAATTTGTTTCACGAGTAAATAATCAATAATAAATGCTGAAAAATAGGTTTTTTAAATTGAAACAAATTGTTAATGTAATTTCCTTCAAACATTTATTGGCTCGACATTTTTTACAAAATATTAAATTTATTGCTTGGTTAGAGTTGAAGAGAAGACAACACACTTTTTTGAAAAAAATTATTATTTGGTTATAATTACATACTATTTGAACGGAATAAGAACTTGTCAAATAAAATGGGATGCGGTAATCCACATGAGCGAATACTGGTACAGAGTGATTTTTTGTTCCTGTTACCCAATTGTAAATGTCTGGTAATTATTTCTAAGAAAGGGAAATTTTGTTTTGTGACATGAAGTCGGTAGCCCCACTCAACCGGTATCGATAAGGCAATTTGAGTTGATTCTCCTTGAGCTGTGTAAAATTTTGTGCCGCTTCCGGTCGTGTAACGAACAGAATGGCTTTTACCCACATGTTCTTAGTGATTGGTCTGTGTGTCTGTGTATGTGTGAACAAAATATCTCACAAACGGAACATCGTATGAAGTTGAAACTTGACACTTAAGTTAGATACTACTACCGAACCCGCCAAGAACATTTTCATCAAAATCGGTCTACCGAAAGTAGTAGTTTATTCGTGTCATTTTTCGCTTTTCTGTAATTTTCTCAAAATGGCGCCAACGTTTTTTTTTTTAAATTGCCTCATTTACTACAATCTTATGCTCTATAAGTTAGGGTAGGCGCCATGTCTGCTAAAATTCTTGGTAAGGCTGTACTTTCGTAGAAAATAATTTTTTTAAGATTGCAGCCTTAATATGCATTGTAGTGCAAAAATGCATATAAAAAAAGTAGTAGAGAATTTAAAATTCTACAACTTTTATTTCAGACATTGTTTTGTATAACGTTTAGTTTAGCGGTAATTAGTGATTTCCTGTGTTTTTCATGATAATCTGTAAAAAATATTTTTTTTTTTTTAGATTTCAGCCTTAGCCATTTCACTTAGCCATTTCATTTTAGCCATTTTACGACAAAAGTGTATATAATTAATTTATAGGAAATTAAAATATCTACAACTTTTATTTCAAGCATTTTTCTCTACAGAGCCTATTTAGCGTGAAAGACTGATTTCCCGTATTATTAAGCCTAACAGGTTGATTTTCATTTTGCATCATTCACTCATGATTAAATTAGGTTATGTTTTTGAGGTTAGTTTTTTGTTTATTTCTAATGTTTTATTACTAATGTTAGGTTATAGTTCATTATTTGCATTGGCAAGAGAAAATCGTGTGAGAGTTTCATACCAGATTTTTATTTATATAGGGCAAGAGAAAGTAAAATATGGTCAATTCGAATATATAAACCAATAAGTTCGGTTAAACGAGCCATAGATAAAATTACAAATGAAAAATAAAAATATTTAGTAAATTTCAACTTACAAAAAAGTCGATTTTCAGAAAATGTAGATAAAGAAGTTCGAGACATAAAATATTAAATCTATAAAAGTATAAAAACTATTTAATTAATACTGAATAGCCAATTCAACTCGAGATAATCTTTGATCTTTTATTTCTATTGCTTTGTCTATGTTTTTTTTATATTATTAAAAAATATATAATTGTTTGAATTAGAATTAATACAATAAATTTAAATACATACACTTTGTAGGGAGAGAAATTTACTTGTTCAAATTTTATTTATTCAATTATATTCCTTATTGGAAACATAATAACATTTGAAGCACGTGGCTTTCTATGTTTATTACCATTTAGTATATTATACAGTTTCATTAGGAACAGATATTAGTTTGAAGAAATAAATGTAAAGATTTTACCTTTTTTGTGGTTTATTAAAAAAAATATATAGCCTAATTAGCGTGTTTATAGCAGGAGATCCGCAATACGTTCCTTGACATCAGTTACTTTTTTTTATCTCAAATGATTACGTAATTTCTTATTCTTTTTTGTAAAGAAATCCTTAATATGGGTCTTTCCATTTCCCGAGGGGTTTTTGTAGGTCATAGGGCGCCTCCTAAAGTGGCGGAGGGATGCCTTCCAGAAATGGAATATACCAGAGAAATTAAATAACCGTGGTGGAAAAAAATAACAAAAAATATCTATAATAATAATAATATGTATTTATTCCACTTTTTAAAAATACAAAACTACATTCTATCTACTAGGAATAAATAACCACCAACTCAAGTAAACGGTGGTTATATAAAAAAACAAAGTACATAGAAACAAGTTTACAAATTAATTACAAATCAATGTCGTCATCCAATACAAATGACAATCCAAATTGTAGCGGCAGCTACAGCGCATGTTAACTATATTATATTTTTTCCGAAATGAGGAGATAAGGAGAGAGTGTGATGCCCAGCCACTCTTGAGCATATTGAGAACCTACAGGAAAAATTGGTCAGATCATGTTGTAAGAATGTCACAAGACCGCCTCCCTCGATCTGCGCTGCTCTATAAACCAATAGGAAAGAGAAATATTGGTAGGCCGAGGAAAAGATGGACGCCGGAACAGGCTTGAATAGCCTAATCCATGAAGACGACGACGACGACGATATTTTTTAACACTAAAGATTAACCAAGCCGTTAGTTTTCAGATCAGATATTCACCTGTACATGACTAACACTAAAATTAGCTATTATTGTTATATTATTTACTAAGATCAGTAAATTCGTACAAGTAAGTACTGAATAGTTTGTAAACCACCAGTTGTTTAGGTAATCAGCCAAAAGGCTGCTTTGGACCTCTAGAGGCTATACTAAGTAAAAAGAGGAGTGAGGTGGTTTGCCTTCTTCACTGGATGGAAGAGTATGTTTATCAGCATGCCAGGACATCCGAAGAGCACCTGCTTTCCACCCTACAAATGACACCTTCACTTCATTCACCACGGTGTCTGTCTGTCTAATAACATTCATACTCTCAGAAGAGATAACTCTGACTAGTGTCTTTTACACTTTTACGTCTTCTGTTCTTAAACGCTTTAGTCATATAATTAGCTGACCATGTGATAAGAAATAGAACTTTATTTATAACCCTGAAACGAGCAGCTTTAGGCCAATAATTTAACACTTCACCTGCCTGTTATGAGCTACTTTGGTTATTAGGAAATCGTGAACAACTGATAAGATATAATTTCACAGATAATGTTATTTAAAAACTTAAATATTTATTTTGTTATTTATTACATCATTAGACTATAATATATAGGATGATTCAAAACTATACGGCAATCTCTTGGGATCTCATTCTATAGCTAAAAATAAGAAAAAAGTTCACATAAACATATGCCTGAAAACGCTTAGTTAGCGAGTTACGGCTAGCGAAGAATTTCACCTAGAACTCTGTACCCTCGGTGAAGTAAGGCCGTATAAAAATGTTAAAGGTAGTTACAAAGATACAAATACGATTGTTTCTTATGTTTTTTAATCTGAAAAATTGAATAAAATTGGTTCCAGAGCTGTAAATGCAATACTTTCAGAGATATCTTACATAAAACACAAGAATTGGTGTAAAGAAATAACACATTTTTGTGTTTAACGTAAGATTACTTCCATAAATGGTAAATAAAGATATATTTTTTCTTAAATAAATTTGTAGAAAATTTAATTTTGAAAAGATTCATGTGAATTACTCAGGAAAAAATGAATAATAAATATTGAAATTTCGCTAAATTTAAAATCAAAACACGCACATAAAACGCACATTCCTAACTGCATAATGTCTGTTTTGATTTTAAATAAAGCAAAATTACAATATCTATTATTCATTTTTTTCCTGAGTAATTCACATGAATCTTTTCAGAATTAAATTTTCTACAAATTTATTTAAGAAAAATACACCTTTATTTACCATTTATGGAAGTAATCTTACGTTAAACACAAAAATGTGTTATTTCTTTACACCAATTCTTGTGTTTTATGTAAGATATCTCTGAAAGTATTGCATTTACAGCTCTGGAACCAATTTTATTCAATTTTTCAGATTAAAAAACATAAGAAACAATCGTATTTGTATCTTTGTAACTACCTTTAACATTTTTATACGGCCTTACTTCACCGAGGGTACAGAGTTCTAGGTGAAATTTTTCGCTAGCCGTAACTCGCTAACTAAGCGTTTTCAGGCATAATTATGTTTATGTGAACTTTTTTCTTATTTTTAGCTATAGAATGAGATCCTAAGAGATTGCCGTATAGTTTTGAATCACCCTGTATAGTATATATATATATATATTTATAAAATTTGTCATGGTTTCAAAATTCACATAAACGGATGAAAATGCAGACTGAGTAAGTTTTCAAATCGTTTATTTATAAATAAAAAATAAAAAGTTAAAATATGTATAAAGAGGGTCATTTACAAAGGTTAATTCATTATGGGAATATTAGCAATTTTTTTAACTAAAATGTTTTATAATTTGCATATTTTCTCATATTTTATTACACGATTAAAATTAAAATTACTGAAGACTAAATTTTTCTATTAAGTTAAAAATATTAAAATATAAATATATAAAATACTAAATAAACTTGATACATAATACTTTCCTGCATAAACATAATATTGCAAAGTACATTAGAAATCCCTGTGGAAATTTTTTATTTTCTAATTTTCATTAATGATAAAAATCTTCTTTTTTAAAATTCAATTTTTGATTATTTTGTTTGTCAAATAATTTAATTGATTTTTTTTGAATTAGAGTAGGCCTAGTATATGAAAGAAATCATAAAAAAATTTAACAATGTGTTCTTTAGGTGATCAGCCGAAAGTCTGGTTGAACCCCTAGAGGACTTACTAAGTAAAACAAGGAGAGAGGTGGTTTACCATACCTTCCTTTGAATGGAAAAATATGCTTATCAGCCTGCCAGGTCCTCCGAAAAGCACCTACTTTTCACCCTGCAAATGATACGTTACCTTCATTCACCACAGGGTCTGGCTGTACAATGAATTTTACATTAATCTCAGAGGAGATAACTCTGACTATAGTGTGTAAAATGAAACATGAAGGCTGTGTTTGTAACCGCATATTCCACCAAGTAAAAACATAAAAATGTCAGATATGTCTCGTTTTAAAGCTTTGTTTTTTGTTATTTTATTTGTATAAATTTATTACAGGGATGCAGCGTTCGTTTTAACTCATAACTTCCGTGGGAACGATATTTTTTAAAACGCTCTAATTCCTTTATTTTAGGCACTAAAAGGTTGAATTTAAGCTGATATTATTTAGAAAACATGCAGAAACACTCCTGTAAAACACTATAATTTGTTCTCTAAAAATTGACTGTGTTACAAGTTCTGAAACAAGGACTAAGTGAAAAACGTGCTAAAAACCGGGTACATATTTTGTTTCCAAATCACTAAAAAATGCCTAATACACTCCAGTGTTTCGTATTTCATACGAATAAAATAACAATAAACCAAGGTTTAAAATTGCCTGAAATTTTGTTTTTTTTCTTGGTGAGATAGGCGGTTATGAAAACACAGGCTTCATCTTTCATTTTACGTACTATAATGTCTTTTACACCCCTACCTCTTCTGTTCGTAATGATTCAGTAATATAGTTGGCTGACTGTGTGACAAGAATCAAAACTATTTTCTGTAGCCCTGTATTCGTTTTCAATTTTCAAATTGGCAAGAGAAATTCGTGTGAGTGTTTCACAACAAACTTTTTGAAACTAGGTATGTACGAAACTAGGTATCTCGTATTAACCTGAACTATCTATTGTTTAGTGTTCATAATAGATAGATGGAGTGTTAAATTATTTACACTCGATCTGATAGTTTCAGGGCTACAAAAAATTGTTCTATTTCTTATCACATGGTCAGCCAATTATATGACTGAAGCGTTTAAGAACAGAAGAGGTAGAGATGTAAAAAGACACTAATCAGAGTTATCTCTTCCGAGAGTAATGAATTTCATTATACAGCCAGAGGCTGTGGTGAATGAAGAGACGGTGCCATTTGCAGGGTGAAAAGAAGATGCGTTTCCGAGAGCCTGGTATGCTGATAAGCATACTTATCCACTTGGTGAGGAAATCAATAATAAACCACCAAAATTTTTGTTTTAATTAGTAAACCCTCTATAAGTTCAAACCAGCTTTTCGGTTGATGACCTAAAAAACATTGTTTACAAAATGATTAAACATAGATCATATATTTCGTTATTTATGTTGGTTAGAAAAATTTGTGTGAATGTTTCACACCAGATTTTTGAATGTATTAACACTACGTATTGAATTACGAGGTGTGGCTATTAAATAATGAGAATGACGTTGTAAAAATTTCATTTTTCTTTTATACATAATCACTTATTGTCACCTTCAATATACACTCCTTCTCTATCCTTACAAAGCTCCATGCGAATTTTAAATTGTTGGCAACAGTGCTGGAAGTCATCTCCTGTCAGCTCCTTCAAGACACGTGCCGTTTCCTCTTTTACAGCTACCACAGACTCAAATTTTGTCCCTTTTAATGCAGATTTCACCTTAGGGAACAGGTAGAAGATAATAACATGTGATGAAACGTGGTTTTTTACTTATGATTCGGAAACGGAGCGCCAATCCATGCACTGGAAGAGCTGAACTTCACCGAGAGTCAACAAAGCTTGAATGAGCAGGTCAAAATTTAAAGCAATGTGATTGTTTTCTTTATATCCATGGGATTGTGTACCTTCACTGGGTTCCTGAAGGGTAAACAATCATTAAATATTACTACCTTGAGGTACTTTCTAAACTACGTCAAAGAGTAAGGAAAAAACGGCACGAAATGTGGAAGGACAAATCATGGGTTCTCCACCACGACAATGCGCCAGCTCATTCCGCGTTATCTGTCGAGAGGTTCCTAGATAAGTATAGCATCTCAGTGTTAGAAAATCCACCTTATTCACCAGATCTTGCACCATGTAACTTCTACTTCTTTCCTAAGGTAAAATCTGCATTATAAGGGACAAGATTTGAGTCTGTGGAAGCTGTAAAAGAGAAAGCGGCACGTGCCCTGAAGGAGCTGACAGAAGATGACTTCCAGCACTGTTTCCAACAATAGAAAATTTGTATGGAGCGTTGTAGGGATAGAGAAGAAGTGTATATTGAAGGTGACAATAAGTGATTTTGTATAAAATAAAAATGAAATTTTTTACAACGTCAGTCTCGTTATTAAACAGCCATACCTCGTATGTTGGTTAGAAAAATTTGTGTGAGGGTTTCACACCAGATTTTTTGAATGTATTAACACTATGGATTGAATTATTTTAGAAAATTTATTAATGTTACAAAACTTAACAATGAAACTGTTATCAAATCTTCGCGTACAAACCTATCAATCCTGAATGCTATTTTTAAACTTAACCTAGTAAGTAAGAAAGAAAATAGTTACCTGATAACTTTTTCTTTTACAATGTATATTAAATAAAATTACAAAAATAAAGAACTTTCTTTCGTTCTATAAATTCCGAAGTTATAACGTAACTTAACAAACTAGAAAAAAACATGTTATAAACTGTAATTAAGAAAAAGTTTATCGGGTACAAATAAATTTCAAATTATGATGAAATTATAGAATGAATTATATCCAGTTAATAACGTTGTTCCGGTATGCGTAGTATTTTTTTTATAATTTGGCGCATGCGCAGAATACATTGTACAACATTTTCATGATGAATTTACGCTTTAAGCAAACTGCGTTTCACATTTGCATTTATATTATTATTTGCATTTTTAGTAGTGTGTTAAAAACCGCATTCCATTTTTGCATTTCTCTCTATCTCTCTTGCTTTCATTTATATCATTTATTTATTTTATAATATTGCAAATTTCCTTTTATTCTTTGTATCCGTTTTCACCTTCTCCTTACCTTCTTCTAGATTAATCTATCGATATTATTTTTGATATTTTCTTCATTGTGTCTGCAGGCTATTATTATTATTATTATTTTTAAATTATATTGTATTTTACTTATTTATTTTTTATTTTGTTTGTTGTTGTGAACTATTTATATTCATATAACAACTGTTTTGTTGATATATCTTATTTTGACGTGTATTGAACAATACACTTAGTACTAAAGTTTTTTCTTCTATTGTTGTCAAATGGTCACCATACTGAGTCTCTTGCTTAACCGGTGAAACTTAATAATTCAGAGTGACTTTCTATCAATTGACTGATTAGTTTTGCTGTATGACTGATATTTTGCTAAGTTTACTACATGATATGGATACTTGACATTCCTTTTCTCTTTTCTTTATTCTGCTCACAAATGTACAATATTAGTAACTATTTAATATTAATATTACCGGGTTCGATTCCCGGACAGGTCGGACATTTTTTTATCACTCATTTTCATCAATCATCCTCCTCACCGGCTGATTACCAGTAGTTACTCTCTCTTGCTAGTAACATACGAAGTTTTATTCAAAACATTCCTAAATAGAGCAAAAACACTGGATCCTCAACTGGGAGAATACCATGGGGATTTGGAAGGGAGAAGATCCTGCGCAGAACAAATTTTAAACCTTAAAAGTATTGTGGACAACAAAAAAATCAGAAACCAGAAATACCTTATAACCTTCGGAGATTTCAAAAAAGGCTACGACTCAACAGACAGAGAAACCGTAATTAAAATCCTCTGCGAGTTCGGATTGGACAATAAAAGCACAGAAATTATTAAAGCAGAGTTAACCAATATAACTTCTAAAGTCAAATTTATGGACAAACTTTCAGAACCCTTCGAAATAAAAACAGAAATCAGAGAAGGAGGCTATTTTTTTCCGCTATTATTCAATTGCGCCTTAGAAAAAGTATTAAGAGAATGGCGAAAAATAGACGCAAATGAAGTCACTCTAGGAATAGGCAAAATAAAAAATAAAACTAAAAATAGATTGCCAAGCATTTGCGGATGATGTGCTCTTGTAACAGACATTATAAAAAACGTTGTTACACAAATAAAAGAACTACAAAACAGGCTGAAATAGTTGGACTCCAAATCTTTTTTCAGGAAACAAAATACATGGCCAATATTAAAGATGCCCCGAACAAACTGAAAATAAGAGAAAACACAGTAGCGAAACCAGAAAAAATTTAAATATCTCGGAGAATGGATCGAACAGAAGAAAACTTTCAGGAGTTTAATAGAGAACCTAGAGATTCAGAGTAACACAAAAAGCGCCTAGAAATGGCCCGAAGAAAGAAAGAAAGAGCATTCAGGAAAGATGAAAGAAGCATGAGCCAAAAGGGAGATTATTCCGTACCCTTTAAATTTAGTGATTCGAAAAAAATTAAAAACAACTAGTGAATGTGATGAAAATTAGTAATAATTAACACTAGCTGAATCCTGCGAATATATATATATAAGTATTATTTGAAATAGTGTCATTACGGGACCGATTTTCAAGTACATTATATTGTCCGTACGGATGGTAGCATTGGTTGTGGACAGGTAAATTCAGGTACAATTATTTTGGTTTATAAGGACAGTATTCTATAATTAGTCAAGTTTAGTTTAAGCTTAGGTTATGTAATAAAATTTTTTTTGTCATCAGTCTCTCGACTGGTTTGATGCAGTTCTCCAACCTTTTTATCTTGCGTAAGTCGTTTCATATTTACATACCTGTAACACCCTACATCTTTTGTAATTTGCTTTATATATTCTAATCTTTGCCTTTCTCTACAATTTACTCCCTCAATATTACCCTCCATTATTGATAGACCAATACCTGGATGTCTTAAGATATGCCCTACTTGCCTACCCCTTCTTCTGGTAAGATGCTTCCATATACCTCTTTTTCATCCACTTGCCTAAGAACCTCTAAATTACTTATTTTGTCCACCCACCTAATCTTTAATATTTTCCTATAACACCACATTTCAAAAGCTTCTATCCTCTTCCTTTCTACAGCCCCTATCACCCACGTTTCACTCCCGTATAATGCTACACTGCAAACACAATGTTTAAAGAAATTTTTCCTAATCTGTAAATCAATGTTTGTAGTCAGTAAGCTAATTTTTTATTTCAAAGGCTTTTATAATATTATTAGTAATATAGTAATATAATATAATTAATATAATTTAATATAATTATATAGTAATATAATTGTAGTGTGTTTGCTTTCCTCCAGCTCGTACATGTGAATTGTTGTAAACGCATTATATCATTTGAAAAGAATGTGTACAGAAATAAAGTTTTATTATTATTATTTGTTAGTAAGCTAAGTTTAATTGTTGTTGTTGTTTAGGTCATCAGCCAAAAGGCTGGTTTGAACCTGTAGAGGTTTTACTAAGTAAAACAAGGAGTGAGGTGTTTTACCATTGCCTTCCTCATAAGTTTAATTATCAACTGTAATTTTTAGTTGTGTAATTAAATAATTAATTATTATAAGTTTAAAGTAAGTAAGTAAATAAGTCAGTGAATGAGTAAGTAAGTAAAATTACCAGCATAATTCTATTTCTTGTATAGCGGTTGTGGAAATTTAAATTCTGTAAAAGTTATTTTGCTTTACGTACATTATCACGTCAAAGATGTGCAAAGAAGGAACTGTATGCAATTTTAACTCCTTCCTGATCCGCATGAGGTAAAGTGGGGTTGACTCGTAATATATAGTACCTAATAGTTTTTCTAAATTTTAAAAACTCTTTCCATGTTAGTTTGTGATGAATTACTCGAAACTAATATGATATACCGGATATAAGATAAAATTAAACAATGGTAAGCTTCTATTAGCAATTTTTTTATCATTTAATCTAATCTTTATAATCTTTAACGTTTATCATACCCAGATCCCGAACAGATCTAGGCTTAGGTCTACAATATTATATACCATACTTGGAAATTATATATTTTTAAAATTTATGAAGATTTAAAATGAAGATACATTTAGATATAATATGAAATACAATCCTATTTCCCACGATTTCCACATTAACATTACATTTTATAATAGCATTGAATTGTATTAACCGTTTTCCTTTTAAAGTATTTAGTAGGCCAATTTCTATTCACAATTTTTTATAATATTTATCATTTGAATTTCATTCTACTTATAAACAATAATACCTAATGATGATAATAATAATACCAAATTATTTATTTATAATTTATAATACATATTATAACTCATTACAAAATTAAAAGGAATGAAACATTGATTGGCTATTAAATAGATGGAACTGATTATTTTTAAAAAATCACACATTTATATATAATCTCAATAGGAAATGTTTACTATAATTGATTAATAAACTTTATAAATAACATTACCATAACAAAATGGTAGGAGGCCTATTTATTGATAATTACATTTAAGTATTATAAATTAATGTTCTACAATTGTTTCATTACATATATTAATAAATAAAATGCCCATAACAGACAGGTGGAGAGTCAAATTATTTACTCTCAATCTGTTCGTTGCTGGGCTAAAATAAATAGTTCTGTTTCTTATCTAATGGTCAGCCAATTAAATGACTGAATCATTTAAGAACAGAAGAGGTAGAGGTGCAAAAGACACTAATCAGAGTTATGTCCTCTGAAAGTAATGGATTTCATTATACAGCCAGACCCTGTGGTGAATGAAGTGAAGGTGTCATTTGCAGAGTGGAAATTACGTTCTTTTCAGAAGGCCCGGCATGCTGATAAGCGTACTTTTCTATTCAGTGAGGAAGGCAATGGTAAATCACCTCACTCCTCATTTTACTTAGTAAAACCTCATCAGGTTCAAACCAGCTTTTCGGCTGATGACCTAAACAACAACACAATAAATAAAACTACTGTATTTACTCGCGTACAACGCGCAACTTTTTTCTAACAATCTACCGCAAAATTTGTAGATGCGCATCATATGCGGGGTTTTCTTGTAGATACAATACCGGTATGTGGTTGGATTGTACGATAATCTAAATCGCCAAATACTGTCCGGTGGTAAGATAATTTGTCATGGCATTTTGGGTACAAGTCATGTTTCTTTAAACAAATGCAATTTGTTTGGATTTAACCACGACTATGGCAATTTGTTAAATAAGTAGTAGTGAGTCATATCCGGTGTAAAGCTTCACAACAAAAGTATCTGTTCAGTTAATCTTCTTCGAGGATTTTCGTATGTACGGTAAACATACCGTTTACGTACAACTCATACATTTCAGTTTACTGCCCAGTCGAGATCAGGTGCGTATTTAGTGAGACAGTTTATTAAGTGAAAATGACTTCTGCAAAGAGTTTGCCTTCATTTACTGCTGGTGAAAAATTAAAAGTTCGTCTTGAAGTAGAAGAAATTGGTAACCATGCAGCGGACTGTAAGTATGACATTCCGGAATCCTGTGTAAGATTAGAAAAGGAAAAAAGAGAAGCTTCAAGATTCCAATAAAAACAGAAAAGCATTTCGCGAAGGAAAACAAAAATTTCCATAAATAGAACAGCTATTGTTCTACATTGAAGATCGTCGTCAAGAAGGGTAGGTAATATCGACGGATTTGGCAACTTTAAAGGCGAAAGAAATTACGTATATTCATATTTAGTAATTAAATTTGGTTGAGTAATTGAGTGGTGCTTCTAATACGAGTTTTAATTACCTAGGTTTTATTTCTTTAAAACTTACTCCTGTTTTTGGGGTACGTGTCTTACGCGGGGGTGTGTCGTAAACGAGTAAATACGGTATATTCTTGTTGTTGTTTAGGTCATCAGCCGAAAGGCTGGTTTAAACCTGTAGAGGTTTTACCTCTACAAGTAAAACGAGGAGTGAGGTGGTTTACCATTGCCTTCCTCACTGAGTGGAAAAGTACGCTTGACAGCATGCCGGGCCCTCTGAAAAGCACATATTTTTCACTCTGCAAATGACACCTTCACTTTATTCACCACAGGGCCTGGCTGTATAATGAAATTCATAACTTTCAGAGGAGGTAACTCTGATTTATGTCTTTTACACCTCTACCTCTTCTGTTCTTAAATGATTCAGTCATTAAATTGGCTGACCATGTGATAAGAAACAGAATTATTTATTTTAGCCCTGCAACAAAGAGATTGAGTGTAAATAATTTGACACTCCACCTGTCTGTTATGGGCAGGGTATATTCTTATTTACATACAATAAGTCCTCGATTTACCGTGCTAAAGTTTGGCCGGACACCGACCAGACTCATTCAAAGGTTTAATCCATTTTAAGGTTTTTAGATAATTTTATGGTTCATTAAATCCGAACCTTCAAAAACGGGGTGGGGAATTTGTGTATTCGTATATGCGCAGTGATCCTATGTACTTCATTAGGATTTACAATAGGACATTGATCATCGTCATCATCATCATCATCATCTGTCAAAGACCATCAAAAATCTGTTATGGCCAGACCCTGTGGTGAATGAAGTGAAGATGTCATTTGCAGGGTGGAAATAAAGTGCTTTTCGGAAGGCCTGGAATGCAGATAAGCATACTCTTTCAAATCAGTGAGGAAGACAATAGAAAAACACCCCACTCCTCGTTGTTACTTAGTAAAACCTCTAGAGGTTCAAACCAGCCTTTTGGCTGTTGACCTAAACAACATAATGAGAGCAGGAAAATTTTTTATTGAGACTAGTGTTGTAGGGAAAAAATAAAAAGTGTTAAGGGGTCGTGAAGACGGACATCCTGGCTCGGGAACCCGAAACAATGGACTGGTCTTAATAGATAGCATTAGATGGACCATGACTTACGCAAACATCTACAAAAGACACTCGATACACAAAGAGAAAATTTTCTGGAATATTTTATTCAATAAAACCACTTCATAATAATATCTAGTGAAAAAATAGTGTAAGGTTCATTCATCATGTACAGTTTTGTGGTTATTAGAAAATAAATAGGCCTACAACCTGATATCCACAACTGAAACTTATAGAATAATTAATTAAATTTGAAAAAAATAAACAAAAAAGTAAAACGTAACCACAAAATTACATATTTAACTGGTTTTATTTGTAGATCCTAGACCTAGTCCTGTTAATTAATTTATCTTTCTATTTTTTAAATATTTTTTTTAGTAATTTTTTACAATCCATTAGTGTTAATACTAGTATTCAAACCGATGGATTATATTAGTAATGTTACTATGTAGTAAATTAGTAACATTACTTTTATTACTAAATACCAATTTCACTCTCATTCTTGTTGTAGTAAAGTAGATGTTGTATAAACAGATTTTTGACCTTGTTTCCTTGGTTCGTTTATTTCGTCATATAATGCTGAACACGACTCTAAAACGACAAATGGTGAAAGCTTTCTTCTTCGATATTTATTCTTTTTCTTCTTTAAGCTATACTCGTATCGTATAAGCAGTACTTATTCCTTTCCACTTTCATTTCTTGTTAGCTCTTTAAATAAAAAATAATAATAAAAAATATAAATGTATAAAATAAAAAGACACCGCACATATTTTGTCTATTCATTTTAGTACTTGTTTTTTTTAACATGAAGATTATTATTTTATGACATAATCTATAAATAATGTTAAAAAGGAACTAAAGACTTGGTTGTTTTGCGTTTGGGATGAGGAATATTTGTTTAAAGTAATAGTTGAATTGTTTTTTCTTTTTCTAATAAACAAGTTAAATAAACAGATATGCTTTTGATATTAATGAATTGTGTATACATTTTTATATTGGAGTTTGGCCTCATTCACTAATTTTATCTTTGTATTTTACTTTTTAAAATACAATCTTTTTCTTAACACAATTTGGATTTAGAAGGAGAATGGGAACTCGAGATCCGATATTGGCTTTGAGATTGATTATTGAGAAAAGGATAAAGAAAAATAAAACTATTTATATGGCATTTGTAGATTTAGAGAAAGCATTTGACAATCTGGAATGGAGTAAAATGTTTAAAACTTTGAAAAGGCTAGGAATTAAATACAAAGAAAGGAAAGTTATCTACGGTCTGTATAAGAATCAAACGGCTGTTTTGAGAATTGGGGGGGGGGGGTATGAAAATGAGGCTGCTGTAAGAAAACGTGTACAACAAGGATGTTCATTGTCACTAGTACTTCTTAACTTGTATATACAAGAGGCTATAAATGATGTGAAGGAAAAATTTGACGCAGGAATAAAAATTCAAGGAGAAACAATAAAAATTCTGAGATTCGTCAATGATATCATAGTATTAGCCGAAACAAAGAGCGAATTAGAGGATATCTTAAATGGCACTGATGAGATCATGAGAAACAATTACTTCATGAAAATTAATAAGAACAAACGAAAGTGTTGTACAGTAGCACGAGTGGTTTAGAAGAGATAAGAAATTTAAAAGTAGGCCACGAAAACAAACAGGAAGTTGGGGAATTCTGTTATCTAGGGAGTAAAATAACAAAGGATGGTAAAAGCACAAGTGATACTGATATCAAAAGTAGAATTCTCAAGCTAGAAAAGCCTTTGAAATAAAAAACCTCTTACTGACTACAAACATTGATTTACAGATTATGAAAAATTTCTTAAAACACTATGTTTGGAGTGTAGCATTATACGGGAGAAAACGTGGCTGTAGAAAGGAAGAGGATAGAAGCTTTTGAAATGTGGTATTGCAGGAAAATATTAAAGATTAGGTGGGTGGACAAAATAAGTAATTTAGAAGTTTCTTAGGCAAGTGGATGAAAAAGAGGTATATGGAAGCATCTTACCAGAAGAAGGGATAGGCTAGTGGGGCATATCTTAAGACATCCAGGTATTGGTCTACCAATAATGGAGGGTAATATTGAGGGAGTGAATTGTAGGGGAAGCCAAAGGTTAGAATATGCAAAGAAAATTACAAAAGATGTTGGTGAAGATATGAAACAACTTGTGCAAGATAGAACAGGTTGGCGAACTTCATCAAACCAGTCGAGAGACTGTTGACAAAAAAATTACTTTTTATATAATCAATGGTAATTTAAAAACTCAGTGTATGTTAAACCTAAGTTGGTAATCTGCAATCTTCTTCTTCTTCATATCGTGGTCTTTCCGAATGGAGGTTGGCAATCATGCCAACGGCTATTCGGACCTTGGACACCGCAGCTCTGAACAGCTCTGCTGAGGTACAACGAAACCAGTCGCAATGATTCTTAAACCAAGAAATTCTTTTTCCCACATCTTTTTTTCCTGAATATTGCTGTGTAATATCAAGCGAAGCATTAAATATCTTGATCCACGAATAATGCGATCTAGATATTCCATTTTGCTTATTTGGATGGTGGAAACAAAGTTCCTTTTCTGTTCCCATTCTTCGTAAGACTGTCTCGTTGGCTACTTTATCCGTCCAGGGTATTTTTAGCATGCCTGCACAACCAAAGCTCAAACAAATCTATTTTCCTGATATTCATCTTCATTCAAAGTCCAGGACTTTACACCATACATGAGGACACAGGTCATAACATTTTAGATGTCTTAATAAAGAAATACAGTTGTAAAAATCCAATACTGGAGAACATTATGAGACATGATTGTAGATATCAATTACCATAAATAATATTACAAGGAAAGTTGCTTGGGGTTGTGGGAAGACGAAGAATCTCCTGGTTAAAAATTTAACAAACATTTACTCTTTGACTACTTCACAGCTACTCAGCGTACCAGTCCACAAAATAATGATAGCTAATATGGTCGTCAACATCCAGAACAGATAGGATTTATAAGAAGGAAATGAGCGACATGATGAAATTTAAAGGTTATATTTTTGTCTTAATGATTTGTTTCTGGCTAGATAATGGGTGACAAAATGTTGTATTTCTAAGACTACACTATTCAGTACATACTAGAGCTTGTCTACCGGCTCGATTTGGCCACACATATAGTAGGGATAGTCTGTTTACCTACACACTAGAGTTCTATTTAGAAGTGTTAGTAACTAATGAAATATTGCCATCATTTTAAGGGTACCCGGAATGCCTATCCGTAATGTTAATGTAAGGAACATTTTCTCTAAAACTATTACAGTTATCCTGTCCAGTTTTTTTTTTTTTTGGTTACTTTTCAAGTTATTCTACACCCACAGAGTTAGTAGCATCTTTGTATAATGGTAGGAAGACAAGAAAATATTTTTTGGAATTACCACTTTTGAAAAGCATAATGTTTTGCCTATTTAAGTGAAAAATAAATATTTAAATACATTATTTTACTGTAATATTAACTCTACATTGCAAATTATGGTATAAAAGGCTGTGCAAAAATTTCATTTAAATCCGTTCACAGTTGGCTGAGAAATGTTCCTTATGTGTCGAAAATGCTATTTACGGGAAACAAAAAAAAAAACTAAAAGAGAACGCATTATAATTACTGCGAAATTGTTACCTCTAATGCATTTCAGGATCATAATCTGGAAACTCCTCAACTGTTAAATTCTCAGCTGTTCTAATGCCAACTTAAAGTTTTAAAACAAAATTGCCGGCCGCATTGGCGCAGTTGGTAACGTACTCGCCTCTCTTCATGCAGTCCTGGGTTCCAATCCCACTCAGGCACGGCATATTTTCATACGTTACAAAAAATCATTTCATTCTACATTGCATAAAGTTCAACCCCAACGACGTCGCTAATGACCGTTGCAGTTGATGCGACGTTAAATAAATAAATAAAAAAAAAACAAAATTATGAATTTATCGTTTGTCATTCAAAAAATAGATGTGTTTATGCAAACTGGTAACGTTTAGAAAATAACGGCAGGGTATTTTCAATTTTTTTCTTTTGGGATAAAAACTGCAAAAACCCCCAACATATTCAGAAAACTCTGAATTTCAATAATGTGCAAAAAACCGGATTTGTGAAAATTTTTCAATTTTCTCTGTTCCGGGTATCCTTAATATTATTGTATGTTATTATCAAATCACTAACTATTGATGACGTAATTTCTATTGTATCACATCATTTTACACCGTAATGACCACAGAAGTGATTAAACAAGAACAACTATTATATAATAAAACTCCCAAAAGTGTTAAACATTCTCAACAATTTTATAATTTTGTTTCACTAACGTTTACGAATGGGGCTCAATCTCCTGCACCAAAAAGAGTTCGGAGCGATAAAAAATGGTAAATGCTTCTACCGAGAAAGATCCTTCGCAAGTCAATGGGTTTGAAGGATAGTAGACGGACAATATATATGTGACTAAGACGAGAAGAACTGTAAAAGGAAAATGAACGATTAATGGAAACTATTAGAAAGAAAGGGTAAAATTTTACGGACATCTGAATATAATAGATAACAAACGGTTGACAAAAAAAAATTGTTAACACTAAATAGTAGACCTAAGGTGTCGGATAAATGGTTCAAAGAAGATAGAAAGGATATCGAGAAAACTAAATGAACTGAACCAAATTCAGATAATTAATTAAGGAATTTAAGGGATTCCACGTAGAGTAAAAACATTACACCGGGTTAACATAAGAAAGGAAAAAAGCTTACAATGAACGAATGCTGAGAATGAGGACTGCAAAAATAATTTCTAGAAATGTCTAGTCACCACACGTGGTCTAAATTGACACTATACGGAAAAAATGATTAAGTGATTTCAGGTTGTGTGGTGCAAGTACGAAATTAAATAATAGTCAGTGAGATGAAGCGTAAAAACCCATATTAATGCAGAGACAAAGACCGTATAGATGTTACAAAAAGGAAGAACTTCCTATTAAAGATAAACTACAGTTTAATGGCGCAGGCACAATTTACAAATAAATTATACTACATAATGAAACTACTGTTCAGAATGATTGAGAGATGAAGTGAGAAAGTTATCTCATTCATAACCCAGCCGATTCGAGTCGTCAGACAAACTCTACCGATTTTCCTATTACATTCTTCATACTATTTTGAACAAGTTATATTCTCAATCTTCAAATTTTCTCATCAATCTTCATAATCATAATCAATATAATCATCATCATCCTCTCTAACTTTTCGATCATCATCGCTTATTTTTGATGTTCTTCTTATTTGCCTTCCATTCGTGTCATTTACTCTAACGACATTTCTCGATTTGATATTCTGTTTTAATAATTTCGATGTAGCATTAATTTTTGTCGAATCAGTACATTTAAATCTTATACATGATTTCTGTTTTATTTCTTCAAATGTATCATTTAGGTTAAAAAATTTTGAGATTTCGTCTGGCGTCCTGAAAACAAAATTATACGATCAACAACATATTAAAATCAGTACTGTAATATCTTTAAAATTAATAATTTAATTTAAAAAAAGTTTTAAGTGTTCTCAATTACACTAAAAACAACAAGATATTAATAAATTTGACCAAATTAATTCAACTGTGACTCTTGTGCGAAATAATATGCTCTTGCTTATCAGAATATTTGTTGTAATATAGGCCTTGTTGTTGTTGTTTAGCTCATCAGCCATAAGGCTGATTTGAACATCTAGAAGCTTTACAAGTAAAACGAGGCGTGAGGTGGTTTACTACTGAGTAAAATACTCATATACTGGTGGTTTACTACTACTGAGTAGAAAAGTATGCTAATCAGCATTCCAGGCTCTCCGAAAAGAATTTGCTTTCCACCCTGCAAATGACACCCCACTTTCACTTCATACACCTCTACCTCATCTTTTCTTGAATTTTTTAGTCATATAATTGGGTTACCTTGTGATAAGAAACAGAATAATTTTTTGTAACCCTGTAACCAGCAGATCGAGTGCAAAAAATTTAACATTTCACCTGCCTGTTATGGGCAAAATATATAAGCCTATATATTCTATATACTGTATATTCATAGGTCTGTTCAAAAAATAACCGAACTTTTTGAATTACGAGCAAACAGGGATACTTAGCGACGTGCGGTTGGCAGCACACTACTCTACGTCTTTCTTTATTAAACATATGTTTTTGGATTGTTGATATCTCATTTACTTTTCGTTTTGTTGTGTTTTTAGTACGACGTGTTTAAGTGCTTGTGACGATTTTTGTATTGTGAAATTTTTGTCAACCCGTTGTGAACACTGCACTTTTTTCTCAATGCCGTAGCCGTAAACCCAGTTTTCGTCTCCTGTTATGATCCTTTACCTGAATGTTGCATCATCATTGGCTTGTTCAAGAAGTTGCCGACAAACTACCACACAATGTTCTTTTTGCTGTTCGGTCATCAAACGAGGAACAAACTTTGCTGCAACTCACAAAGCAAGTTCAATTTTTCAGTTAAAATTTCATGGTACGATCCAGTTGAGATGCCAACCTCTTCTGAAAGTTCTCTGACAGTCAATCGGCGATTTACACCCACCAGATTATGGATTTTCCTAACGAGGGTGCCATCAGTTGAAGTCAAAGGCGTTCCAGATCGAGGGTCATCTTTAATTGACTAGCGACCACTTTCAAATTGAGAAAACTATTTACAACAATGCGTACAACTCAGAGAATCATCTCCTTAAGCTTGTTTCAAAAGTTGAAGTGTTTCTGTGAAAGTTTTCCCTTGCTTCACGGGAAATTTCACGTTGCACCTTTGCTCCCAAATTTCGCACATTACAAAAATCGTCACTAGCACTTAAACACGTCGTACTAAAAACAGAACACCACGAAAATTAAATGAGATATCAACAATCCAAGAAAATGTGTTCACAAAAGGAAAGACGTGGAACAGTGTGCCACCAACCGCACGTCGCTAAATATCTGCATTAGTGCGTAATTTATAAAGTTCGGTTATTTTTTGAACAGACCTCGTATATTACATATTACTTGATTAATTACTTTTTAATCCCTAATGCGTGTACATTGCAATCTGTTCAATTTAATAACAATAATCATGACCCAATAAGATGAGGATGATGTATAACGTGTAAATGAGATATAGTCTTGTACAGACCCAGCCCGACCATTCTTGAGAGAGTATAGTTATTAAACACCTACCATTAAATTCTGCCCATTACAGACAGGTGGAGTGTCAAATTATTTACACTCAATCTGTTAGTTGCAGGGCTAAAATAAATAGTTCTGTATCTTATCACATGGTCGGCCAATTAAATGACTGAATCATTTAAGAACAGAAGAGGTAGAGGTGTAAAAGACACTAATCAGAGTTATCTCCTCTGAAAGTAATGAATTTTATTATACAGCTAGACCCTGTGGTGAATGAAGTGAAGGTGTCATTTGCAGAGTGGAAAATATGTGCTTTTCAGAGGGCCCGGCATGCTGATAAGTGTACTTTTCCACTCAGTGAGGAAGGCAATGGTAAACCACCTCACTCCTCGTTTTACTTAGTAAAACCTCTACAGGTTCAAACCAGCCTTTTGGCTGATGACCTAAACAACAACAACCATTAAATTACACCGTCTATCAATCAAATCCATTTATAAGTACCATAACTATATTTACTAGGTTTGAACCAGGAACAACTGACTCGCACCGACGACTTTACCACTACATCAACCCGGTGCATTAATTTAAAAAAATAAATCGTGAAAGGTATGAAAAATCAGGAGGCATGACACCTTTATATTGTAAGAATCTTATTCTACTAAAATTTAATACTCCTCGCCTAACTAGAATAAATTATTATTCTAATAATATTATTACTAATAATAATATAATAATAATATTATTAATAATTATTATAATATAATAACATAGGCTAATATATAGTATATAACATAATAATATATAATATAATATATTAATTAATTATATTATTAATAATAATATCTTATAATAATATTACTTGAATTTAATTATTTGCATAAGGTTTCACTCACCTTTCAACCAACCACCAGTAATATTTATCCTCTAAATCAGCGTTTGGTAAAGATCCTCGTACAGCAATTTCACAAAAATCTTTCAAGTCGCATTCATTTAAAATTATTTTCGATATATTCTTTAATATGTTTTCATATAAATTATTACTGTAACTATTGTACTCATCTATCACTGATCTTCCTTTATTTGTTGGAGGTGTTACTGGAATTCTATCATTGGCAACAGCTCTGAAATAAAAAAATCGACATGAAAACAATACTTTCCTTCCTATACATTCATATTAGGCAAGAGAAAGTAAAAATACAATCTTTAATTTTCAATAATCATTACTTAGATAAACATTTTATTTACCTCAATAAATGTACATTTTGTCATCAGTATCTCGACTGGTTTGATACAGTTCTCCAAGCTGTTCTATTTTGTGCAAGTCGTTTCATATCTACATACCTGTAACACCCTACATTTTTTGTAATTTGCTTTATATATTTTAACCTTTGCCTCCCCCTACAATTCACTCTCTCAATATTACCCTCCATTATTGATAGAACAAAATATCACAACGCAGCCTGCTTCTTCTACATCTGATGGTCCAGCTAGTGCCCGAAGAAAAGTGACACGCAGAAGCCTAACCAGCACAATTGTGTTGGTACCTTTTCTCCAAAAGAAAAGTGTGATTTTTTTTCATTTTTAATGCCTTCATTTGACCACATAGAAGTAAAAAAGTAATGATATGGTCATAGTTCTTGCGCAATATTTTCCAGGTCTGAAAGAGATATAGAAAACCCGCACAAAAGTGTAAATTTGTTTTGTAGAACTTCTTTGTAAACAACATTTTTTGTTTTATTGTTTCGTGGCATTATTTGAATTTTTAGGCTATCAAATGATCTGAAAAATTATAATAGCTCTGAAAAGAGCTGTTAAAAAACAAAATATAGCAGAACTTATTGTACACTACTCAGATTAGCAACAACCATGTTGGAAAGTCTAAAGCGATGTGTCACTGCCAATACGTTGGTATACTTTAGTATGTTGAACTTGCCTACCTTCAACCTGAAATAGTGCGAGATGTGGGAGGGATAGATAGAGAAATAGAGAGATATATGCCTACGCATATATCTCTTTCCAACATGGTTGTTGCTAATCTGAGTAGTGTACAGTAAGTTCTGCTATATTTTGTTTTTTTAACAGCTCTTTTCAGAGCAGGGTAGTAGGGCTACTGCATTTGGTACACAGACGCATCGCTTACCATATTCTCGTTCTTATTAACTTCACGTAGGCGTAGGCCTATTATTATCTTTATTTTAGACCTCCGATTTTACGGTCATTAAACAAAATATATGATTTTGGTTAGTTTTCTGCAAATCTACTCAAACAGACGATTCATTAGTGCCAACTTTGGGGAAAATCGGTGTAGGTTTAGGTGGTTGAAATCGTGTTGAAAAAAACCTACTCGCTATTAATTTATATATACCTGGATGTCTTAAGTTATGCCCCACTAGCCTATCCCTTCTTCTGGTAAGATGTTTCCATATACTTCTTTCATCCACTCGTCTAAGAACCTCTAAATTATTTATTTTATCCACCCACCTAATCTTTAACATTTTCCTATAACACCGCGTAATAAATGTATAATAGAGGAAAAAGCTTATAAATCTGAAAAACTTTATCTTTTATTTTTTTTTTTGTCATCAGTCTCTCGACTGGTTTGATGCAGATCTCCAACCTGTTCTATCTTGCGCAAGTCGTTTCATATCTACATACCTGTAACACCTTCATTACATCTTCAATTACATCTTTTGTAATTTGCTTTATATATTCTAATCTTTGCCTCCCTCTACAATTTACTCCCTCAATGTTACCCTCCATTATTGATAGCCCAATACCTGGATGTCTTAGGATATGCCCCACTAGCCTATCCCTTCTTTTGGTAAGATGCTTCCATATACTTCTTTTTTCATCCACTCGCCTAAGAACCTCTAAATTACTTATTTTGTCCACCCACCTAATCTTTAACATTTTCCTATAACACCACATTTCAAAAGCTTCTATCCTCTTCCGTTCTACAGCCCCTATCAACCACGTTTCACTTCTGTATAATGCTACACTCCAAACATAATGTTTTAAGAAATTTTTCCTAATCTGTAAATCAATGTTTGTAGTCAGTAAGCTGTTTTTCATTTCAAAGGCTTTTCTAGCTTGAGCAATTTTACTCTTGATATCACTCGTGCTTCTACCATCCTTTGTTATTTTACTCCCTAGATAGCAGAATTCCCCAACTTCCTGTATGTTTTCGTTGCCTACTTTTAAATTTCCCATCTCTTCTAAACCACTCTTGCTGCTGCACAACACTTTCGTTTTGTTCTTATTAATTTTCATGAAGTAATCCTTCCTCAAGATCTCATACATTCCATTTAAGGCATCCTCTAGTTCATTCTTTGCCTCGGCTAATACTACTATATCATCGGCGAATCTCAACATTTTTATTGTTTCTCCTTGAATTTTTATTTCTACGTCAAATTTCTCCTTCACTTCATTTATAGCCTCTTCTATATACAAGTTAAAAAGTAGTGGTGACAAAGAACAACCTTGTCGTACACCTTTTCTTACAGCAGCCTCTTTTTCGTACCCCTCGATCCTCAAAACAGCCGTTTGATTCTTATACAAACTGTAGATAACTTTCCTTTCTTTGTATTTAATTCCTAGCCTTTTCAAAGTTTTAAACATTTTACTCCAGTCCAGATTGTCAAATGCTTTCTCTAAATCTACAAATGCCATAAAAGTAGTTTTATTTTTCTGTATCCTTTTCTCAATAATCAGTCTCAGAGCCAATATTGCATCTCGAGTTCCCATTCTCCTTCTAAATCCAAATTGGTCATCGTCCAATACTTCTTCTACTCGGTGTTCTATTCTCCTGTATATAATTCTTGTCAGTATCTTAGATGCATGGCATGTTAGGCTGATGGTTCTGTAATGTTCACACTTCTCCGCTCCTGACTTTTTTGGTATTGGAATCATAATGTTTTTTTTAAAGTCCGATGGTACCTCTCCACTCTCATACATTCTGCACACAAGTTTGTATAATTTGTTTTGAGCAACTTTGCCACATCGTAATAATAATTCCGATGGTATGTTATCTATTCCTGGTGTCTTATTCATATTCATATCCTTAAGTGCCCGATCGAATTCTTCTCGTAGTATAGGGTCCCCTTTTTGATCTTCTTCAACATCAGTTTCTTGTTCTATCGTATCATATTCTAATTCTTTTCCCATGTAGAGTTGATTTACGTATTCCTTCCATCTTTCAGCTCTCTCTTGGCCATTCAACAATGGTTTACCACCTGCGCTTTGTAAATGAACAGCTTATCTTTTATATTAATCCATAAACATGTCAAACATTTTTCATCAGTTTTTCTCCTTCTTTGTCTCCTCAATCTGCAGGTTGGTGGGGCTACAATGTTGCTCTCTCCATAGCCAGTCTCTTTATTTTTTATATATTCTCTTCTCCTACTTTATCCATGTATTCTAATCTCGGTCTTCCCTCGTGGTACGATCCTCCTCCATTAGTCCCTCAAGCAGAGTAGTAAACCAGATTGAAAGTCGCAACAGTTAGCGAGGCCAGTGAAATAAGACCCAATGAGATAAGGTAGATATGTATGACGTATAAATTAGGTGTAATCTTGTACAGACTCAGGCCGACCAATCCTGAGAAAGTATGGTTAATTGGACCCCAACCATTAAAGTACACCAATACCACTTTCTAGTATTCAAATCCGTATAAATGTATTTAACTTTACCAGGATTTGAACCACGAAACCTTCGGCTCAGTACATCAGCTGTCAAACAGCTGACTCGCAGCGAGACTTTACCACTTGACCAACCCGGTGGGTTAAAATAAATATGTGTAAAAAATTTCTTAGAGTTTTCTAACCCACCGAGTTGATCTAGTGGTAAAGTTTCGCCACGAGCCAGCGGATTTCGGAGACGAAGGTTCCGTGGTTCAAATCCTAATGAAGGTAGTTACTTTTATACGGATTTGAATACTAGACAGTGGTTACCGGTGTACTTTGATGGTTGGGGTTAACCATACTTTCTCAGGAGTTGTCGGCCTGATTTTGTATAATACTACACCTCACTTACACGTCATACATATCAAACTCATTGCGTTAGGTTGCTTCTTGTTCTTAAATTGAGCAGATTGCAACGGACACACGTTAGGGATAAAACAAGAGTTTTCAATTTTTTTTAGAAATTATAACAGAGGATTTAGGTCACCTCCATGATTCAGTTATTAGCATGTTACGCTGCAAATCGGAGGTTCTGGCATCGATTCCCGGTTAGGGTCTGGAAAATTATTACATATTCAAACCTATCGTTCCTTAACTCGTAAGTAGTCCCTAATAACCAGAATGTTACTTAAAAAAAAGCAACAGTGGATTTATTTCCTCATTTAACAGTTTCGTATCAAACCTAGGACTTTTAGTTTTACAGTTTATTGTTCTAAAAACTTAACTCTAATTCGATCAATCTAAAATTGTTTAAAAATCAAATTGTTTAAAAATCAAATTGTTTAAAATTAATTGCAATACAGTAACGAAATAAAATTTAACGCTACAATAAAATTGAATGGTTAATTTTTATATAAAATAATTCATTTTATTACTATAATAATTTGTAGGCATTAAATTTAATTATAAATATTTAACATTTTTTATTACTTTTTTATTCCATGTTACTTTGTCTTAATGTTTATAGTAAATCTCTCCAGGATTTCCGGCTAAGGTGAAACAATATTTCTTAGTTAGTCATTTCACTTGACGGAGTCCGACAGTGTCTTTAACTCACTGTTTTAACGTTGCCTGTAAATTACTAGCATTTAGTGTAAATAAACTTGTAAATTTATGAATTATACTTAAGTTATTTTTATCTACTGTATACAAACTTTCTCTAAGAAGGTGAAAGCATTGTGTTTGTGATAACATTCAATGTCAACTTTTTACATCTACGTATTAACTATGGAAATTGTCACAGAAATATGACATACTTTTTTATAGAAATTCATATATCAGTTAAATTACTATTACTCAGAAACTGAAGAAAAAAAAACTAGATAAATTATTGTCAATCCGATCAATAAAGTAGAGAGTCTTGGGTTTTTAAATAATAGTTTTTTAAATAATAATTTTTTAATTAATGGAGAGAGTCTTGGGTTTGATTCATTTATAAGTACTAAAAATCTGGTGTGAAACACTCACACGACTTTCTCTTGCCAATGTAAATCATGAACAATATAACCTAACATTAGTAATAAAACATTATAAATAAACAAAAAACTAACCTTATTTTAATCATGAGTGAAAGACGCAAAATGAAAATCAACCTCAGTTTGGCTTAAAAATACGAAAATCACACTTTCACGCTAAACTAGGCTCTGTAGAGAAAAATGCTTTAAACAAAAGTTGTAGATCTTTTAATTTCCTATAAATTTTATTATACGCTTTTGTCTTAAAATGCATACTAAGGCTAATATCTTTAAAAAACTCAATGTTTTTACACATTTTCGTGAAAAAATAACAGAAAATCGCTAATTACCGCTAAACTAAGCGTTATACTAAACATGTTTGAAATAAAAGTTGTAGGATTTTAAATTGTCTACAACTTTTACTATATAAATTTTTGCGCTAAAATGCATATTAAACCCACAATCTTAAAAAACGATGTTTTTTACGTGAAAACAGCCTTCCCAAGAATTTCAGCAGACATGACACCTACCCTATCTTGTAAAGCATAAAAAATTCAGCAAACGAGGCGATTTTAAATTAAAATAGTAGGAGCCGTTTTTGATAAAATCGCAAAAAAATGACCCGAATAAACTGCTACTTCCGGTTGACCGATTTCGATGAAAATGTTCCTGTCGGGTCCGGTAGTAGTATCTAACTTAAGTTTCAAGTTTCAAATTCGTACAATGGCTCTTGAGGTATTCTGTTGACACACACACATACAAACCAATCGCTAAAAACATGTTTTTGGGGTTCAGAGGGTCTGAAAACGTGTATATCTGGTGAAAACTCGATTTCGAAAAATCGACATGGAAACAATACTTTCCTTCCTATAATATATTCATATAGGGAAGAGAAAGTAAAAATGTAAAATACACATACGAGTGTATTTATACAGAGTGATACCTTAAATACAAAATAACTAACGTACACGTACATTGAACATGCAGATTCAGTACTGGCTGGTATGCTGCCCCAATCTCTTCGCTGTTCGGGGACGGGAGAGAAAATACAGGCGTGGATTTTATTTGCCACCGTTATCTCCATTATCATAGCAACCCGATTGCGCTGAAAAAGAAGCGATGGCCAACCGTCTAACTCTTTGCTTGGGCATTTATTACTTATAAAGGCCATTACAAGGGTCATTTAAAACATTAGAAAGCATTCTAAGCAGGTCCAGTAATTTTATCTACATCTTCAATTTTTCCGCTTCTATGACCGCATTGAATCACTTAAGTCAGTTTTGGATTGTCTTTACTTCCTTCTGGAAGTAAGTACATTTTCTTCAATTTTTGTTCCCAGTAATTTTTTTCATTATTTCAGATCTTTTCTGTCTTTCCTCATCTGAATAAACCCTAGTCGGTAGTTTTTTTGTTTTAAAACATATAGTTGTTTATTTTTGTCGTTAATTACTTGCTTGTATTTTAAGGGTTTTTCTTGTAGATTGTTTATTGTTAGGTTAATTTCTGTTAAATCTTCTTCAATTTCTTTTATCCAGTGGATCTTTAAGTTTTTTGAGTTATACAGTTTTTCCACTATCTTCCTTGCTATTCTGTTCTCAGGTGTTCTGAGTATATGTCCATAGAAAGAGATCCCTTTTCTCAACTTCTCAGCTTCTCTTTTTCTCAGCTTCCCTCATTTATTGTAAAACAAAAAATAATTAAACTTATTTTGAGTGAGAAAATCTCGATACTACCCAGAAAATAGGTGAAGAAGTTCTTCACCTACTTTACCGGAATAGCCGCCGCTGCCGCTCGTACCGCACACTGCACTCCCCACAGAACACTTTTTCAATCAGGGTTTTCTTCTAACGACTAACTGTTCTTCTGCAAAATTGGGCAACAGATAAAACATTTATTTACGATATTTTCAGAAGTACCAATGGTATTCTGTAGGTTGTTGTTTAGGTCATCAGCCAAAAGGCTGGTTTGAATCTGTAGAGGTTTTACTAAGTAAATCGAGGAGTGAGGTGGTTTACCGTTGCCTTCCTCACTAAGTGGAAAAGTATGCTTATCAGCATGCCGGGCCCTCTGAAAAGCACATATTTTCCACTCTGCAAATGACACCTTCACTTCATTCACCCAGGGTCTGACTGCATAATGAAATTTATTACTTTCAGAGGAGTTAACTCTGATAAGTGTCATTTACACCTCTACCTCTTCTGTTCTTAAACTATTCAGTCATTTAATTGGCTGAATATGTGACAAGAAACAGAACTATTTATTTTAGCCCTGCAACGAACAGATTGAGTGTAAATAATTTGACACTCCACCTGTCCGTTAGGAGGGGTTCCAAAACCCTGGTACCACTCCATTGAGCTTCAGTAATTGATGTGAGGCGGGGAAGAATATAGAAGAAGTAGTGAGGTAATGGGAGAATTATATTATTACATAATAAACCATAACGGTTACAATATTAACATAAATACCTCAAAGAGATACACTGTAAATTTAATATCATTAATATAACATATTTCATGCATAATGGAACATTGCTATTCAAACGTGAATAGCAATATCATGAAGGCATTTGCACGATTTGTTATTGTTTCTTAATAAGAATAAGAAGAAGAGTATAACATTTTATAATTACGTAAATAAGTAATTATAGTATTGGTATTTATTGGTATTTAAGAGAAAGGTTTAGTAAAATTTCATAATATATTTATTTGTGTTAGTAGATGAATTAGTGCTTACTATCTGCAACCTTGAATATTTTTAATACGGTGATTAAAGGGCAAATGAATTTAAATGAATTACCTATAATGTTATGTATTTTATAGAATATTATCTCATTGAATTTAAATTTAGCGTCATAAATTTTTAACTGATTATTAGTTTATGATTTGAATTTACATTTGGTAATCGATTTTTCCTCGTATAGGGCCAATTTTAGTCCACGTGAGGTAACTTCAAACGTTACTGCAAGTTTTTTTGAAGCCGACGTTCTCAGCATTCGTTCACTGTAGACTTTTCTCCTTCCTTTTGCCCAATCAGGGTCTGGCTGTATAATGAAATTTATCACTCTTAGAGAAGATAACTCTGGCTAGTATCTTTTTCTCCTCTACCTCTTCTCTTCTTAAATGCTTCAGTCATACATATAATTGAAGAGCTGAGTGGATGAAAGTGCTATGTGACTTTTTTAAAACGTACCTAGTTTTCATGATTTATGAAAACATGGATATTTAGTTATTTAGGTGGTATAAAATTCTCTATTTCAACAGTTTAAGGAAATTTAGAGGATCAAGAGGGTACGTACCATATAATTTTGAGTATTGTAGTGATTAAACGGGTACAGATCACTTTGTTCCTTTAGAATAGAAGACATTATGATTTTAGAGTTACAGTTTACTAATAAACATTAAACGTCATCACTAAAAGCTGTTGCCGGCCGCATTGGCGTAGTTGGTAACGTGCTCGCCTCTCATCATGTGGTCGTGGGTTCGAATCCCATTCAGGCACGGCATATTTTCATACGTTACAAAAAATCATTTCATCCTTCACCGTCTGCATTAGCAGTAATTGCAGAACAGTCGATTGTTAAACCAAAAAAAAAAACAACTAAAGCTGTTATAAAGAATTTCTTTAAAAAATTCTCTAATGAAAAACTTCATCTTGTATTATTGAAAAAGTCAGTAGGCTATTTAATTACCAATAATAAATAATTTAATAATAATTTTAATAATTTTTAATAATTTTTGTAATTTTTGTGGATGGAGTTATATGTAGGGGGAAGTTATAAGAAAACTGATATATAAAAGAATAATGTTGAAAAAGTCAAATTTGAAGAATTTTTAAATTCATATAATTTTTCGTGTAGGCACAATAAGTAGGTACCAAAATAAAATCAATCAACAAACTAACAAAAATTTGAGCCTTAGGTTTTTGATCGAATTTTCCTTAAAACTATAATTTTGTAACATAACACCATCTGTTAACGTCTTCAATTGGCTTACCACGTGATAAAAATAGAACTATATTTTATAGCCCTGAAACTAGCAGATCGAGTTCAAAATAAATTTAACACTCTACCTGCCTGTTGTAGGCAATTCATTTGAATATAAAACAGAATATTAATATAATTATTACGGTCGTCCTTTCTGCATTTCAGGAAGCTTTAGGCAAAGTTCTAAGTTCTCCCTCTACTTATATAATTATGTAATACTTGAACAGGTACTTCAATCCATTAAATTTAATGTCTGATGAATAGATAAAATTTCAAATGTGCACGATTCAGTTAAAAAAAAAATAGGACATTACATTAAAAGAACTTTCTTTTCGTCAGTTAGTAAATGTGTGTGAAAATACCTTACGAACAATACAATTACATAAGTTAAACACTCATCAAAATATATTGATGAGTTTGCGTAAAGAACTAGAGTAAAAAAAACGATAGAAATACATTTTCGGGAACGTAATTAATTCACATTAATTGAAAACGAGAGAAATCGAAAATAGTAATTTTAATGAAAGTAAGAAGAATCGTAATTTTTAAGCCTGTTTAACCATTTTAAATGACATAGGAATATAATTCGGTGAGTTAGACTTTAGACATGTAATGAATTAATTAGTTTTACTTAAAATGAATGAATAGTTTCAACTAGTGTTCTTGTCTTGCTGGATATATTAATCGCGTGTAAGTTTTAGTGAACTAGAAAACTGTTTTCTATTGTAGATACTTTTCATTAGTATGTCAATTTGTCAACTAGATTTATTTTCTTCTAATTTGGAAAGCTAAACAAAATACAATATTTATACATTAAAACAGGACTTGTTTTTGGTTCAGTAGGCATAATAAATACGATTACCATTCTATACCTTAGATTTTGATACATTAAAGATTTTATAATCATTTAAAAAAATTCTGTTTTACAATCATCAACAAGTGTCCTTTTTATTTACTGCTAGACATCGGCATCTTTAATCGTTATTATCTCTTTCTTATTTTGAAATTTCTTCAAGTTTTCAGTTTCCAGCAGTGGCGGTTTCAAAAATAGGTGAAGAGTTGTAAAAACATATAATACATACGAGGGCAGTCCAGAAAGTCTGTCACGTTTTGGGTTGTAGCCGCTAGGGGCGGAGCTATCGCGGCCATTTTGGTGCCGCGGCGTTTCTCCGTTAAGTGGCTATCCAGCCGTGCTAGCGAGAGGTCTGTGTCGCTCTTCGTTGTTTTTCAACAACAATTAAAATGTGTGCCGCAATTCAAAATCCCGCCAGTCGTGAAGTACGGTTGGAAGGAAGATGGTGACTCACTACTCGATCAAATCGTTACAGGAGACGAGACTTGGGTGAAGCATGTCAATTGTAAAACCAAACTGCAGTCTATGGAATGGGGTCACATAAACTCGCCCAAAAAGCCAAGAAAATGCCTTCAAACATTGTCTGCAAGGAAGATTATGGCGACTGTTTTTTGGGACAGGAAAGGAGTTCTTCTTATCGATTTCTTGGAACGTGGCACAACAATAACCTCTGCGAGGTATTGTGAAACACTTGAAAAGTTAAGAAGAGCGATCCAAAACAAGCGCAGAGTTAACAAGCGCAAAGTTGACTGGAAAAATTATCTTTTTGCATGACAACGCCCGACCACACACGGCAAATCGAACACGAGAAGTCCTGGATGCTTTCCAATGGGAGGTTTTCCCACATCTGCCATACAGTCAGGACCTTGCGCCCAGCGATTATCACTTGTTCCCGACAATGAAGACATGGCTTGCGACGCAGCGCTTTAACGACGACGCGGAGCTGCAGGAGGGTGTGACTAACTGGTTAAAATCACAGGCGGTAGACTTTTATGACGCCGGCATTTCAAAATTAGTTCACCGCTATGATAAGTGTCTTAATTTGTTTGGTGATTATGTAGAAAATAGCATTTTAGTTGCGCTTTTAAATGTATATAATAAAATTTTTTTCTTGTACTTAGTTTTTCTTTTTATCAAAACGTGACAGACTTTCTGGACTGCCCTCGTATATAGCCTGATTTTCGTAAGGAGAGCGCTGGGCAAAATGTTCGTCTGCAATAATAATAAGGGTATTCTTTCCAGATGTCTTCTCTTACTACACTTAACTTTTATTCTTTCGTTTAAGCTTTATATTTCTAATTCAGCTTTTTCCGTCATTCCGTAGGCCTATATTGTCTAATCTTGTGCAATATTTTGTTCTTCGCAGGAACCTTATTTCTGTCACCTGAATTCTGCTCTCTTGTGACTGTTGTGACCCAAGATTCACTTTCGTAAAGGACAAAGGTAGTAGCTATCACGTTATAAACTTTTCTTTTTGTCACTTTATACCCCTGGAAGGTCCCGAGAAAAGGGGAAACAGTATCTAAAAGGTTATAATAGCCCTGTAAATTCTACAAGTTATATAAAACATGTGGTCGTATTTTTGGTGGTTAATAAAGAACTGAATTGAGCATAATTATACTTACTGAGTTGAATTTATATGAATTATAGTCGGTGTTAATGCTGCAACAAACAGTCCTAAGGGAAGTAAAGCTGCCAACATTTTGATTGCTTTTTTCAGAGGATTTTCTGCTGATGACATTCTGTAATTAAAAAAAATATCATAATGTATTTGATAAAATTGCCACATAAATATATCAGGTTTGTTGTTTAGGTCATCAGCCGAAATGCTGGTTTGAACCTCTAGAGGTTTTACTAAGTAAAACGAGGAGTGAGGTGGTTTACCATTGCCTTCCTCACTGAGTGAAAAATTACGCTTATCAGCATGCCAGGCCCTCTGAAAAGCACATATTTTCCACTCTGTAAATGACACCTTCACTTCATTCACCACAGGGTCTGGCTGTATAATGAAATTCATTACCTTCAGAGGAGATAACTCTGATTAGTGTCTTTTACACCTCTACCTCTTCTGTTCTTAAATGATTCAGTCATTTAATTAGCTGACCATTAGATAAGAAACAGAACTATTTATTTTAGCCCTACAACGGACACATTGAGTGTAAATAAATTGACACTCCACCTGTCTGTTATGGGCATATATCAGGTTTAACAACTGAATAAAGACCAAGAAGTAAAAAACAAATCTGGTGTGAAACACTCACACAACTTTCTCTTGCCAATGAAAATGAAAATAATACTTTCCTTACCTACAAATATTTATTTATATAGGGCAACAGAAAGCAATTTTTTTTATTTTTGTAACATTTAATACTGCAATAACTACTCTTTATGGTCCATGTTCAAATGTGTTAACAGGAAGAACAGTGTAAAAATTTTATTTCCTTATGGTATTTATAACCAATTCAGAAAGATTTATAAGATATCGTTTTGCATCGGTAAAAAAAACTATTAAGTTTTTATTTAGGAAACAAACGATGAAATATGAATGTATAAACTTCACATAGAACTTCTTATAAAATATAATAACTTATATGATAATACTACTACCTGAAAATTATTAAAACGTAGCTTAAAATGAAACTATTAATTAATATTGATTTAATCTAACTTGTAATACTTTGAGGAAATAATTTTTTAAGTTACATTTTTACCTAGATCCCATGTAGACCGTATAAAGCAGAGCTCTATCATAGCGTGTTAAAGATAAAATTTATAATTATACCACTAGTATTAATAAGGTAACCTAAACACAATAATAAATATTTATTTCTAAAAAAACATTAAATATCTCATTGTGTTTTTTTTAACTTTAACATCATAAAGTTAACAAATAATAACATAATAAATACTGAAGACTTAAAATGGATTTTAGGTTAAATAGACTTATACACTGCCCATAATAGACAGGTCAAATTATTTACATTCAATCATAGTTCCAGGGTTAAAATAAATAGTTCTGTTTCTTATCATATGGTCAGCCAATTAAATGAATCAATCATTTAAGAACAGAAGAGGTAGAGGTGTAAATGACACTAATCAGAGTTTTCTCCTCTGAAAGTAATGAATTTCATTATTGAGCCCGACCCTGTGGTGAATGAAGTGAAGGTATCTTTTGCAGAGTGGAAAATATGAGCTTTTCAGAGAGCCTGGCATGCTGATAAGCGTATTTTTTCATTCAGTGAGGAAGACAATGGTAAAACACGTCTTTCCTCGTTTTACTTAGTAAAACCTTTACAGGTTCAAACCAGCTTTTCGACTGATGACCTAAACATCAGACTTTTACAGAACTAATAAGCACAAAAACTAATTAAAGTCGATTGGTGGGGGAAGCGTAGTCAGCTTTCAAAACGGACCTAGACAGCAACGAAGCTGCCTGGAGTTGAGCCCAGCGACGCCGCTTATTCCGCTACGCACCCAGTGGCCGCCCAGCCATAGAAAAACACGGGTTCGTTGTTGTCAGTTGAGTCCACTTCACTCATTTTTTTATCATGTTATTTTTTTATTGTTTTTTTATCATATTCACTAAATAGGCCACTTGTCCACTTGAGAGAAAATACTGTCGAGAGTACTCTCGAGAGTAGACTCGCAAATGTATACGGGCCTGAGAGCTACTCTCCGAGAGAAGCAGGTGCAGCTGTCGACAGTTCATTTCTCGCAAGTGTAAATGCTCGTTTCTAGTCTCGAGAGTTACTCTCCACTCTTCCGTCAGTGTTGGAAAAGCTGAGAGCTTGTGTCGACAGTTCATTACATTTATTTGTCTATTTTAAAATATTTTTATTACTTTTTATAGTCTTTTTTTAATATTTTAATTTCTTTTTTAAATCTTTCTTTTAAATTTTAATCTTTTTAATAATTTTAATCTTTTTTTAAATTTCAATATTTCAAATCTTTTATAATCTCTTTATAATCTCTTCGAAGCGTAACCATTAATCTGTCATGAGGAGAAAATGCTTCACTTAATTTTGTATCTTTTTTGACAATCTGGTGTTTAACTAAATTTAAAAGCAGTTCAAATTGCACTGCAGACATTCGAATAAAATTTTTAAATTGCTGTGCATCCTCCAGCCGCAACTCATTTACGAGTGCTGAACAAGCTCCCAAGGAATTTCGTCGATTTATCCAGTTTTTTATCCAACACTCCTTTCTTTTTTGAATGATTTTGTACGCTATTAGAAAAGCTAGGGCCTGACGTGAATCCATTTTTATCAAATTAAAAACACGCACGTTTGATGACACTCATCAGACTGCTTGTTGTGTTGACTCTCGGGTCTCAAGACTATCAAGTGGACACGGAATTCTCGTACTGTCGACAGTTCAGTCGCTGTTGACTGTCGGAGAGCTCTCTCGACAGCGCAACTACTCTCAAATGGAAAGCACCCTGAGAGCACTGTCGAGAGTTTCTCTCGACAGTTTCTCTCAAATGGACACTAGGCCTCAACAGATTATGAATTTCTTGAATAAAGGTTAAAAAAAATAAAATAATGTGGCCTCAGGAACCAGATCATGAAAATGTGTTTGGACATGAGTACCTTGCCAAACGTCTTCCCAATATTTTATGGTAGGCCTACTCATGTGAGTGCGATATGGTACTCACGACAGTCAACTTGTTAGAAGTATGGGAAACAGCTTAGCACTAAAAACAATCGCTTTAAAAAAATTAAGTTGAAATTTAGTACTTACGCATGAGGTAAACCATAATCGTTGCTAATGCTTTCGTACTCCTTCAGTTGATTTTTTGTTTCTGGAAAAGCCACGTAACTAGCAGGAGATGTAGAAGCAGGTGAAAATAATCCAAAGAAATTATTTTTCCCACTAACTTTAGTTTCAGCCGTTGTAAAGAATATTGAATTTATAAAATCTTTCATATGATTTGGTTTATAATTTTCATGAAATTTAGTTGGTTTTTGTAAATTTGTTGATATAGGAGGTGAATTTGTTGGTATTTGATAATTATTTTGTTTATTAAATTTTTTTGATTTACTATCCTCATACGGGAAATAATAATGATTATGTATTTGATTTAATTTTGGAGGATTATATTGTGTAATTGGATCATTATAATTAAATCTATTATAATTATTTTTTGGTTGTACATCTTCGTTTTCTTGAAATTTTATTTTTTGTCCATTATTTTCATTTTTAATTTTCAACATATTTGATAAAATAATTTCACCGACTGGGTTATCTGTAGTAGATGATAATGATGTCACAGAACTTAAATTTATGTCATGTTTATTACTTTGATCGCGAAGATATTTGTACGGGAAAATTGGTTCACTTACTGAACCAACCCCAGGACTTCCATAATTGAAATCATTATTAGAGTAATAAAATTTAAATTTATTATTATGATTATAATTTAAATTTTCACCAAAACTAAAACTTTTATAGTCATCTTGTATACTGCCTAAATAAGGGCTTCCTTTAAATCCATCGTTATTATTTTTATTATCAATATTCTGGAAACTGGTTTCATTATTATTTGAATTTAAATTTTTATTAATTTCATCATTTATAAATAAATTATCAGTTGTATTATCCGTATTAGTAATATTTAAAAAATCATTAAAATCTAATGCAGGATTAATTTGGGGAGAAAACATGGCTTCCGCTGTTATTCTTTCAATATTCGATGTATTTGTATTTGTGTTGTTATTGTTATTAAATAATTCTGAATGATTTGATTCTGTATTATTATTTTTTATAATTAATTCGTTATTTTCTAATTTCTTTAGTTTTGTCACATTTGACTGTGTTGTTTGAATATTTAGATTATGATTCTCATTACAAAATACTTTATTATTATCGTTTATTGTTATTAAAATTATTAATAAATACGTTGATAATAATGTCCTTTTGAATTCCTGTAAAAAAAATTAATTAAATAAATACTCGTTGTTTAGGTCAACAGCCGAAAGGCTGGTTTGAACCTCTAGAGGTTTTACTAAGTAAAACGAGGAGTGAGGTGGTTTACAATTGCCTTCCTCACTGAATGAAAAAGTACGCTTATCAGCATGCCGGGCCCTCTGAAAAGCACATATTTTCCACTCTGTAAATGACACCTTCACTTCATTCACCACAGGGTCTGGCTGTACAATGAAATTCATTACTTTCAGAGGAGATAACTCTGATTAGTGTCTTGTACACCTCTACCTCTTCTGTTCTTAAATGATTCTGTCATTTAATTGGCTGACCATGTGAAACAGAACTATTTATTTTAGCCTTGTAACGAACAGATTGAGTGTAAATAATTTGACACTCCACCTGTCTGTTATGGGCAGAAATAACTACTTATTGCAAATATTGCAGGGCTATTACTAATAAATTTAAAGAATTGAGAGAGTGGGGAGGAATGCCACGCCTATTATGTCCAATCATATTTCAATATCAATTTGACGGCATAGCCACTCCCTTTTTTCCAACTAATCATTATCGTTAACGTTTCTATTAACAGGTTGACTCCCGAGACAATTTTTTTTAATTTTTCTTAAAAACCCCATATCTATTTTATGGTTCCTTTGCTTTTTTTAATTAATTTTCTTTCAAGTCTAGAGTATTGTAAGGCTTAAATTTTTTGGAGCTGTTTTTAAGGTAAGAGACTGATAAGGTACTCATGAGTAAAAAATCAAATTTACTGTGAAAGACTGATGTGTGTCTCACTGAAATTTTACTTGTATTTCTATAAAATATTATATGTATTTTATAAATAATTTACTTTCGGATATTTTTCAATAAAACTACATAAATATCGATGATGCCTCTCTCTGTCAAGCAGTTGTTCGGCGATTGGTAAACTTGAATACCAGTTGTCTACATAGAGGTACCGACCAGTCAACTTTTACAATGGAAAAAATATTGTAATACGAAAACCATACAAAATTCAAAGGTAAAATGATTTTTCATTATATAATGTTATTGAAATATGATTAATAATGCAATACTATACTATAACAATAGTCAATAATTATGTAATAGTAATAATAAGCTGTCAAGCTTCACTGACTCATTTTTGACTCGTTCGGATCAAGTAAATCACGAACCATGACTGGGAAAATGTTTTTTGAACTCATTTCTAACAGCTCAGTATATGATTTAATGCAAACGAGCATCCAATCCGTCTCACGATTCTATTAAAAACACTATTACGTGAGAGACAGATCAGTCTCTCAAAAGTAAATTTTACAATCTGGTGAAAGACATATAAGTGTCTCATGTGAGCCAACCTGTTAAAATTGAATTGGTCATTTTAGAATGCACAATCAAAATTTCATTTCCGGCTCTGATTTCCAGTCAGGCTAGCATTTTTACATCACTCACTTTTATCAATCATATTTCTCTTCGTTTGAATTAGCAGTTATTCAAAAACAGTCGGATGTAAAAAAAAACAAAACAAATGCAGTTGTTTTATGTTGTCTTGTGTTTTGTTGAACAGTGTGAAGAAACTTTACCATCAGACGTACTTCTATTAAAACAATTAAGTGATGTTGCCGTAAAAATATTTTCATCAGAAATATCAGAAAACTCTCAGAACTTTTTCTTAAAGAAAACTGTAAATACTGTAGAAATATTGTAATTAAAATAAGATTTTTTTGTACTTTCAAAAAAGCTGTATTTTCATTTATACATATTTGTCTAGTTATAAAAACTGTATAAATATTTTATAAATACTGTACATACCTTCAACTCTTTTGAAACTAAAAACATACGAGGTGTGGCTATTAAATAACGAGACTGACATAAAACATTTTATTTTTATTTTATACATAATCACTTATTGTCACCTTCAATATACATACATTCCTTCTCTATCCATTCCTTCTCCATGCGAATTTTCCTTAGTTGGAAACAGTGCTGGAAGTCATCTTCTGTCAGCTCCTTCAGGACACGTGCCGCTTTCTCTTTTACAGCTTCCACAGACTCAATCAAATGTTGTCCGTTTTAATGCAGATTTCACCTTAGGGAACAGGTAGAAGTCACATGGTGCAAGATCTGGTGAATAAGGTAGATGTTCTAACACTGAGGTGCTGTACTTGGCTAGGAACCTCTTGACAGATAACGCGGAATGAGCTGGCGCATTGTCTTGGTGGAGAACCCATGATTTGTCCTTGCACGTTTCGGGGCGTTTTTACCTTACTCTTTGACGTAATTTAGACAGTACCTCAAGGTAGTAATATTGATTAATTGTTTGACCTTCAGGAACCCAGTGAAGGTACACAATCTCATGGATATCAACAAAAAAACAATCATCATTGCTTTAAATTTTGACTAGCTCATTCGAGCTTTTTTGGATCTCGGTGAAGTTCGGCTCTTCCAGTGCATGGATTGGCGCTTTGTTTCCGGATCATAAGTAAAAAACCACGTTTCATCTATTATAATTATCTTCTACCTGTTCCCTAAGGTGAAATCTGCATTAAAAGGGACAAGATTTGAGTCTGTGGAAGCTGTAAAAGAGAAAGAGGCACGTGTCCTGAAGGAGCTGACAGAAGGTGACTTCCAGCACTGTTTCCAACAATGGAAAATTCACATGGAGTGTTGTAAGGATAGAGAAGGAGTGTATATTGAAAGTGCCAATAAGTGATTATGTATAAAATAAAAATAAAATTTTTTACAATGTCAGTCTCCTTACTTAATAGCCACACCTCGTATATGTCTACGTGTTATCAGAAATCGTTTCCTCCCTCATATTTCGGTTAATCGGGGTTTTACTGTAATAGCTTATAGCTGTGTGCAGACTTATAACATAAGTAAATCTTTTAAATTCTTTCGATATCTTAAGGATGGTAGAATTCAAATAGGAAAACCACATACTAATAATACTGTACTTACAAATGCCATGATGATCGTAGTCTTATGTATGATCTTCCTTGAACAAAATATCTTAACTAAATAAACCAGACTTAATAAAAGAATGTAGATTTATAGAAATAATTCTCTTTTCTAATTCTATTGTTAACAATAGTATTATTACTTTTTGTTTTTTTTCTGTATTGTTAATAATTTGTCATTGTTTAAAGTCAGCTACGGTAAATAAATAAAGTATTTGATGTGAAAGTTCGTATATTAATGTATAACAAACGTACTGGCCTACCGAATGTCACAAAATGTCATTCTACTTTCTTAGTTAGATTTGCATCACATGAGTAGAAAATGAAAGGGTTGTTGGATAAGAAAGATAATATTTTTATTACAAATTTTTTATATCTAGGGCCTATGCTTAATTATTTTCCTCTCCACTTAAAACCCGTAGGGTAAAATCTATTAATTTTAGATAGGTCCGTACGTTTTTAATTTTTATAGTTTTATGAATAAAACTTGTAGTCATAAAAATGAATGAAATTAATTTATGAGAAAAAAATTGTAGTCATAAAAATTTTCCGTAACAGGCAGGTGGAGTGTTAAATTATTTGCACTCGATCTGTTAGTTACAGGGCTACAAAAAATAGTTCTGTCTCTTATCACATGGCTAGCCAATTATATGACTGAAGCATTTAAGAAGAGGTAGAGGTGAAGATACTAATCAGAGTTATCTCCTCTGAGAGTAAAGAATTTCATTATAGAGCCAGACCCTGCGGTAAATGAAGTGAAGGTGTCATTTTCAGGGTGGAAAGTAGATGCTTTTGAGAGAGCCTGTCATGCTGATAAGGATACTTTTCCACTTAGTGAGGAAGCCCATTGACTTCCTCACTAGTGTCATGAGTGTGGTAAACCACCACACTCCTCGTTTCACTTGGTAAAGCCTCTAGACTAGAACTTCAGATGAGCCTTTCGGCTGATGATCTAAACAACAGCAAAAATTGTAGTCATATGCTAAAATTGTACCTAACAGTTTTTTAGATTTAAAAATGATTATTTTTTCTTCTTCTTCACGAACCAAGCCTATCCGAAAGTTGGTAGTTATCGCATTAATGTGAACTTTACAGGCAACCAGTCTGGAAACGCACTTGTGTCTACATTATACCAATTACGAAGGTTCTACGACCTGGACCAGATTTACCCTAGTGTTTTCTACAAAAATCTACATTTCTGATCTTTCAACAAGTGTCCAAGGTATTGCAATTTTGGGTTTTTATTGGTGCATATAATCTCAATGCTTTTATCCAAACGATGTTGTATTTCGGAGTTATCGATTTTCCCATTCAGGAAACTCTCAACATCTTTCTGTATCACCACATCAGCACCTTCGTGTGCTATTCGTAGTACATGGTTGTGCGCAGTACATCTATGTGTGGTAGAACCACGTGCAAAGCATTAGCGGCGCAACGAGCTCGACGGCTACTCGTCCAACGTTTACACGAGTACTGAGGGGAGTGGGGCGCCCTGCGGACGTGACCGCACCCACTCATTTGGGTTGGCTTCTCAGGGGTTGTTGGTTTACCTGCTAGGTAGCATTCTGAAGCCACTAAGCTGCTTAAATTCCTCCGGAATGGGCGTGGTCTGCAGAGGAGTTTAATAGATAAATACGCGTGTATCACCACATCTCGAACGCCTCAAGTCGTTTCATGTAATCACTCTTCAATGACCACGCCTCAACGTCACAAAAATATCTAAATGATTTGTTACCAATGTCTTTACTAGACAAAATTGATTTTCAAATAATGACTATCAGTTTAAATTTGCGTTTTATTTGATCTAGAAGGAATGCTACACTCCAAACATAGTGTTTTAAGAAATTTTACGGTAGTTTTAGAAATTTGAAGTTTTAAGGTGCAGTATACCTAGGTAATTCTATTGCTGTTTTACTGTAACACCTCGCATACTTCCAACCAGCCATAGTGGGTGGAGACGGCAGGGTGTAAGGCGAATTTGGGAGCCCCTCCCCCTAATTTTTTTTGACACTTTTAATTGAAATTTAGTATCTGTTATTAAATTAATATAACAATTTCTAAATGTGAAGCTAATGTTCCAAAACTTAATATACTTGAAGGAGCATGCAGTCATCACCACAGTCCTAAAGTTGGCCAAGAAGATCTCTTGACCAGAGGCGCTTCAAACGTCTGCGCTGAGTACCCGGTATCGCCCTAGTGTACATGTTTTGTAAGAGAGGGTTGTCAAGTAATTCTGATTTGTCATTCATCATCTTGTACAGTTGTTTCGCGACATCAATTACGTATGGGATTTGTAAGTCTTTGTGCAACATTTAGTTTGTGATGTAAAAGGGGCATTGCGTTATCGTTCGTAGAATCTTGTTCTGAATAGCTTGTATACGTTTCGTGTGTGATCCAAAAAAATTATAATAATAATTTGAAGGAAGATTCTGAAGAAATTAATCCGTAAATATTTTGTGTAATTTATCAATTAGCTATAGAATAACTTACTTAATAAAAATATTTTAACATAAAAAACTCTCGATTATAAAAAACTTTTTAAACATACGTTAGACATTTATATTTATTACTTTACTGTAGACAAAAGGACAATTAATAATTTTGAATAGTGTAAAAATAAAATCTCGGAAGCATAAAGTGAGGTACCTTAATAAAATTATAGTTGATAAAATGGAAAGATAAGTGATTATGCTGAAACAACACGGTTCAGGGAGTTTTTAAGACGAACAATGTGAGTTTAGGCTTAAAGAATGTACATGTTCATAAATGAGAACTGTACATAAAAAATTCAGAAAGAATTCACCTAGATTGTGATACGTCCTAGTAATTTTACTACATATGCTGATAATGATGAGCAATAAAAATAAATGAAAACATAAATAAAATGAATAGTAGACATAGTTATAAACTTTATGATGTTTAATGTGAACAAAATTACCTTTTAAATTCATTAAGAAAAACAAAAAGTAACAAATTTAAAGATGTACTAAAACTTTCTAATCTTGTTATCTAAACACAGTAAGTGTCTTCATTAGGCTATTAAACACAGGGCCATTATAAAAGAATGTGGGGTTGCAGTAATTCAGACCAAGACAGTAGGGAAATTTTGAGATACACTAATCCCTTGGTATCCGCGGGTTTCGGTTATCCGCGGACTTTGTCCGTGAGCCTAAAACCTTAAAATAACGGGTGATTCAAAAAGAGCGCCGGTTTTTAAACGGCTGGTAAATTTTTGTTTATCGGTTGGCAACATTGTTAGACCTCATTTCTATTTCGGAGAACATTCCGATTGACGATTCAGTTGTAGTTTCTCTTGTTCGCAGTGTAGTACTCTCGCAGTCTGTGTCTAACCATGGAGAAGTTTACTATTGCACAACGAGTGTTAATCGTCAAAACATTTTACCAGAGTGGAGAGAGTTATGCGGCTACTGTCAGGCGACTTCGCGGTACTCTGGGACGTAATGGAGCACCGAATGAATCAACAGTTTGCAGGCTCATGAAAAAGTTTTTTGAGACGGGTTCAACAGTCGACCTTAAAAGTTCTGGACGTCGTCGTTCTGGCCGAACTGAGCAGAACGTTGCGTTGGTTCGTGACAGTGTGGCTGTTAACCCAGCAAATTAGGGAGTTTTTGTGGCGTCATTTGGATGGAATGGACATTGACGAGTTGTGGTTTCAGCAGGATGGTGCCACCTGTCACGCTGCACGAGAAACAATGTTGTTGCTCCGTGAACGGTTCCAGGATCGCATGATTTCTCGTAATTCCGACCATCAATGGCTACCAAGGTCGTGTGACTTGACGCCTTGTGACTTTCCTCTTTGGGGTCATCTGAAGTCATTGGTGTATGCCAATAAACCCCGAAACATCAATGACTTGAAGGAGGAAATTCGACGGGTTATCGGGCAAATGGAAGTCGAAACTTGTCGTGCAGTAATATCCAATTTCATGGACAGAGTTGATGCGTGCCAGCGCAGTAGAGGAGGACACATGCATGACATCATTTTTCATACATAAAACCGGAAGGAAAGATGAACTTGTTGATGTATTTATTTTCAGTTTTTCAATAAAATAAATCTCTTAATTTGATATATCAAAACCGGCGCTCTTTTTGAATCACCCTATATCAACGAGATTCTCAGCATGGCAACGCATTGGCTGACCACGTGTTGGAGACGGATCCAGTCATGGAAAGGGCCCTTCAATTCAAAAGAGGACTCAGGAGCTTATGGTAACATACGAAGAAGTCCACAAGGAGTTAAAAAAGAAGAAGAAGCAAAGAGTCATAACTAACTATTTTAAAGCAACTTAAATTTTTTATGCGTACATTACTGTATTTATTAAATATCCATAGATCACAATAATGGTAAAATGTCCTTAAAACTATTAAACACTTAAAACGACTACAGGACTTTACCTTTGGAACCTAACCCCCATCTTTTCGTTCATATAAGGTATTATTATCCGCGGTTTTACTAACCGCGGTAACCCTCCGGAACGTAACGGATAACGAGGGATTACTGTATTTTATTGGTAGCACTGATCAGTGACGGATTTAGCATGAATTTTTGGTGGGGGTCATTACAAGGGGTTCTGGGGGGGGGTATAAAATACCCACCACGAGAGCGGTGAGGTCCGGGGGTCCTCCCCCGGGGAAAAATAAAAAAATGCACATCTTAACACATTTAGTGCTAGGGACTCGCCTAGCGGATCAAGGATAGGTATTACTTCCAGGCTGCCGTCTCGCCTTCTGTTTAGTTAAAATTTTAAATAATTCTGAAGTAAGACTTAATTTGTTGCTATTGTATTTCCCTCAGAATGGTATTTTATTTGTAATCGTGGACTTTGTTTTTGAATTGTTTTTTTTTATTCCTAATATGTGTACGTTGCAATCTATTCAATTGAGAACAATAAACAACCCCATGACCCAATTAGATGAGGATGATATGTATGACGTGTATGAAGTGTAAATGAGGTGTAGTCTTGTACTAACCCAGGTCGACCACTCCTGAGAGAGTATGGTTAATTGAACCCCAACCATCAAAGTACACCGGCAGCCACTGTCTAGTATTCAAATCCGTATAAAAGTAACTACCTTTACTAGGATTTGAACCAGGAACCTACGTCTTCGAAAATCAGCTGTTAAACAGCTGATTTTGGCGACGACTTTACCTCTAGACCAACCCGATGGGTTCGTTTTTGAATTTATCGCGATCTTATACCCTCGTTTAGTATACTCATACAGTAAATAGGCTTTCAGGATATAGTTGAAGTTGTGAATTCTAAATCTTTGCAGGTATCAATGCAAAATAGCTTACACTTTTGGATTTACTCTAAAAATATATTATTTGTAGTTTAAAATTATATGACAAATTACGCGTAAATCGTAACAGAAAATGGAAACATTCAATCTAGATACGAGGTGTGGCTATTAAATAACGAGACTGACGTTGTAAAAAATTTAATTTTAATTTCATACATAATCACTTATTGTCACCTTCAATATACATTCCCTCTCTATCCAAACAACGCTACATGCGAATTTTCCTTAGTTGGAAACAGTGCTGGCAGTCATCTTCTGTCAGCTCCTTCAGGACACGTGCCGCTTTCTCTTTTACATCTTCCACAAACTCAATCAAATCTTGTCCGTTTTAATGCAGATTTCACCTTAGGGAACAGTTAGAAGTCACATGGTAAAAGACCTGGTGAATAAGGTGGATGTTCTAACACTGAGGTGCTGTACTTGGCTAGGAACCTCTCGACAGATAACGCGGAATGAGCTGGCGCATTGTCTTGGTGGAGACCCATGATTTGTTCTTCCACGTTTCGGGGCGTTTTTTCCTTACTCTTTGACGTAGTTTAGACAGTACCTCAAGGTAGTAATTGTTTTCAACTACTATCCATGCGTTTTATTAGGTTATGGGCCCAGCCACATAATTCGCGATATAGTCAAGTTATATTTTGGATTATTTACTTTTTGTGGACTATCAGTGCGCCGTTACACGTGAAATATAAAATAACGGTGGAAATCGCTATATTGTTCCTGTATTTCCGAGTGTCTGTTGGCTGTTAGTTACCGCGTGCAAAATGGCCGGTAGCTACATTGTTAACGTGCCGAAGCTAAAAGGTAGAGAAAACTACGACGAGTGGGCGTTTGCTGCTGAAAACTTTTTGATGTTAGACGGAGTGGATATTCATAAGCAAGAATCGACTGATGGAAGTTCTGTGGAAGAAAAGAAGGCGAAGGCAAAACTCATCATGACAATAGATTCGTCCATCTACGTTCACATCAAAAACGAGCAAACAGTTCAAGATGTTTGGAAGCGCTTGAAGTCTCTTTACGATGATTCCGGCTTTACGCGTCGCATCAGCCTACTTCGTCAGCTGATTTCAATTCGATTGGAAGATTGCGAATCGATGGGAGTCTACGTTACGCAAATTGTTGATACCGCACAAAAATTAAAAGGTACCGGTTTCCAGATAACTGATGAGTGGATTGGGTCATTGTTATTGGCGGGGCTGACAGAAAGATTCGCTCCTATGATCATGGCCATTGAACACTCAGGAATCACTATCAGTACGGACGTCATCAAATCAAAATTATTAGACATGAGTTCGGAAGTCGACAGCCATAACGGAACGAACAACGCTTTTTTGTCTAAAGGTTGGCAGCAGCGGAATAAGAAAAGTAGCAACATTGATACGAAGTCAAAAAAGGCGTCATCGACGAAATCTGTCAAAACGATACGCTGTTACAAATGTAAACAACTCGGACATTACATGAATAAATGTCCAAATAATCAAAATAAAAGTGAAACAAACGCTTTTAGTGCTATATTCATGAATAGTGCCTTTCATAAATCAGATTGGTACGTAGATTCAGGGGCAAGTTCGCACATGATAACAGATCAGAGTTGTTTACAAAATGTTAGACTCGACCACAAAGTAAAGGACATAGTAGTCGCAAATAAAGAAACAGTACCAGTAATTTGCTCAGGAAATACGATGATTACAACCATAGTTGATAATTCTGAGTTCGACATTATAGTCAAGGATGTATTGTGTGTCCCTAACCTATCAACCAATTTGCTATCGGTAAGTCAACTTATTCGAAATGGGAACAAAGTTAATTTCGAAGAAGAAGTTTGCTGCATACGCAATAGACAGGATGTACTGATTGGAAAGGCGAATTTGGTTAATGGAGTGTACAAATTGGATATCAAGTCAGAAAGTTTGGTAGCGTGCTCAGCTACAACTGTGACAAGTGAGATATGGCACCGGAGGCTAGGACACATTAATAGCAAGGACCTGAATACTATGAGAAATGGCGCTGTAGAGGGGATATCATACATTGATAAAGCAGAAATTGATAAATCTAACTGCATCACATGTTGTGAGGGTAAGCAGGCTAGATTACCTTTTTCTCACAAAGGTAAAAGGTGTGAAAATGTGCTTGAAATTGTTCATGCGGATCTATGCGGACCGATGGAACAGGTCTCATTGGGACAAGCAAGATATTTTTTGCTTTTTGTTGATGATTGTAGCAGAATGGCATTTGTCTACTTCCTCAAGGCCAAAAATCAAGCTTTGAAGTATTTCAAGGAGTTTAAAGTTCTTGTTGAGACTCAAACAGGAAAGAAATTGAAGACTTTAAGAACAGATAATGGCGGAGAATTTTGTTCTGCAGAATTTGAAGATTATTTAAAGAAGAATGGAATTGTGCATCAAACTACAAACCCGTACACGCCAGAACAAAATGGTTTATGCGAACGTCTAAACAGGACAGTTGTGGAGAGAGCTCGATGTCTATTGTTCGAAGCCAATCTAGAGAAAAGATTTTGGGCAGAGGCAATAAATACTGCTGTCTATTTGAGAAATAGAACGTTAGCTTCGGGATTACAAAAGACACCGTATGAGCTGTGGAGCGGGAAGAAGCCAGACCTCAGCCATGTTCGAATATTCGGTAGTCCAGCAATGGTCCATATTCCAAAAATAAAGAGGACTAAATGGGATAAAAAGGCAGAAGAGTACATCATGATTGGTTATGCAGACAACACTAAAGGCTATAGGCTGTACAATCCGAAAACAAAGAGTATTACCACCAGCAGAGATGTTATTGTTATGGAGAAAATGAAAAACTCAGATATGATACAAGCAGTGGTGGAAGATACTATGCCAGTTGTTCAGCAGGAAGAAAGTGTAGAAAGTCAAACCGTGGACCCCTTCGACACAACCTTGACTTCTGAAAGAGATAGCTCAAATACAATAAATGATGAAACATATTTCCCGGACGAGACTGCAAGTACATCAAGTTCAGAGGAGTTCAGTGACAGTAGGTCTATGCAAGATGCAACTGAAAATGAGACACTTGTTGAGACAGAGGTTGCTGGCACAGAAAAGAGACAAAGAAGAGTTCCAGATCGGTATGGATATAGTAACATGTGTAAAAATAATGAAGATTTGGATGAAGACAGTCTTACATATGAGGAGGTAATGAATGGACCTGAACGAGAGCAGTGGTGCAACGCGATGGAAGAAGAGCTTAAATCCTTTCATGAAAATGAAGCTTGGGAGATTGTGAACAAACCAAGTGATGCTAAGGTAGTGCAGTGTCGGTGGGTGTATAAAAAGAAGTTAAACATTGACAATACAGTGCGTTACAGAGCAAGATTAGTGGCGAAAGGTTATACACAGAGGGAAGGCATAGACTACAAAGAGACCTTCTCACCAGTGCTAAAGTATTCCACATTAAAACTGTTATTTGCCTTAAGTGTAAAACTAGATCTTAACATCACACATTTAGATGTAACTACAGCTTTCTTGAATGGCCGCTTAGATGAAACAGTTTATATGGAGTTACCACAGAATTTTAAATGTGATTCTAATCAAAATAAAATTTTAAAATTGAAAAGGGCCATATATGGGTTGAAGCAGTCGGCTAGAGCTTGGAATAAGGAAGTTGATGTTTGTTTACAACAGTTAGGCTATAAAAAGTCCTTGTATGAGCATTGTTTGTATACAAAAACAACTGAAAATTGTAAAACTTTTGTTGCATTGTTTGTTGACGACTTTTTCTTGTTTTCTAATTGTAATAAAGAAGTAGAATACTTAAAAAATGAGTTAAGTAAGAGATTTAAATTAAAAGACCTAGGTCAATTAAGACAGTGTCTAGGTATGGATATTAAGATACAGAAGGATTGTATTTTTATAAGTCAAGAGAGCTTTATTGATAAATTAGTATCTAAATTTGGTCTGGAGAAATGTAAAAATGTAGAAACCCCTATGGAAGTTAATCTTAAATTACAGAAGGGAGAAAATTCGAATTCTAAATTTCCTTATCAACAATTAATAGGGAGTTTAATGTATCTGTCAATTTTGACTAGACCAGACATTTCATATTGTATAAGTTATCTCAGTCAATTCAATAATTGTAATACAGAGACTCATTATAAACATGCTAAGAGAGTATTGAAATATTTGTATAGTACAAAGTCATTTGGGCTAAAATATGTTAAAAATAATTCAGATTTGATGGGTTATGCTGATGCTGATTGGGCATCTGATAATTTAGATCGTAAATCCTACACAGGATATTGTTTTATATATTCAGATTGTATAGTGTCACATGAAAGTAGGAAGCAACAGACGGTGGCTTTATCAAGCACCGAGGCTGAGTATATGGCTGCCTGTGAAGCTACCAAGGAGGCTATTCATCTCAGAAATTTATTACACGAGCTAACAAATAGACAAAATAATGTGCCTGTAACAATTTATACTGACAGTCAAAGTGCTCAAAAACTTACTGAAAATTCTGTATATCACCGTCGTACTAAACACATTGATGTAAAATTTCATTTTATAAGGGAAGCAGTAGGCAAAAGATATGTTAAATTAGAATATTTGAAAAGTTCTGAAATGCCTGCTGACTTATTGACCAAAAGTTTGTCCAAAATTAAACATTATTATTTTGTTAAAAAGATGGGTGTTGTAAAACTAGATAAATAGTCTATAAAGTGTTTGTTTCTTTATATAGGTATTTTAGTATTATTTAGTTAAGTGGTGGTATTGTTATTGTTGTAACTAAATAATAGCTAGCGCCATCTAGTGTATATACTGTGTACCTACCTGTCGTTTTACAAATAAAAGTCAGTCTGTTTTCAACTACTATCCATGCGTTTTATTAGTAATATTGATTAATTGTTTGACCTTCAGAAACCCAGTGAAGGTACACAATCCCATGGATATCAAAAAAACAATCATCATTGCTTTAAATTTTGACTTGCACATTTGAGCTTTTTTTAGCTCTCGGTGAAGTTCAGCTGATCCAGTGCATGGATTGACGCTTCGTTTCCGGATCATAAGTAAAAAAAACACGTTTCATCACATGTTACCTGTTACCTAAGGTGAAATCTGCATTAAAAGAGACAATATTTGAGTCTGTGAAAGCTGTAAAAGATAAAGCGGCACGTGTCCTGAAGGAGCTGACAGAAGATGACTTCCAGCACGTTTTCCAACAATGGGAAATTTGCATGGAGCGTTGTAGTAGGGATAGAGAAGGAGTGTATATTGAAGGTGACACTAAGTGATTATGTATAAAATAAAAATAAAATTTTTTACAATGTCAGTCTCGTTACTTAATAGCCACACCTCGTATATATTTATCATAACAGACGAAAATAAACCTGAAAAAAAATTTAAAAAATCATTGAACTGTTTAATTTTATGTTATTAGCAATGATAAATCCATGTATAGGTTGGAAATAAACAAATTAAAAATATAACATAAAGTTGTAAATAAAGCAATCCGAAAACACGCCGCACAAGAAATCAGCCTATAAATATAAATAGAATGTATAAAATAAATGCAGAGTAATATAAAAAATATCTACAAAAATATCTTTCGACTTAAACGTCCCGTATATTAACGATGTATTCCTGTGCACATACACACAATTTAAAAAGAAATTACACAATAATCCGAACTAGCTCTCGTTGACCTAGACACACCAGATTTACCAACTGCCACTATGAAGACAGAAACGACTCTGGAGTAGGGATATCTTGAGACATCAAAATTAAAGAAAAACAAAATAAAATAATAAAATAAGTAAATAAAAAAAAAACTAACTCATCAATTACGGTTGGAGTACTCTTAATGGCAGCGATCTCTTCAATGTCTTGGAAATTGTCAATATTTTTGTATTCTTTTTTTATCAAACTTGCTTGTTGATAATTTTATACAGTTGCAAATGAAAATATCTTGTATAGTTAAAAAAAATCTTTAATTACTAAAATAACTCATTCTACTAAAATGTCAAAATAAAATATTAACATATCGATTTATAAATCGTTCCAGCTGTACTGTTACAATTTGCAAAAATTTTAAAGCTAAAATGTTCACCTAGTTTTGAATCCGGAGAATGTTTTTAGTTGATTCAGGGAAAGTTTATTTATTGTACTTGTGTTTTTATTGAAGCCAGAACTGCGACTTTTTTAGTAATTTTTTGTAACATTTTTCTAAGGAAAATAATGAATAAAAATATTAAAAGAAAATAAAAATATTTATTTTATTTTATGTGGACAGTTACGCTTCTTTTTGATGGTAAAACGAGCAAACTTATAGTATATATATGTTTTAGAATTTACGTAGTATAAAAGAAAAACATATATTTTATTACGACGATTAACTATAAAAAATTTAAAACTATGTTTTTATTTTATATTTCAACATAAGAACATCTCAAAAAAATATCCAAGATTTCTAAAACACTTTCATATGTAGCCTATAAATATAAGAATAATAATTATATAGATTTTGATGCTATAAAATATTAAACATGTATTTAGCTATTTGTTTAATCTATTGCTCTACTGTAGGCCTATAAATAATAGAATAAACAAAAATCTGGTATGAAACACTCACACACTTTCTCATACCAATGTACAGAGGCGTGTAAATTTTTAGACTCAAAATTAGGTTTCAGTTTTTTACTTTCTCTTGCCTGTATGAATATATAGGAAGGAAAGTATTGTTTTCATGTCGATTTTTTTAAATCGAGTTTTCACCGGATCTACTCGTTTTCAGACCCCCTGAACCCAAAAAAACATATGTTTAGCGATTGGTCTGAGTGTGTGTGTGTGACAAAATATCTCAAGAATAGAGCATCGTACGAAGTTGAAACTTGAAACTTAAGTTACGTACTACTAGAGAACCCGACGCGAATATTTTTATTAAAATCGGTCAACCGGAAGTAGAAGTTTATTCGTGTCATTTTTTACTTTTTGCGATTTTCTCAAAAACAGCTCCTACGAATTTTTTTAAAAATCGCCTCATTTACTACAGTTTTTATGTTCTACAAGATCGAGTAGGCCCCATGTCTGCTGAAATTCTTGGGGAGGCTGTTCTCTCGTAGAAAAAAATGTTTTTTTTAGATTGCAGCCTTAATATGCATTTTAGAGCAAAAGTGTATATAATAAAAGTTGTAGACAATTAAAAAATCTACAAATTTTATTTTACACATGTTTTGTATAACGCTTAGTTTAGCGGTAATTAGTGATTTACAGTTTTTTTTTTCATAAAAATCTGTAAAAAATCAATTTTTTAAGATTTCGGCCGTAGAAGCTATCCATTTTACGACAAAAATGCATGTAATAAAATTTATTGGAAATTGAAATATCTACAAATTTTATTTTAAGCATTTTTCTCTACAGAGCCTAGTTTAGCGTGAAAGAGTGATTTTTCGTATTATTAAGCCAAACTAAGGTTGGTTTTCATTTTGCATCATTCACTCATGATTACAATTAGGTTATGTTTTTTGAAGTTAGTGTTAGTGTTTTGTTTATTTGTTCTGTTTTATTACTAATGTTAGGTTATATCGTTCATTATTTGTATTGGTAAGAGATACTCGTGTGAGTGTTTAACACCAAAATTTTTTTTTATCCTTCATTTTGAATCTTTAACTGTACTATATAGAACAACCAAAAGATGAGAAAACATTGACATTAAATTACAAATAACAAGAACAGACAAGATACAAAATTCAACATTCAGCAATATTAAATTTGGAATAACAATGAACGTAAAATATACAAAAGTATGAAAATAAAAATAAAAAAGTTCATATTGTCACAGAATAGTTATTACCAATAGTAATAAAACATATTTAATACAAAACAAAAATTACATCTAATATTTCACAATTATTTTTTTTATTGTTTTTGTTATGCAGGCCATTAGAATAAAATATATTCATTTTTTTGACATAAACATGCAGAAAGAATTAAAGAAGATCTCCGCTCCATCTTCTTTTTAATCTTCTAATGAAGCCTGGCGGATTTGCCATATCACTGATAAGTGAATTATTATGGATTGGTAGTTTTGAGTAGAATTTAATTAACTATTTTAGACGATGTCGCAAATGAATGGTGTTTTTAAATCGGTGTGTAGGCCTAGTGTGTAATTTGAGACAGGTAATTATACGGAGAAAATTAGACTGGAATGCTTGAATAGTTTTTAAATTACTCAGCTTTGCGCAACCAAAAATTTGAATACCGTACCTCCAGATAGGTTTTAAGAGAGAATTGTAGAGTAATAATTTCTGTTTGAGATCTATGGGTGATTTAGAGTGAACAAACCTGTAAAATTGTTTCAAACGTAAGTTTAGTTGAAGCCGTTTTGTCTTAATGTGATGTTTCCAGATCATGCGTTGATCGAAATGAAGTCCAAGATAGCGAACAGTAGAATTTTTTGGGATTGGTGCATTATTTAAGAACAGCGACGTCACCGGGTGTTTATTTAGAGTGAATGTGATGTGAACAGACATCGTCGGATTTACCTTCATTTTCCAGTCCTTCAGCCTAAATTTAGGTGATTTTGTAAATTTTGAGTGGCCGTTTGAATGGAAAGATTTTGTGATAAAATAGCTGTATCATTCGCAAACGTTGCTACCAGATTTTTAAATAATAAAAAAATAACATTACACTCATATTCTTAGTGAGAATGGTTACCTATTTCCTGGCCTAGTTTTTACTATTATTATTACTAGGCCTATTATTGTTATTAAAAAATACAACATAAAGTCGGTTTCTCTTTCAGAAGTTTGTACGCTAGTGGTTTTGTTATAATAGGGCTACTATTACGATTGTGTGTTGTTGAGCGTAGGTGTGTGTAAGTGTACCTTATAGATGAACTGGTAGTGACTGCTTATCACTTAATGCTTCAGGTGTTTAGTAGTTCTAAAGTATGTAAAACACTTCCTGTAAAAATAAATAATATTATTAATTTATAGTTCCTTCCACTTAATATACTAACAAGTCTGTAATAATTATAATTCCTATATAACTTAGTCCTATAATTTAATAGTATTTATATTTAGTGGTAAACTGTTTAAGTTTTGTACGTAATAAAAATTATAAGATACTTAATGAGAAAGTTTTAAATAACTTAAAATTGGTTTACAACTTAATTATTATGTGAATAAGCCTAAATATCACATGAAACTGGTATTTTAAAACTTATATTGTAAGTTTATTATGTAACTTTGATTAACTACATAATTTTATTTCCTTTTAAGTTTAGATTATTTAAAGTTGTAAAAAATTTCTACTTGAAGGATGTGTAACTTGTAATCTAAAACAAGAATTCTGCATTTTTATTGAAAACAAAGGCCTATTCAATAAGGAAAATAGTTTTATAAATATATAGACTAATAAATTTACTAAAGATGATTTATATAACAAGATGTCTCCCCCATTTTATTCTTTAAGTGTTGTCTCCTTAGATGTTGCAGAAACTCTAAAGCTCAATTTCACACGACGACAATCCAGCGATAATACAACTATAAAATTGTATCGATTGCAATCGATCGATAAAAAAATCGATTGCAGTTTGTATTGCGGTCGATTTGTCGTCGAAACGGACCAAATTTTTGTCGTAAGAGACACTGCTTGAAGTCCGCTCAAGTGACAGTACAACGACAACTGAACGACTTCTACAATATTATTAGGCTATACTAAACGTTATTAAATTTGTTTAATATTTATTCGGATTTTGAAGAGGAAGTTTTATTGTGCTTTAAATCTGTCATATAAATAGATTGTTTTGGGTTTATCCTATAATATAAAATAATAATAATAGATGGTTGTAGGCTACAGGTTGACTCCCATGAGACACGTAGGCCTATACGTCTCTCACCAGATCGGTAAAATTTACTTTTGAGAGACTGATCCATCTCTCACGTAATAGTGTTTTTAATAGAATCGTGAGACGGATTGGATGCTCAATTGCATTAAGGGGAGACTGTACTTTGTGTCCCGCCAATATTAAATTTGCTATTTTTAGGTACATTTTTCATAGGATTGGTAAAAGATAGGAAAACGAAACTTTACACACTTATAGTTGGAGGGTGGTTTTAGCTACTGATATTTTTTTCAATTTAATCTGTTAGACCATCAATTTTTTTAAAATAATAATAAATAACATAAAATGTTTACAATTTCATTCTACGATTTTTGCATAGGCCTATTACTAATTTTTTGAGCACCTGAGGAAGTAAAAACAATGTCGGTGAATGTGCATGCACATGATAATTAACTGGTAAACATTTCAGCCTGGTAGGTTAAATGGTTTCTGAGAAAACGTACCTAAGTGTTAAAAATCTAAATTTACGAGAAAAGGCACAAATAAAAACAAAATGTACACAAACAAGTTTAATTTTCCATCAACAGTTTGTTAGAAAGCTGCACCAACAGCGGAGGATATTAAAAATAGTGAAGCGGATATTTAAAAAAACTAAAATTCTTTTTGCACTAAAACGAACAATATAAAAATATGAAAAATATTTGTTCTTGGCGACATGTTAATTTTTAGGGCAAACCTGATAAAAACTTAATTTTTTTCATTAAAATAATTTTTTATCGTAATTTAATGTTTTTGTGGTAGATCTAGGTCTAAACTATTGAAAAACATAAAAAAATGAAAATCAAAATTTTCAGTCAAAACCATCATAGCTATAGTTCCCCTTAAATCATAGGCCTATAGGCCTACTGAGCTGTTAAAAATGAGTTAAATTTCCATTGAAAGAGGTTTTTAGCGTTTTACTACAAAATAAAATAAAATTAAATGAAACAAATTATATTTATTTTAAATTAAATAATTTAATTATTTTATTGGTGTTATTTCACAACTCAATAATTGAGTCTACTATTATGAACATTTTAACAGCGATAACTTTGAAAAAAATATTTAATTAATTTTAATTTTATGCTCCAGCTAACTAAAATATCGAATGATTTGTATTTACTACTGAATTTAGTATTTCTGAAAATTTGGAAAACTGATCTGGTAGATTTTAACTTACTTAACTGCTATCGAATCTTCTAAATATCTTCTAACTTCTAACTAATCTTAATCTTCTAACTAACAATCTTCTAACTAATCTTCTAATTTAATCTTCTAACTGGTGCTAAATGTTTCAAAAATAATTTCATATTTTGTAATCTACTCCTTCAGCTTCTCTCTGTTTTTTTTATATTCGCTTACTTTCTTACTTAATATTTATAAATTCGGATTTCTATTCATCTAATATCCTTAATCCTGATTAATACATCACTCCTTCGTAATTCTACCTTTCATAAAATATTTATAGGCTTATATTAATTATTTCAAATTTTGATTTACCAGTTTTAAAACATATCAGTTCGTATTTAGGTATGTATGTCCACTGACAAATGTAAATCTTATTGTTCGGAACGGTGTAAAATAATATTTTCTTAGTATTTCAAACTTAGGCCTATACGTTATTAAATTTGAAAAAAAATTCAAATTCAAATTTGAAAAAATGCAAATTTAATTTTTTTCAGTTAGGCTATATAATATCAAATTGTTTTTAGTATATAGCCTATTCTAATAAATAAAATTTTACCTAAATTTAGGATTTTGAGATTGAGCAATATTTTTTTAAAATCAAACTTTCTATTATTTATTTGCTCTTCGACATACCTACAATTTTATTAAGAATATTAAATTTAGTTTAACAATTATTTATCTCGATCGAATATTAGATTATTTAAATTTCAAATAATTTATTAAATAATTAGACAATTCAAAATGTTAAAATAAAGTAATATAGGCCTACTCGTAGTTTATGAAATCAATAATTTAAAAAAATTCCTAATACGTTGTAATCTGTTCAATTTAAGAAAAATAAGCAACGCCATGACCCAATGAAATACGGATGATATGCGTGACGTGTGTAAATGAGATGTAATCTGGTACAGACTCAGGGAACTATTCCTGAGAGAGTATGATTAATTGAACCCCAACCATCAAAGTAGCCTACGCCGAAAACCACTTTCGGCAAACATATTTGTAATTAAATGAAGATGTAGGCTACCATAAGCTTTAATTTGCTACAATAGCGGTTTAACATGAGCCTTGGTTAAATGTTATAAAGTTTTAACTGAATTTTATCGTTTTTTTTTAAATAAAACACCTTTGTTCTTAACCCACTATTAAAGTCTCCAAGTATTATTAGAACAAATGGAATACTACTGTTTGTCTGTGACTTGATGGCCCCTCGCAGAGGGGAGCAATATGCGGATTGTAAAACCATTTCAGAAAACATATATCTAATTTTTTTTAGGTCACTAAAGCTTTTCGGAAATGATGTATTTTTATAAAACAAAGTATTTCGCATGTTTTTTGTTCTATAAAATTATTTCGAAAAACACACGCCTAATGAGATAATGTATAATTTAGTAAAAGTTTTGTTTTTGAAGAAAAACCCGTATTTTTTCAAATACATCGTCATTGTTCAACAACTATTCCACGGATTAACGTAAAATTTGGCAGGCTTGTTCTGAAATAATTATGAAAAACGATGATGCAATAAAATTTAACAGAAAATCAATACTTTTTAAGTTACAAGGTATTTTTATAAATACATTTTGTAAAATCGCGAAACACGACATAAAAAAGTCAGCATGCGAGAAACTTTTTTGTCTTTAAAGATAACTGTACACTGTAAGCGAATGAAATAAAGAGAAAATTTTGAATTAATTTTTAGTGAAAGAATTATTTAAATTTGACGAACCGTATAGGAGTTACAAGGATTTAATAAACGCTGTACTTTGATTGTACTGACGTAAGTAGGGTATAAAAAAAACGATAATATTTTCGAACGCGGTTTTGAAAAGTTAATATCGGGAAAATTTTTCTGTCATTCCAAAAAGTGCACGCATGAAGTTTATTAACAGAGCTTAAATGTATTTTCTCTAAAAAAATCATTCAAATCGGATCATCCGTTTTAAAATTAACACAGTTCAAATTTCGCAACTGCGCGGCGCGCATTGCATGATAATAAACTGCGCTGGTATTCTACTACTACCATTACTTATCACCAATATTTATTTGAACGAATAACTGTATTGGAATCTTAATTTAGGGAAATTGTTAATTACAGCTCCTTGCGTAACTTTCCGTAAAGGAAGACTAAGTAAATTAGTAACCCGTTCTTCATCTCAACGTTTAGTGACATTGTTTATTACATTTCTTCCATCACTGTGAACGGTTTGCCCATGTTTCCGTTTTGCATCCATATTGTGTTTTGTTTACGGTTTTAATATATGTTATAAACCATAAAGGCATAACTGAAACTAACATCTTCCTAATTACCTAAAGTATTGGTGAATATACGAAACTATTATCAAACACACATGACCCGAGCAAGACACAACAATTGAAGCACCATTCACAAGTAAATGAAATGTTAATGTAGTAATGTAGTGTTCATGTAGTAAACGTAATGTGTATGTAATTTATAATATTTGTTTAGCAAAAGTAAACGATAACCTAATATAAATGATAAAATAGTTACGACTACAATATGTAACTTGAATGTATGCCCGGAAAGTAAAAGTTACGTCCGACACATTGCAACGATACTACAGAACTGGTTAAAAAAAAAGAAGACAACATGCTTACTGAAATATTCGGAAATGGTTTCTTGAAAATAAAAAAAACAATATTTTACTTTTTACAAAACCGTTGTCAAAACATAAATTTTACGTGACAAAACAGATAAACAATAAGGGTGTAATTTTATACATGTACTAAAATAGCTTATAATACTATTACGTAGGCCTACGCCTTTCATGCGCTTTGGATGCGTGTAGTTGTAATTGATGGTATACTTAAATCCTTGTAACTCCTATACGGTTCGTCAAATTTAAATAATTCTTTCACTAAAAATTAATTCAAAATTTTCTCTTTATTTCATTCGCTTACAGTGTACAGTTATCTTTAAAGACAAAAAAGTTTCTCGCATGCTGACTTTTTTATGTCGTGTTTCGCGATTTTACAAAATGTATTTATAAAAATACCTTGTAACTTAAAAAGTATTGATTTTCTGTTAAATTTTATTGCATCATCGTTTTTCATAATTATTTCAGAACAAGCCTGCCAAATTTTACGTTAATCCGTGGAATAGTTGTTGAACAATGACGATGTATTTGAAAAAATACGGGTTTTTCTTCAAAAACAAAACTTTTACTAAATTATACATTATCTCATTAGGCGTGTGTTTTTCGAAATAATTTTATAGAACAAAAAACATGCGAAATACTTTGTTTTATAAAAATACATCATTTCCGAAAAGCTTTAGTGACCTAAAAAAAATTAGATATATGTTTTCTGAAATGGTTTTACAATCCGCATATTGCTCCCCTCTGCGAGGGGCCATCAAGTCACAGACGGACAGTATATGCCTCTGATGAGTTATGTCATTGATTATAAACCAAGAGATGTCAGTAATAATTCTAAGGATCTTCGAATATAATCTATAGACTTATTATATATAGTAATTATATTATAATAGACTATAAATTAAAATAGATAAGTTAATTATAGACATAATCCCTATAATTGCCCATAACAGACAGGTGGAGTGTCAAATTATTTACACTCAATCTGTTAGTTGCAGGGCTAAAATAAATAGTTCTGTTTCTTATCACATGGTCAGCCAATTAAATGACTGAATTATTTAAGAACAGAAGAGGTAGAGGTGTAAAAGACACTAATCAGAGTTATCTCCTCTGAAAGTAATGAATTTCACTGTAGAGCCAGACCCTGTGGTGAATGAAGTGAAGGTGTCATTTACAGAGTGGAAAATATGTGCTTTTCAGAGGGCCCGGCATGCTGATAAGCATACTTTTCCATTCAGTGAGGAAGGCAATTGTAAACCACCTCACTCCTCGTTTTACTTAGTAAAACCTCTAGAGGTTCAGACCAGCCTACAGGCTGATGACCTAAACAACAATCCCTATAAATATAGGGGCTGCAAGATGGCAATGTTAGATGCTGATCCCCACAGTTCGATTCCAACTTAGGGGTAAACTTATAAACACTGTCCTAGACGAAATATAACAACAAAATAAAATGTACCAAGATAGACTTGAACATCGTCAAAATCCTTTGGCAATTAATCTTTTAGAGATAATAGTGACTACTGACACCGACTGAAAAATTTCAAAATTTTAAACAGCGTACAAACAATATGAAAAATTAACAGCGATAACTATCGTCGATAAAATTTAATTTATTTCTTTTAATTTTTTAATTAGCCGACAATAACTTTTAATTTTTTCTCTTTGTTTATTTAACGTCGCATCAACTACTGTGGTCATTAGCGATGACTTTGGGTTGTAACTGTGAAGGTTGAAATGATTTTTGTAATGTATAAAAATATGACGTGCCTGAGTGGGATTCGAACCTAAAACCGCATGATGAGAGGCGAGCACGTTACTAACTACGCCAATGGGGCCGGCTTCTAAATTTTGTATTTATAATGAACAAATTGAAAATTAACCTCACTAACAACTACAGTTGATTTTTAAATTGGAGTTATGCTAGCGGGCGTAGGCCTAATCTCCTTCAAGATTTATTTTCTAATCTTATAAAATTTTATTACATTACTAGTCGTTAAATAATTTAACTGATTGTAAGTAAGCTTAGTATTCATAGACGTTAAAAAAAACCTCTGATATCATGTTTCTTCTTTTTACAGAATAAAATGATTTTTATAGGCCTACTATTTGTTAGTAAATTTAGAGCAAACTGAGAAACTATCTGACAAAAACCAGTAGGATATAATTTTTTGAACTAAAACTTTTTTGTTTTGTTTTTGTAATCCCTAATGTGTGTACGTTGCAATCTGTTCAATTCAGAACAATAAGCAACCCCATGCCCCAATGAGATGAGGATGATGTGTATGAAGTGTAAAATGAGGTGTAGTCGTGTACAGACTCAGGTCGACCATTCCTGAGAGAGTAGGCCTATGGTTAATTGAACCCCAACCATCAAAGTACATCGGTAACCACTGTCTAGTATTCAAATCCGTATAAAAGTAACTACCTTTACAAGGATTTGAACCAGGAACCTTTGTCTCCGAAAATCAGCTGTTAAACAGCTGATTTTGGCAACGACTTTACCTCTAGACCAACCCGGTGGGATAAAAATAAGTTAATTGAGCTAAAAATAAGTTAATTTTCATTTATTTTATTGTAAAAAAAATTATGATAAAACAGATTTTTTCAGTAAATTCAATAAATTTCAATAAATTTTTATTTAGGCCTATTAAATACACTGAAACTGAAACTGATAGAAGATAATTTAGACGATGTTGTGGGGAATACCACCTGATCGTTCGAAGATAAATGACGGGGCTAGGTTTCTTCAATGAAACATTTCGGAAGGGTCGTTAGAGTAAAATTTAGTTTCAGAATCAGGGAAACGAGCGGGACTAAATACCAGTATATGCATCAATAATAATATCAACATATAGCCTACATTTTTTTTGTTTAACGTCCAACTCTTCTGCAATTACTGCTAATGCAGACGGTGAAGAATAAAATGACTTTTGTAACGTATGAAAATATGCCATGCCTGAATGGGATTCGAACCCAAGACCGCATGATGACAGGCGAGCACGTTACCAACTACGCCAATTCGGCCGGCATCAACATAAATATTACAGAACAATTACCAGATTTTCCATAATATTAATATACCTAAATCAATATCACAAAAATCTGGCTGGGCGGGAAGAACTGACGTTGATATATACAATTATTATGTTCAACTTACACTGAGAGTTACGTGGCTACATGGAATGGTAGTTGCCGGATCGTCGCTAGTGGGTGCGGTCTGGTATAGATGCTCTGGATGGCTTCAATTCCTGAAGCCATTCTCCTAGTGGAGATATCTTGAGGTGTTTTGGATGTAGTCCTGGATGGAGGGAAAGAGAAGGTGATCATGGATGATGGAGTTAGGAATTATATAGTGGAAATTTGCAATGAGTCATAGGATGCGATTCTGAAAGGAGTGAAAGGACTTTTTATGCATATTGGCTAGAAGTGGCCACCATAACAGTGACCCGTATAGAAGGAAGGAACGGATAATGGCAGAATATATGAGGAGTTTTACAGAAGTAGTGATAGATTAGGAGCGGAGAATGGGGCTAAGTTTGTATACAAGGATCCTGCCCTTACGGATTTTGTCATTGACGTGGTCGGTGAAGGTAAGCTTTTTATCCAACGTGACTCCAAGACACTTTACCCTGGATGGAAAATTAATCGCCTCGCATTTTTGGGGATTGAGGGCAAGTTTCCACAAGGTACACCATAATACATTGAATACATAAGAGTTAATCAACCCACCGGGTTGGTCTAGAGGTAAAGTCGTCGCCAAAATCAGCTGTTTAACAGCTGATTTTCGGAGACGAAGGTTCCTGGTTCAAATCCTAGTAAAGGTAGTTACTTTTATACGGATTTGAATACTAGACAGTGGTTACCGGTGTACTTTGATGGTTGGGGTTTAATTAACCATACTCTCTCAGGAATGATCGGCCTGGGTCTGTACAAGACTACACCTCATTTATACGTCATACACATCATCCTCATCTCATTGGGTCTTGGGGTTGCTTATTGTTCTGAATTGAACAGATTGCAACGTACACAATTAGGAATAAGAAAAAGAGTTAATACCTTAACGTTGACTATCGCGCCATCTATCATTGTCACGATAAACTAATTGCATGTTGAAGAAGATTACCTATCATAAGAATAACCCAATAATAAAATAAAATATTAAAAATAGACTAGAACGAGATAAATTATAATAACTAATAATTTAAATTATTAGCTAACTTAATGTATTATTTAAGAGTTTCCAATATTTTTTAATAATGTAATGTAGTAGGCTAACAAAATTACTTTTTAAAGTAGTTGATAGTTGTTGAAGTACAAACAATCGGTTTAACAATTTAAAAAAAATCTGGTGTAAAACACTCACACAACTTTCTCTTGCCAATGCAAATAATTAACAATAAACCTAACAATAGTAATAAAACATTAGAAATAAACAAAAGAAACTAACGTTAATAAACATAACCTAATTTTAATCATATATGAAAGACGCAAAATGAAAATCAACCTCAGTTTAGCTTAAAAATACGAAAAATCACTCTTTCACACTAAACTACTCTCTGTAGAGAAAAATGCTCTCAGTAAAAGTTGTAGATCTTTTAATTTTCTATAAATTTGATTATAAACACTTTTGTCATAAAATGAATACTAAGGCCGAAATCTAAAAAAATCGATTTTTCACACGTTTTTGTGAGAAAACAGAAATATGCCAATTACCGCTAAACTAAGCGTTATACAAAAAAATGTTTGAAATAAAAGTTGTAGGATTTTAAATTCTCTACATTTTTTATTATATACATTTTGCGCTATAATACATATTAAAGCCGTAATCTTAAAAAAACACTTTTTTACGTAAAAACACCCTCACCAAGAATTTCAGCAAACATGGCGCCTACCCTATCTTGTAGAGAATAAAAAATTCAGTAAATCAGGCGATTTTTAAAAAAATCGTAGGACCAGTTTTTGAGAAAATCGCAAAAAAGTGAAAAATTATACAAATAAACTACTACTTCCGGTTGACCGATTTTGATGAAAATATTCGTGTCGGGTCCGGTAGTGGTATGTAACTTAAGTTTCAAGTTTCAAGTTCATACAATGTTTTGTTCTTGAGATATTCTGTTCACATAGTCACACAGACCAATTTTTAAAAATATGTTTTTTGGGTTCAGGGGGTCTGAAAACGTATAGATCCGGTGAAAACTCGATTTCGAAAAATCGACTTGAAAACAATACTTTCCTTCCTATATATTCATATAGGCAAGAGAAAGTAATAAAATACAACATACTGATTTTAACCAAGACGTTTCTCTTCTAGTCATAGTGTTAAGAACAACTGGTAGATAGCGTTAGTACCATTCAACCTGATACCTTTTTGTTTCCCACCAAGTATTGTTTCATTCGCTGTTACTTAATCTTTTGTGCAAAAGATTAATTGAGGATGAATTTTCTAGAATTTATAATCATAGAGGTGTATTTTTGCGTACTTTTAATTCTTGTATGAGAAAGTATTGTAATCATACATAAAATCATACACCACAAATTGGGAATATCAGTCTTTTGAAAGTTGGTTGAAAATATTTAAAACCGTCACCTAGATAAAATGTTGGCAGTATGTGCTAGATAGAATATATTGAATTAAAACATAATTATACATTAGTTTTGAAATTGTTTTTTAGTGAAGAAAATTTTAGAGCTAATCCAAGACTTAGCAATCAAGTTTGTGTCAAAATTAGTAAGATTGGAGCACTATACAACATTACCCTAATTACTAGAACATTTACCCTTAACAGGCAGGTGGAGTGTTTAATTATTTGCACTCGATCTGCTAGTTCCAGGGCTACATAAAATAGTTCTGTTTCATATCAAATGGTCAGCCAATTATATGACTGAAGCATTAAAGAACATGAGGTAAAGATGTAAAAGACGCTACTACTGTTTTCCTGATCATAGACACCCGAGTTTGAACCCTTGCACCTCCAAAACTATTAGACAGATTTTAACATACTTTACATCAAAATTTTGCTCATTTTTTTCTGCGTTGAACCATAATAGTCCTATATTTTTAATTTTGTTTAAAAATGGCCATATCGAGTTGGAAGACAAAAAGACCCGGTTTTTTTGCTACTGCAACAAATTTCATGCGTTTATAGGGGTGTAACTCGGTAATTATTTGACCGAAAAGTTTGAAATTTTAACAAAATATAGACAATTAAATTCTTACAGCGTGTACGAAATTTCAAATTCGTACGTTATTTAAACTTTTATTTATTAACAATATTCTGAACCCTTGCTAACTCGGTAACCACTCGATCGTTCGCCACGGGCAAACTATCGCTTTATTCGGCGTAAAAAACTTAGTACAGATATATTAATAACATGAAATATTGATTGGCCAATGTTGTAGTAGAATTTTTAAAATTTTAAAAAATAGATAGGATAATGCGGGGATGGGCGCTGGTATCCATATTGCTTGAATCTGACTGTCTACCTGAATTGACAATGCAATCTGACAGTTCAGGTAGACAGTCAAAATGTCACGTACACAAACTAGCAACATGGATAGTAGCGCCCAACCCCGCATTATCCTGTCATTTTTCAAAATTTTAAAAATTCTACCACAACATTGGCCAATCAATATTTCATGTTACTAACATATCTGTACTAAGTTTTTTTACCCTGAATAAAACGATAGTTTGCCCGTGCCGAACGATCGAGTGGTTACCGAGTTAGCAAGGGTTCAGAATAATGTTAATAAATAAAAGTTTAAATAACGTACGAATTTGAAGTTTCGTACACGCTGTAAGAATATAATTGCCTATATTTTGTTAAAATTTCAAGCTTTTCGGTCAAATAATTATCGAGGTACACCCCTCTAAATGCATGAAATTTGTTACGGTAGCAAAAAACCGGGTTTCTTAACTTCCAAATCGATATGGCCATTTTTAACAACATTAAAAATATAGAACAATTATAGGTCAACGCAGAATAAAATGAGAAAAATTTTGATGTTAAGTATGTTAAAATCTGGCCAATCGTTTTGGAGGTGCAAGGGTTCAAACTCGCGTGTCTATGATTATTAAACCGATAGTAGTCAGAGTTATCTCCTTTGAGAGTAATGAATTTCATTTTACAGCTAGACCCTGTGGTGAATGAAGCGAAGATGTCATTTGCAATGTGGAAAGTAGATGCTTTTTAGAGGGCCTGGCATGCTGATAAGCATACTTTTCTACTCAGAGAGGAAGGCAATTGTAAACCACCTTACTCCTCGTTTTACTTATTAAAGCCTCTAGAGGTTCAAACCAACCTTTCGGCTGATGACCTAAACAACAACTAGAACTTGTAAGTTTTATTATACTAAATCAAGTTCCCAGCCGGTAGTAAAACTGAGAATGTGTCATATAACAGTGAAACGTGCCATCAAAGCAGTGATATTACCCTTAAATCTATCTCGTTTCAGGAAATTTCGCATAAATTAGACGTTGATGAAAGAAATTTCCAGTAATTTTTCAATTTCGGACCATACGATGGGTTTAAATGTGTTAAGCTTTAAAAAACACATTTTTTAAAGAAATATTTTGCTGTTTTTGTAAAACTAATTATTCTGAACAAAATGGTAGGTATTTATTTAAAATATTTTTTCATATCAATAAATAAAAATAAAACCAAAGAAATGTCATAAAAAATAAACTTTTTGTGTAAAATTTTTGGCATTTTTCCTTAATAAATCTCGTTCAAGAATTATTAATGTGGTGTATTTCTTCTAAAAGCACGCTCTATTCTCTTTGAGTTCTATTAGTTACCCAGAGATAGCAGCAGTGTAGACGATTCAATACTAGTATAAGGCCTAAAGTAAGAAGTAGGCCTAATACTGTATTTATAATTTTATTAAAATAAAACATGAATTCTAAAATTCAAAATTTTACACTACATGTTACAAAGGAAATTAAAATTCTACGACCGATACCATTAAAAAATTATTTGAACCAACGATTCGGTAATTAACAGCATCAAAATGAAGTAATTATTTTGAAGAACAGAAAGAAACTTTTAACAGACAATTAAACTTTTATCAAGACCGAAACAAAATTTAGAACTAATTAAAGAGAACGATAATGATGCTGATGAAACAATTCCAATGATAGCGATGTGAAATTGGAATTTATCTAAATACGTAGTATTTCTTTTGAAACAGCAGCGTTCACTAATCTGTTATTAAATAAAAATAAAATGGAACTACTTCTTTAAAGGAATAAAAAAATTTGTAATTAAAATTTTAAATGTAGCGATACTAAAAAAAAGTTCATATACTAAAAACCCCGTTTAACCGAATTCCACTCTACCGTAACCGGGATAAACAAAAACTGATTCAAAATTTTAAAAACAAAATGAATCTGGTGTGAAATATTCGCACGACTTTCTATTGCTAATGTAAAATATAACCTATGTATTAGTAATGTTTACGCTGTATTAGTAAACAATTTAAAATGAGAAACGAAACCTATTTATTTTCATTTAACTTTATTTAAAAATTTTATTATAATTTATTTAAAAAGGTCATTAGCGATTACGGTGGGATATGAACAGTGGGTTTTTACCTAGTAAAATTTCCAGACTCTGGCCGAGAATCGAACCCGTGACCTCCGCGTGGAAAACTAGCGCGCTACCACTACGCTAGGGAGGCAGCCATTAACTAACTTTAACCCTGAGTGAAAAAAACAAAATGAAAATCAACTAGGTATGTAGAATTTAACAATTCGTGAATTTACACTACGCAATTAAACTTGGCCGCCTCCTTGGCGTACTAATTAGCGCGTTAGCCTACCAAGCAGAGTTCCCGGGTTCGATTCCCGGCTAGGGTCTAGAAATTTTCATACGTCAAAATCCACAGTTTCAGTCACATTATCCACCGTAGTCGCTAATAACCGTGTCATTTTTAACTTTTTGTGATTTTCTCAAAAACGGCTATGATTTTTTTTCAAAAATCGCCTCATTTACTTGATTGTACACGTTACATTAAACATTAATAAGGTCTATTTTCGCATGTTTCCTTGGATCAGCTGTGTGGAAACTTTTTATTTTTAATACACGCTCATGGCTACTTGATCAGATGACCGTCTACATAAACAGAAATTGCAAAACAGTCAGATGTAAAACAAAAAAAGAAAAAGAAAATTGATCAGATGACATGAAATCGACTTCTTTCATTGTTGTTGTGCAGTATTTTTACACCAGACCCACAATAGGTTACGCGACAATTCCACGAAAACTTGTTGCAAAAGAAACAGTTACGTTTTATTTGCACAACATATCGGTAACAAATAACATTTTACATAAAATAAATATGCAGAAAACACTAAAATATAAATATTTTAAAATAATTAGCGAACTAAAAAAACCTACGTGTAAACAAATGAACATATTAGCTGGTCACCTATAAATTAATTTATAGGCCGTTTTTAAGATTCTGGCCTTGTTTGCATTTTAAAGTATAATTTTCTATAACTTTAGTGTCCACAACTAAGGTTATAGAAAATTAAAGAACTTACGATTTTTATTTCAATTAATTTTATTTCTCTTGCCTGTATGACTATAAAATAAAGTATTGTTTTCATGTCGATTTTTTGAAATTGAGTTTTCACTGGATCTACACAGTTTTAGTCCCTCTGAACACAAAAAAAAACATGTTTTAGGCAATTAATTGTTATGTGTGTGCGAGCGCGTCTGCATTCGTGCATGTACACACACACACACACACACACACACACACACACACACACACACACACACACACACACACACACACACACACACACACACACAATGTGTGGGGGGAGAGAGAGGTATAACTTTTTTTTTTTGTTAACGTCCGACTGTTTTGCAAATTGCTGCTAATGCAGACGGTGAAGGTGAAATGAATTTTTGTAACGTATGAAAACATGCCATGCCCGAGTGGGATTCGAACCCAAGACCGCGTGATGAGAGGCGAGCACGTTACTAACATCGCCAACGCGGCCGGCGAGAGGTAAAGAGGGAGAGGGAGCTTGCGTTCGTGCGTGTAAGCGCGCGCGCGAACAAAATATCTCAAGAAAATAAAATTGGTACGGAGTTGAAACTTGAAACTTAAGTTAGTTACTACTAGAAGACCCCCGTCACGAACATTTTCATTAAAATCGGTCTACCGAAACTAGTAGTTAGTTTATTTGTGTTATTTTTAACTTTTTGTGATTTTGTCAAACGGCTCCTATGATTTTTTTAAAAAAACCTTTCACTTGATTTTACATATTAAACATTAATAAGGTTTATTTTCACATGTTTTCTTGGATCAGCTGTGTGAAAACTTTTTATTTTTTTTAATACACGATTATTTATAATCCATGCCTTCTCGATCAGATGACCGTCTACATTAGCAAAATTGCAAAACGGTCAGATGTAAAACAAAAAAAACAAAAAAAAACAAAAAGAAAAGAAACTGATCAGATGATATGAAATCGTCTTCGCCCATTATTGTTGGACAATATTTTTACACAGGACTAGAGATAGGTTACGCGACAATTCCGCAAACGTTTATTGCAAAAGAAACAGCTATTTTTAATTTTTTTGCACAATATAACATCGGTAACAAACAACACTTAACATAATATGAAATATATGCACAGAACACCATTTAAATATAAATATTTTAAAACAATTAACGAATGAAACAAACAGCCATGTAAACAAACATATTAGCCGGTCAGCTATATATTAATTTGTAGGAATTTAAAAAAACCTGCGACACCTATTTAAGCAACTTGTTTGCATTTTAGAGCATAATTTTCTATAACTTTAGTGTCCATAACTAAAGTCATAGAAAATTAACGAACTTATAAATTTTGTTTCAATCATTTTTACACCAGACAAAACATAGGCCGGCCTATGTTAAGCAACAGTTCCACAACAAATTGTATAACTTATTGCAAAAGAAACACTAATGTTTTATTTGTACAACAAATATCGGTCGCAAATAACACTACATAAAATAAATATGCACACAACAATTAAATATAAATATTTTAAAATAACATAGGAACTAAAACAACCTACGTGTAAAAAATTAAAAAATTAGCTGGTCACCTATAAATTAATCTGTAGGCCATTTTTTTAAGCTTCTGGCCTTGTTTGAATTTTAGAGCATAATTTTCTATAACTTCAGTGTCCACAACTAAAGTTATAGAAAATTAAAGAACTTACAAATTTTATTTCTATCATATTTAATTTCTCTTGCCTATATAAATACAGGCAAGGAAATGAAAGTATTGTTTTCATGTCGATTTTTAGAAATTGAGTTTTCACCGGATTTACACGTTTTTAGACCCCCTATGTTTTTAGACACGTGTACGCGCGCGGGGGTGAAGGGCTGAGGAGGAAGAGAGCTTGCGTGCGTGCGTGCGTGTGAGCGCGCGCGCGTGTAAACAAAATATCTCAAAAAAAGAAATTGGTACAGAGTTTAAACATCAAACTTAAGTTAAGTTAGTTATACTACTAGCAGACCCGTCACGAACATTTTCATTAAAATCGGTCTACCGGAAATAGTATTTAGTTTATTCGTGTTATTTTTAACTTTTTTGTGATTTTCTGAAAAACGGCTCCTATTATTTTTTTTAGAAACCGCCACATTTGATTTTACACATTACATTAAACATTAATAAGGACTATTTTCGCACGTTTCCTTTAATCAGCAGTGTGAAAACTTTTTTTTCTATTTGTTATTGGGAACTGTACATTATTGACAACTACACAATTTTATTACCGCTTTGCTGAATTATTTGACGTGAATAAGGCATGATCTTGAACATGGACCCCCAGTAGAGTTTGTTCATGGATGGCTGTCAGCTGGTCACCACACAAACTCGCTTGCCCAACCGGTGTTACTTAACAAATAACAGCGACTTACAACCATCTGACTGACTGGGCTGGCCCGGAGGCCTTTTATTTTTAATACAAGATAATTTATAATCCATGCCATCTTGATCAGATGACCGTCTACATTAGCAGAAATTGCAAAACGGTCAGATGTAAAACAAAAAAAAAAAGAAAAAGAAAAGAAACTGATCAGATGATATGAAATCGACTTCGCCCATTATTGTTGGACAATATTTTTTTTTACACAAGAATAGATATAGAATAAGCGACATTTCCGCAAATTGTTTTGCAAAATTAACAGCTATGTTTAATTTATTTGCACAATACAACATCGGTAACAAATAACACTTTACATAATGTAAAATTCATGCACAGAACACTATTTAAATAGAAATATTTTAAAACAATTAACGAATTAAAAAAAACCGCCGGGTAAACAAACATATTGGCTGCGCAGCTATGAATTAATTTGTAGGAATTTAAAAAAACCTGCGACATCTATTTAAGCAACTTGTTTGCATTTTAGAGCATAATTTTCTATAACTTTAGTGTCCATAACTAAAGTCATAGAAAATTAAAGAACTTAGAACTTTTGTTTCAATCATTTTTACACCGAACAAAACATAGGTTAAGCGACAGTTCCTTAACAAATTGTATACCTAACTTGTTGCAAAAGAAACAGCAATGTTTTATTTGTACAACAAACATCGGTAGCAAATAACATTACATAAAATAAATATGCACACAACAATCAAATATAAATATTTTTAAATAACTAGGGAACTAAAAAACCTACGTGTAAACAAATAAACATATTAGCTGGTCACCTATAAATTAATTTATAGGCCATTTTTAAGATTCTGGCCTTGTTTGCATTTCAGAGCATAATTTTCTGTAACTTTAGTGCCCACAACTAAAGTAATAGAAAATTAAAGAACTTACAATTTTTATGTTGTTGTTGTTGTTGTTTAGGTCATCAGCCTGTAGGCTGGTTTGAACCTGTAGAGGTTTTACTACGTAAATCGAAGAGTGAGGTGGTTTACCATTGCCTTCCTCACTGAGTGAAAAATTACCCTTATCAGCATGCCAGGCCCTCTGAAAAGCATATATTTTCCACTCTGCAAAAGACACTTTCACTTCATTCACCACAGGGTCTGGCTGCATAATGAAATCCATTACTTTCAGAGGAGATAACTCTGATTAGTGTCTTTTACACCTCTACCTCTTCTGTTCTTAAATGATTCAGTCATTTAATTGGCTGACCATCTGATAAGAAACAAAACTATTTATTTTAGCCCTGCAACTAACAGATTGAGTGTAAATAATTTGACACTCCACCTGTCTGTTATGGGCAAACAATTTTTATATCATATTTAATTTCTCTTGCCTATATAAATATAGGAAATGAAAGTATTGTTTTCATGTCGATTTTTCGAAATTGAGTTTTCACTGTATTAACACTTTTTTGACCCCCTATGTTTTTAGACCCATGTACACGCGTGCGCGCGCGGGGGTGAGAAGGGTGAGAGAGGAGAGGAGGGATAGAGCTTGCGTGCGTGCGTGTGGGCGCGCGCGCGTGTAAACAAAATATTCCAAGAAAAGAAATTGTTACGGAGTTGAAACTTGAAACTTAAGTTAGGTACTACTAGAAGACCCGTCACGAACATTTTCATTAAAATCGGTCTACCGGAAATAGTTGTTAGTTTATACGTGTTATTTTTAACTTTTTTGTGATTTTCTTAAAAACGGCTCCTATGCTTTTTTTTTAAAAATCGCCTCACTTGATTTTACACATTGCATTAAACATTAATAAGGTCTATTTTTGCATGTTTCCGTGGATCAGCAGTGTGCAAACTTTTTTTTTCTATTTGTTATCGGGAACTGTACAATATTGACAACTACCTAATTTGATCACCCCAAGAGCAGTTTCATGGACCCCCAGAGCAGTTTTTTCATGGATGGCTGTCAGCTGGTCACCATACAAAGTCGCTTGCTCAACCGGTGTTCCTTAACAAATAATAGCGACTTACAACCATCTGACTGACCGGGCTGGCTCGGAGGCCTTTTATTTTTAATACACGATTATTTATAATCCATGCCATCTTGATCAGATGACCGTCTACATTAGCAGAAATTGCAAAACGGTCAGATGTAAAAGAAAAAAAGAAAAAGAAAAGAAACTGATCAGATGATATGAAATCGACTTCGCCCATTATTGTTGGACAATATTTTTACACAAGACTAGAGATAGGTTACGCGACAATTCCGCAAATTGTTTTGCAAAATTAACAGCTTTGTTTAATTTATTTGCACAATACAACATCGGTTACAAAACACTTTACATAATATAAAATATATGCCCAGAACACCATTTAAATATAAATATTTTAAAATAATCAACGAATTAAAAAACCGTCGTGTAAACTAATAAACATATTAGCCTGTCAGCTACGAATTAATTTGTAGGAATTTAAAAAACCTGCGACATCTATTTAAGCATCACGTTTGCATTTTAGAGCATAATTTTCTATAACTTTAGTGTCCATAACTAAAGTCATAGAAAATTAAAGAACTTACAAATTTTGTTTCAATCATTTTTACACCGGACAAAACATAGGTTAAGCGACAGTTCCACAACAAATTGTATACCTAACTCGTTGCAAAAGAAACAGTAATGTTTTATTTAAACAACAAACATCGGTAGCAAATGATTTACGCGTTTTAGACCTCCTATGTTTTTAGACCCGTGTACGCGCGCGCGTGTGTGTAAACAAAATATCTCAAGAAAAGAAATTGTACGGAGTTGAAACTTGAAACTTAAGTTAGGTACTACTAGAAGATCCGTCACGAACATTTTCATTAAAATCGGTCTACCGGAAATAGTTGTTGGTTTATACGTTTTATTTTTAACTTTTTTGTGATTTTCTCAAAAACGGCTCATGATTTTTTTTTTAAATTCGCCTCACTTGATTTTACATATTACATCAAACATTAATAAGGTTTATTTTCGCATGTTTTCTTGAATCAGCAGAGTAAAAACTTTTTTTCTATTTGTTATCGGTAACTGTACATTATTGACAACTACCCAATTTGATAACTGCGTTGCTGCATTATTTGACGTGAATAAGGCATGAATTTGAACAGGGACCCCCAGTAGAGTTTGTTGATGGATGGCTGTCAGGTGGTCACCATACAAAGTCGCTTGCCCAACCGGTGTTACCTAACAAATAATAGCGACTTACAACCATCTGACTGACTGGGCTGGCCCAGAGGTGTTTTAGTTTTATTACACGATTATTTATAATCCATGCCATCTTTATCAGATGACCGTCTACATAAGCAGAAATTGCAAAACAGTCAGACGTAAAACAAAAAAAAAGAAAAAGAAAATAAACTGATCAAATGATATGAAATCGACTTCGCCCATTGTTGTTGGACAATATTTTTACACAAGACTAGGGATAGGTTACACGACAATTCTGCAAACGCTTTTTGCAAAATAAACAGCTATGTTTAATTTATTAGCACAATACAACATCGGTAACAAATAACACTTTACATAATATAATATATTTGCACAGAACACCATTAAACAGATATATTTTAAAATAATTAACGGATTAAAATAAACCGCTGTGTAAACAAATAAACATACTAGCCGGTCAGCTATGAATTAATTTGTAGGAATTTAAAAAACCTGCGACATCTATTTAAGCAACTTGTTTGCATTTTAGAGCATAATTTTCTATAACTTTAGTGTCCATAACTAAAGTCATAGAAAATTAAAGAACTTAAAAATATTATTTTAATAATTTTTACACCTGACCAAAGATAGGTTAAGCGACAATTCCACAAACAAATTGTATAACTTATTGCAAAAGAAACAGTAATGTTTTATTTGTACAACAAACGTCGGTAGCAAATAACACTACATAAAATAAATAAGCACGCAACAATCAAATATAAATATTTTAAAATAACTAGGGAACTAAAGAAACCTACGTGTAAACAAATGAACAAACTAGCTGGTCACCTATAAATTAATTTGTAGGCCATTTTTTAAGATTCTGCCCTTGTTTCCATTTTAGAGCATAATTTTCTATAACTTTAGTGTCCACAACTAAGGTTATAGAAAATTAAAGAACTTAGAATTTTTATTTCGATCATATTTAATTTCTCTTGTCTATATGAATATAGGAAATGAAAGTATTGTTTTCATGTCGGTTTTCGAAATTGAGTTTTCACCGGATTTACACGTTTTTAGACCCCATATGTTTTTAGACCCGTGTACACGCGCGTGCGGTGGGGGGGGGGGGGGTGAGGGGGTGAGGAAGGATAGAGGGGTGAGGAGGGAGAGAGCTTGCGTTCGTGCGTGTGTGTAAAAAAAATATCTCAAGAAAAAATTTGTACGGAATTGAAACTTGAAACTTAAGTTAGTTACTACTAGAAGACCCGTCACGAACGTTTTCATTAAAATCGGTCTACCGGAAATAGTAGGCTATAGTGCTAAGTCCGTTATTTTACTTAAATCATAAGCCCACCGAAAACTTTAGTTTTGTAAAATTTACGATTTTCAATTGTCATAACTACTGTTCTACTCAGGCGATTTCCAAAAATTGTTTTAATTAAAATTGTTCTTTAAGTTCCTTGTATAGGTCATTTGTTCTAGCTAGAAGCTCTCCCTCCAACGCTCTGTGCCGCTGAGCTGTTCTGTTTAGTGCTGGGGGAAGCACCTTGTAGTTGTAACAGTAGAATACAGTTATAAAGAGAGGGAATGATCATTAAGTAAAAAGGAGACAACTCTTGCCCCTTGAAACTATCCCTACTCTACCCACTCGGCCTCCCCTTACAAGCTTCTTCCTAAAACAAATGTACTATACCTTAGGTAAGAGCTAATAATAAGTAATGAAAATTATAAAAAAGTATAATTTATTCCTTCATAAAGTTCTTACTATTATTAGAGACAGTAGGGCTAAGTTATGTGTTTTTTAATTTGAATATTAAAGGAATATTGCAACAACAAATTTGTGTCAAAAACAATACTGTATAGGCTACTGCAACATTGTGCTCTTCAACGGGATTTTTCTTTCGATTTGACAACAATTTCATCGAGACCTAATTTTGCTAAAGTAGGCTACTTTTTTGTTTTATTTTACGTCCGACTGTTTTGCAATTACTGCTAATGCAGAGGGTGCGAAAGATGAGTGATGAAAAATGCAAGACCTGACCCGGAATCGAACCCGGAACTTTGGCTTAGAAGCCATTTGCGCTGACCACTACACTATCGATTGGCCAAAGTAGCCTACATAGAAAAATTTGTATATGAGGCGATTTTTTTTTAAATCGTAGGAGCCGTTCTGAGAAAATTGCGAAAATTTGAAAAAAAAGAACGAATAAACTACAACATCCGGTTCACCGATTTTGATTAAAATGTTCGTGTGGGGTCCTCTAGTGGTACCTAACTTAAGTTTCAAGTTTAAACTTCGTACGCTATTCCGTTCTTGAGATATTTTGTTCGGACACAGACCAATCGCTAAAAAACATGTTTTTGGGTTCAGGGGTCCTGAAAATTTGTATATATCCGGTAGAAAAATCAATTTCAAAAATTGGCATTAAAAAAATTTTTTTTTTCTTGCATCCAGGATACTCCAAAAGAGAGTATAGGACATGTCAAGATAAAACTGATAAACAAACAGTTAATCACAATAATAAATTCATCACTTACCACGAAAACTTTTTTTCTGCTACGGCTTACTTCAGTAGACTTGTCATGAACCCATTTGTATCAAATAGCACACAAAATTAAAAAGTTAAACACACTGATAAATTCATCACTTATCAATAGTTTGTTTCGCTACTGCTTAACTCAGTAGGCTTGTCATGAACCCCTTTGTATCAAATAGTACACAATATTTGTTTAATTAGAAGTTAAATACTTTTCAACCAAAAACTACTTAGAAAGTAATTCGTGCACACTGTAAAATATTTTATCAATCAAGTATTGTTTAACTTTTTTTTAAAAATGACCTAAATTGTCACAACTTTTTTAACCTTTTGGCAATTTATTGATGTATTTTCTACCTGCATAAGTTGGTTTTTGTTCAAACAATTTAGTGTTGTGATTCGCAATTAAGTTATTTTCCTTCCTTATATATTCATGTAGGGCAAGAGAAAGTAATAAATCTGTATAAATGTGTGTACTACCCGAAACAGGCAGATGGATTTTTCAATTATTTGCACTCGATCTGCTTGTGCCAGGGCTACAAAAAATAGCTCTTTTTCTTATCATATGGGTTATTATGAGTTATCTCTTCTGAGAGTAATGAATTTCATTATACAGCCAGACTCTGAGATAAATGAAGTGAAGGCGTCATTTGGCAAGGTGGAAAGTAGGTGCTTAACTAAGGGCCTGGCATGCTGATAAGCATACTTTTTGTTCAGTGAGGAAGGTAAACCACCTCACTCCTCGTTTTACTTAGTAAAGCCTCTAGAGGTTCAAACCAGCGGCTGATGACCTAAAAAACAAATGTGGGTACTGGAGTACTACTTGACGTAGTGAGTACTGCCAAGTTCTGAAATAATATAATTTTACAGAAAGTTGCAAGATGTAGGCCCTATTATAAGTAGAAATGATATCGATGGATTTGACCATGAAATTCAAGAGCTATAAAGAAATAATTTCTTTTTGTGTTGATGCCTAATACTGACGTAAGAATGTTTCATATTGTTTTATTTTATGGTACGGTTGAATCGTCTAACTTTACATTACCCAGTAATTTTCAATGTTAATGACCGTCGTACGTGGCCAACCGAAAACGAGAAAAGAAACAGATGAAACAATGCAAAGTGAACAATGTGTGTTGAATTTTGTTCATTCTTGCGTAAATCTAGTGTAGATGATGAACTTGCTCTAACAAAATTAACGTCGGCTCTCTCTCTTTCTTTCTCCCTTTCTCTCTTTCTCTCAACTCCTCCATCTAACATATTTTGTAATAAAGAAAGTAAGACACAGTAAATAAAAAAGATTTCATCTCGAAATATATTTTTAAGTATTCCATTTCAGTAAATACGCCCTATTTTTGTGTTGTGTACAATAAAAACCAAAATTTTCGTCTTCTTAATCATCTTTAAGATGATTTTAAGATGATTTACGATGAGCAAAATTTTCAGGAGAGCAAACAACGTAATTAGGTCAAAAAATGACCTAAAATACGTATGACTTATTCTTTTCTATTTGTCAAAGTAACTTAACCCTATTTTATTATACAGTCGAACTTCGATACAACGAAATCAAGAATCCTGGGAAAAAATTCGTTAAATCGAGGTATTCGTTTTATCGAAGTAACTAGAATTTCCAAGCTAATTTTTATTAATGAATTTTTTTCACGTTGTATGATGGATTAAATACCATTAATTTTCTTAATAGACACATCTTCACTAGTAAATTAATTTTTTAATAGATAATGTTTTACGTAATTACGGTTAATAATAGTACAAAAGTATGTATTGATTTCAAGTAGGAACTTACCTCGTACATAGATCTTGGCTAAAAGCATCTTCAAAATCATCATCTTCAAAATCTTGGCTAAAAGCATCAAAAAAATTAAAAGCATCTGAAACTCATTTGTAGCTTAATACTGTATTTTTATTTTTAGTACATATAGTACATATTTAGTACATATATTAAGGTTCCTGGTTCAAATCCTAGTAAAGGTAGTTACTTTTATACGGATTTGAATACTAGACAGTGGTTACCGGTGTACTTTGATGGTTGGGGTTTAATTAACCATACTCTCCCAGGAATGGTCGGCCTGAGTCTGTACAAGACTACACCTCATTTACATGACATACACATCATCCTCATCTCATTAGGTCATGCAGTTGCTTATTGTTCTGAATTGAACAGATTGCAACGTACACACATTAGGGATAAAAAAAGTAGGTTACATATTTATTCAAAACACTACCATAAAAGATAAATACACTAAGTTTATCTGAATCGTTTATAAAAACACTAATACTAAATGCATTTTTTAGTTTTTGATATTGACTGTTATTGGTTAGAATATTTAATTACACTATTTTAAATGATAATTTACGCCTTGAAAAAGTGAGTAACTTTCCGTTGTTTCTTGTGTCTGAATAAAGCAATACATTCAAAAAAAGTTTCACATTTATTAAAATTTTCAAAAATACTGTCAGGCACTTCATTCTTGAGCTGTAGCCCAAGCCTAATTATTTTAAATGACTGTAACATCTCGTCCTCGGTAGGTTTTCTCTCCTGCTGCTGGTCTTCGCAGTTTTCATCATCTTCTTCTACTTCTTCATCATCCTGGTTAGCGGACTTACTAACACCATGAAGTATGTCGTCAACGTTCGGAAAATCACTAATAGTAATCTGTTCATCAACCGTGATGAAATTCTCTAGAGTAACTTCGTTACTGGCGTAACTATTTTTCGTTATATCAAGGTACTTATTTGTTAAATCGAGGAAAATTTACAAATAGTTTAATTAAAATGTTACGGTGGTAAAAAAAAATCGTGTAATCAAAGTTTTCGTTATATCGAAATTCGACTGTTTTTTTTAATTTAAAACCTGATTAATCTCCCAAAAATAGACAGTATGTCAAATAGAGAAAACGGACCTTATTTCTTATTGGTAAAGTTAAGATCCCTTTTCTGTTGGATACGTCAAAGAAAAACTAAAACTTCTGCCTCAAAACATGAAAAAAGTAAAATAGCACTGGAGAATATCCTTCCAAGAAATTAGTCAAGATTGGTGTCTCCACACTTGACAAGAAAATCAAAAAAATTCTCAGAATGTAAATTTTTAGTTTAGGCCTATTTGCAGTAACATTATCTTTTTTTTAAATTACGAGGGTCGTCCCAAAAGTACCCGTCCAAAAAAACAAAACAGAAAAATTTTGGAAAAGAATATACGAGGTGTGGCTATTAAATGACGAGACTGACGTTGTAAAAAAATGTATTTTTATTTTATACATAATCACTTAGTGTCACCTTAAATATGCACTCCTTCTCTATCCCTACAACGCTCCATGCGAATTTTCCATTGTTGGAAACATTGCTGGAAGTCATCTTCTGTCAGCTCCTTCAGGACAAGTGCCGTTCAAAAATATGTGAAATGAAGCTGGCAAAAATGTTTGTACTGTCACTTTGTACATGATTGAAAATTATCCAAATTTTTTGGAAACGATAATAACATGTGATGAAACGTGGTTTTTTACTTATGATTCGGAAACGAAGCGCCAATCCATGAACTGGAAGAGCCAAACTTCACCGAGACCCAAAAAAGCTCGAATGAGCAAGTCAAAATTTAAAGCAATGATGATTGTTTTTTTTATATCAATGGGATTGCGTACCTTCACTGAGTTCTTGAAGGTCAAACAATTAATCAATATTACTTCCTTGAGGTACTTTCTAAACTACGTCAAAGAGTAAGGAAAAAACGCCCCGAAATGTGGAAGGACAAACCATGGGTTCTCCACCAAGACAATGCGCCAACTCATTCCGCGTTATCTGTCAAAAGGTTCCTAGCCAAGTACAGCATCTCAGTGTTAGAACATCCATCTTATTCACCAGATCTTGCACCATGTGACTTCTACCTGTTCCCTAAGGTGAAATCTGCATTAAAAGGGACAATATTGGACTCTGTGGAAGCTGTCATAGAGAAAGCGGCACATGTCCTGAAGGAGCTGACAGAAGATGTGTTCCAGCACTGTTTCCAACAATGGAAAATTCGCATGGAGCCGTTGTAGGGATAGAGAAGGAGTGTATATTGAAGGTGACAATAAGTGATTATGTATAAAATTAAAATTAAATTTTTTACAAAGTCAGTCTCGTTATTTAATAGCCACACCTCGTATTTATTTTTAACATAATCTTTTTTCAGCTCTATACACTTTTCCCAGCGATGTTCAATAAGTTCGATACCCTTTTTATAATAAGAACTGTCTTGCTTCTCAAAATAGCCATTAAATGCCGACATCACTTTATCAACGTTGGAAAATTGTTGACCACTGAGCAATTTTTTCAAGTTTGGGAACAGAAAATCTGGCAATAGGATGCATGAGGTAGCAATTTAAACTTTAATTCATTAATTTTTGCTATTGTAATAACGGATTTGTGAGCTGGTGCATTGTCTTGATGAATCAACTTTTTCTTCTTAGGCAAATGCGGCCGTTTTTCCTTGATTTCTTCGCTCAACCGTTGCAATAAGTTTGTATAATACTTGCTGTTGATAGTTTTCTTTTTTCAAGATAGTCAATAAAAATTATCCCTTGCGCAAAAAACGGACGCCATGTCCTTGCCTGCAGATGGAACGGTCTTCGCCTTTTTTTGGAGCCGGTTCTCCCTTTCAGTCCATTGTTTCGATTGTTCTTTTGTCTCTGGTGTGAAGTAATGGACCCATGTTTCATCCATGGTTACGAAACGGCGCAAAAATTCTGCTTCGTTGCTGTGAAATTTCACTTAACACTCAATTGAGTATAACATTAAGTTTAGTGGTAATTAGTGATTTTCTGTTTTCTTTTATAAAAATCTGTAAAGAAATGAGTTTTTTTAAGATTTCGGCCTTAGCATGCATTTTACGATAAAAGTGTAGGTATAATCAAATTACAGGAAATCCAAAGGTCTACAACTTTTATTTAAAGCATTTTTCTACTTATCCTAGTTTAGCGTGAAAGAGTGTTTTTCCGTATTATTAAGCCAAACTAAGGTTGGTTTTCATTTCGCATCATTCACTCATGATTAAAATGAGGTTAGTTTTTTTGTTTATTTCTAATGTTTTATTCCTAGTGTTAGGTTATATTGTTTATTATTTGCATTGGCAAGAGAAAGTCGTGTGAGATTAAATTAAACCCGTTTAGTAGAAGTTTATGTTTAGGGCAAGGACAGTAAAAAAACTCCATTTATAACACATCAGACCAGATTTTGAGTTTTAATGTTTATGATGTTTTACAAATTGATCATTTATGTAAATAAGTTTGAAGAGCAACATTAAATAGTCTACAAATCTAATTTTAAATTCCAATAGTTAATTTATTATAAATTATTACCTACAATTAGCTTACTTTTGCAAAAAAGTCTTTTAAAATACATTTAAATTACAACTGCAGCAACTTAGATGCATCTAGAATACTAATTAATTATATTTTAATAATAAACCACTTTCAATTCAACAATATTACGAGGATATTTTAAAACAAAACTAAAAGTAAAATTAATTAATTATAATTTTGGAATTATATAAACAGGTTTATATAATTATTTGTAGTATAATAAACTTTTATAATACGACATGCAAAAGTGTGATTTAATAAAAAGATTTTATTACGCTTTATAACTGTAATTATATTAGAAGATAGAAGTAAAATCTAAATAGCATAACTGATATTTATCTAGATTTTTAAGAAAGTTGCGTAGAAAATTTCTATATATAATTAATTTTAATTAACGCACGATAATTATAATTATTATTATGAGTAGATTATTTTGAGGTATAAACAATAAAAATCTGGTGTGAAACACTCACACTAATTTCTCGTACCATTGTAAATATTGAAAAATATAATCTATATTTAATTATTAATTAACAATAGTAACCTAATTTAAATCATGAGTGAATGACGTCAAATGGAAATTTACCTTGTTAAAACTTAAAAATACGGAATATCATTAAAAAATATAAATATAAATATTATTAAAAAATGCTTGAAATAAAAGTTGTAGGTTTCTAATTTCGTATAATTGTTTTTGTACATGCGAACTGATAGTTTCCCAATCAATCAAGAGCCTTTTAACAATCTCTCTTGTACCCTTGTAACCTTTCTCTTGTTGTGTCACCACTTTACCAGAAAAATCCAAAACAGTAGAAATGATCAATAATAGGCATAACAAAGACCTACCACCTCTTTTCCAAGAAATTCAATTAAATTTCATTAATCGCAATCCACTAACCTTGTTCAACCCACTCCACCCCATACAGTAGCTAGACAATTTCTTACAAAAAACAATCAATTCTCTCAACCATTTCTAGAACATCACTACAGCCTATAATGTTACATTATATTCTCTCTTTCTGTCAAAATTAATCATCCGTTGAAGTCTTTAATAAGTCCCCACAATGTCATCTCGCCATTTTCAAGCAAAAAAAAAAAAAAAATAACCATCATTAGATTCTCTAATTATATTTTTACTTTCTCTTGCCTATTTATGAATAGGCTATATAAGAAGGAAAGTATTTTTTTCATGTCGATTTTTCGAAATCGAGTTTTCACTGGATCTACACGTTTTCAAACCCCCTGAACAAAAATATGTTTTTTTCCGATTGGTCGAGAGAGAGAGAAAGAGAGAGTGTGTGTGTGTGTGTGTGGTGAGCAAAACATCTCAAAAATGGAACACCGTACGAAGTTGAAACTTGGAACTTAAGTAAAGTACCACTAGAGGACCCGACAGGAGCATTTTCATCAAAATCGGTTAACCGGAAGCACTTGTTTATTCGTGTCAGTTTTAACTTTTTTCGATTTTCTCAAAAACGGCTCCTACGATTTTTTAAAAAATCGCCTCATTTACATACATAACTACATTTTTTATGCTCTACAAGATAAGGTAAGTGCCATGTCTGCTGAAATTCTTGGGGAGGCTGTTCTCTCGTAGAAAAAATGGGTCTTTTAAGATTGCTGTCTTAAAATGAATTTTAGGGCAAAAGTGTTTATAATTAAAGTTGTAGAAAATTCAAAAATCAACAACTTTTATTTCAAACATTTTTTATAACGCTTAGTTTAGCGGTAGTTAGTGATTTCCGTTTATTTTCATAAAATCAGTAAAAAAATTAATTTTGTAAGATTTCAGCCTTAGTATGCATTTTACGACAAAAAGTATAACCAAATTTGTAGGGAATTAAAAGATCTATAACTTTTATTATAAGAATTTTTTTCTACAGAGCCTAGTTTAGCGTGAAAGAGTGATTTTTCGAATTATTAAGCCAAACGAAGGTTGGTTTTCATTTTGTATCGCCGGCCGCATTGGCGTAGTTGGTAACGTGCTCACCTCTCATCATGCGGTCTTGGGTTCGAATGCCATTCAGGCACGGTATATTTTCATACGTTACAAAAATCATTTCATCCTTCACCGTCTGCATTAGCAGTAATTGCAGAACAGTCGGACATTAAAGTAAAAGGTATCATTCACTCATGATTAAAAATTAGGTTATGTTTTTGGAGGTTAGTATTTTTGTTTATTTCTAATGTTTTATCACTAATGGTTAGGTTACATTGTTCATTTTTACATTGGAAAGAGAAAGTTGTGTGAATGTTTCACACCAGGTTTTTCCCTTTGAAGAATTGAACTAACTTAAAAAGTTCATAAATTAGGAAATCATTAATGAACTTCAAAAATTCAGTAATTTTAATTAAGTTCCATCCCGTTTGAGTAGGACTGTAAGGTCTCCACGATATCATAACATTTTCAAGTGCAAATCATAATTAGATTCGCTAATTGTATTTTTACAGTTGTGGATAAATAAACTAAGTTCAAATTTCATAAGTTAGAAAATAATTAATTAACTTCCAAAATTCAGTAATTTTTAATTGGTTACAAAATACAAAAATATTATTACAATAAAATAAATAGAAATAAAAAAATATGATATAAAGATAATAACTGAAATAAGTACTTAAATATAACAACAATAATCGTTTAGTAAATAAATAGCGTGAAATAGAATAATTTACTGCAACGAATCACATACAAAAAGAAAAAGAGAAAAATGGAATAAAAAAAATTGGAAGAAAGAGTTTTTAAGTAGAATAAAAAGTAATTTTGTAAAATAAAGATAGAAAATTGATAGTTAAAGCATGATACTGTAGTTTAGTTATAGTTAACTACTTTATATATAGTACACTAACTTAGTGATGCAGGGAGGAGTAAAGTAGTTATCAACTACGCTATTAGCTGAAATCGAACCAATAAAAGTAATAACGACAATAATAATAATAATAATAAAAGAAGGAATAACATCAATTCAATTGACTTCGACTACTGTGCTGCATTACTGTATTCGTTATAACGACATACTGACCTAAATAAAAAAAAATATTGGAAAAAACAATAGTAATATATATTAGATTTAATAAAGATAAGAAAAAATTCAGGTAGCATTATTTTCACAAAAAAATATTGTTGAGATCTACAAATATTCTTCTGGTTACATTTTGATGGATGTGCAACATTTTAAAATTCAAGGTGTCATTTATCGCTTTGATCTTACTTCTCATCTTCCTCGTTTTCTTCTTCATTCTGCTCCTCGTAATTTCCTCCTCCCGTCCGCCACTTTCTACTCCTCAACCTCTTCCTCTTTCTCCTCCTTACCCTTACAGTTATTTTCCTCTTCTTTTCTTTCTCTGATTATCCTATTCATTCTACTCCTTTTACTTCTTCTCCTTCTTCTTCTCCATCTACTTCTTCTTCTTTTTCTTCCTCTTTCCTTTTTTTCCTCCTTCTCCATCTTCTTCTCCTTTTCCTTATCCATATTTTCCTCCTTTGCCTCCTTCTTCTTCTTCCTCTTTTTCCTTCTCCTCTTCCTCCTCCTTCTTCTTATCTCCTTCTCCTTTCCATCTTCTTCTTCTTCTTCCTCTTCCTCTTCCCTTCTCTCCTTCTCCATCTTCAGCCTCTTCTTCTTCTTGGTCTTCTTGTATACATTTTTCTTCTTTTCTTCTTCTACTTCTCCTGTCCTGCTTATCTGCTCCCTCTCCTTCTTCTCTTCCTCCTTCTTTTCTTTTCCTTGTTCTACTCCGTTTTCTCCTTGTTGTTCTTCAATCTCATTTTGTTTCTCTTCTTCTTCTTTTCTTCTTCTCCTCCTCCTTCTTCTTCTTGGTATTTTTTGTTGTTGTTCCTCTTCTACCTCTTCTTCTTTTTCTCCTCTTCCTCAGTCTTCTGTCCTTCTCTTTATCCTTCTTCTTCTCCTTGTTGGAACTTTTGGAACTTCTTCCTTTTTTCTTCTTCTTCTTTTCTTCTCCTCTTCCTGGTTCTCCTTCTCCTTTATATTCTTACCCAATTTGGTATTTCCTCATCGACTTCCTCATTTTTAAAATTTTCTTTTAGTTATTCCCATATATGCTACCTTTGTATTCAAAATCGATTAATACAGCCGAATGGTTTTCTATAACTCAAAATTATTTTTGAAACAATAATAAAATTAATATCCTTTAATAGTATTTAGCCTTGAATCTCAAGTTTAATAAATTCGTAGACCCTAACTTTATTTCATCCAAAACATTAAAATACATATTTTTTCAGTTTAATTAAAATAATTCTCAATATTTGATAAATTTCTACATTATCATCACGAAATACCATAGAGCTTTTTATCAATAGTTGCTGATATATTGATGTTTTACTTGATAATAAACTATTTATTGTAACGCTTTATAGATTAGTTAAAAATATGATCTAAGAAGAAAAAAATTAGACATATTTAGAAAGTAAAATTTAGTAAATTTAACTGTAAAAATATAAAATATCACTCTTAATACAACCACTTTATTTTATTGTAGTCGATCAAATAATTCAGGCCCAATAATTTGAGTCTAATCTAATAATAACAAGAGTAATACATTATATTTTTATGTTTTCGTAGATTTCACCAAATCATTTTTTTACTAGTTTATTAAAAATTAGGTCTACTAACTACAATAATAGATAGATACGTGTTATAGTGAAAGTCCAAAAACTATAAAACTGGGACCAGCTTCAATCAACCTATCAATCAGCTAGCGAAGACCTGCTATTCTCTACGCATCATTTGTAACTCTTACAATAATATCATTTATACATCTCATTTGATCTGTCTTTTCATTTTTCTTCTTCTCTTAATATCAATCAAATGCAAATCATAAATCCTATTCTTCATTCTCTTTTTAACCTTCTCTTCCAGAATCTCCTTTGTCTCCTCCTGTTTTATTGTTATGCTATTTCTCTTCATTTTTTTATTTTTTGCTTTTACGGCCTCATTGGCCGACTTAAATCAAATTTAGAAATCCTTCTTGGTTGGTTTTAAGATTCTTACACTTTTCCCAATAATTCTTCATATTTGGGGATCTGATCTGTCTGAATTTATCTGTACAAATCATTAACGACGGAGCTCGAGTTTTTCGATGAATCTTGTGTCGCTATCTTTAAGCAACTTAAGCTGTTCAAATTTCTGTAAAAGATCTTGTTCTGCAATGTTATGTTCTTGCATATCTTGCTTTACTTCGGCCAACCACCTTGGAGGATTTTTCCGCGAGTTAATTATATAAATGAGTTCATTAAAAAATGCCTCGAATTCCATATGCCCTCCCTCTTCAATAAACGTTTCTAGTAAAATAAAACAGTCATACTTCTGTAAAAAATGGAAAAAAATCATTTTAACACTTACCTCTAATACCAGCCACATTGTATACTAACACACTTACATCCCTGAACTTACAAAATTTTCCGCTGACAGCCCCGTATCACTCATTCACCTCTCCACCCACGTTCCCTTGTTTATTGATTTCGTTCTCGACATTTTTCAGCAGCACATCAGCATCCTTCCTGACGATCTCTCTTTAAATTTTGTCTCTCCTTCCTGGCTGCTCCATCTTAATCCGGTCTCTTTGCACCTCAAAAGCTTATGCATTTTACGACATAAGCGTATACAGGGCCTAAATAAATATACACTATATTTATACCGGGTGGCCCGTATGTCGGTTCCCCATGAGATGGGACATTTCGTTTTGATAAGTTGGTAATAGTGTAATGTTCGCAGCATCACGTACAACATTAATTTGTTGTCTGTAGCAGTGGCTAATTTAAGGGACGTCTTCGTGTAATTACTATTTTTTTTCCTCTGAAACAGCACTTTTAAAATGTTTACAACTGAACAACGAGTTTATACGCTTCAGTTGTGGTGGAAGCATAAAAAAATACTGCAAAAAGAACTGAAAGATTTTAGTAATAAGTATCCAGGTGTGTCGTTACCAACTCGGCAACATTTACGAAAGTTAAATAAGAAATTTGAAAACACAGGAAGCGTATTAAATGCCCCGAAATGTGGTCATCCGTCGATTTGAAATGACGATAACCTACAAAAGGTTGCTGAAGCGTTTGTATTCAGTCATGGTAAACCAACTCGTAAGGCATCTTCTGAACTAAGGTTTTCACATGCGTGCAAATGATGATGATAGAAGCCATTTCGTCCATCTTTACTCCAAGCGCTTCATGAGGATTGTGACAGTTGGTTGGAATTCTGTGAGACAGTCGCTATCCATGCTGAAGCCGATCCAAACTTTTTGCGATCAATTTTATGGTCTGATGAGGCATGTTTCAAACTCAATGGACCTGTTAATCAGCATAACTGCGAGTACTGATCGGAACAAATCCTCATATTGTAATTCAAAAAGAGCTTAATGTGCCTGGTGTTATGGTATGGGGAGGTATTTCGAGTACTGCACTGATAGGTCCTTATTTTTTTCAGGGAAATGTTAACTCGGAAAATTACTTACAAATTCTGCAGAAAGTAGCATTTTATTGAAAAGAACTTGAAAAGAATTCTGTTTACAATATCCAAACACTCATCTGGCAGCAAGATGACGCCCCAGCACATTTCGGTATCGAAGTTCATGAGTTTTTAAATTCCAAAGTTGATGAATGGATTGGTCGTCGTGGTACAATCAAATGGCCTGCGCGCTTCCCAGACTTAACGCCATGTGCTTTTTCACTGTGGGGCATTTTAAAGGAACTAGTGTATCCTTCCAAGCCACAAAACTTGTAAGAACTAAAAAGTTCAATTGAAATTGCATTTGATTATGTAAATGACGATAAAATGTTAGTGTTAAAAATTTGTGAATCAGTTTTAAGTCGCTGTGTAAAGTGTATGGAGAATAATGGTGGACATTTTGGACAACTGCTATAACGTTTTCAAGATAATATATATGTATAGGTATCAGATGAATTAATGTCCCATAGCCGAGCGAGTGAGAGGGAGATATGTGGCATAACTACGCATGCGCTCAAAGGTCTTTACCGTTATAATCCAAATCTGAAAACATACTACAGTCGTTATCTTGCTTGTTAGTTTACTGCATGCATAAACGCTTGCTCACAACAATGAGTAAAATTAAAGACAATGTTATTAAAACGGCGCGTATGGCTTGTGCGAGTGAGAGCGTTATGCATTCTCTCACTCCCACGGCTAGGAGACATTAGTTCATCTGAATACTGTACGGTTCATATAATAATTTTTTTTTGACTATAGGTTTCTTATTCCATTAACCTTTCTTCCGATTTCTGTAAATATTGGGAAAACCGACACCCTATTGGACCACCCTGTTTAGTTAAATAATATAAAATACATAAATAAATAAACAAATATATTTGTAAATATATAGATAGAAGATCAAAAAATCTACTTACTTTTTTTTTTTTTTTATTTAACGTCGCATCAACTGCAACGGTCATTAGCGACGACGTTGGGGTGTAACTGTTTACAATGGAGGATGAAATGATTTTTTGTAACGTATGAAAATATGCCGTGCCTGAGTGGGATTCGAACCCAGGACCGCATGATGAGAGGCGAGCACGTTACCAACTGCGCCAATGCGGCCGGCCTACTTACTTTTATTTCAATCATTTTCTTCTACAGAGCCTAGTTAGGGTCAATTACAGATTTTCCGCATTTTTAAGCCATACAGAGGTTTATATTCATTTTGTGAGTCTTTCACTTCAAAATTTTCAAGTGTCGGTGGTATCGAAATTCGGAATTGATACATCCCTAATTAAGAATATTTTTTTCAAAATAAGAAATTAGTGGGATATGAAATATAAAACAGAACATTTTACAAACCAAAATTTCGAATAAAAGATAATTGGATGATACTTAGGGTTAAGAGATTGTGATAAAAAATTGTAAATTAGAAAGTACAAGTGATTTTGTTTGACAAAGAAAATACAATATAACCTTCTTTTGTGTTACTATTATTGTGTTTATAAAAGTGAGAACATCTTAGAGCTTCACTAATTTTAATAAGTACAACGAGTAAACATCTAAATTGGTTTTATACACTTTTCTTTGTATAATCTTTCTCACTTTAATTTTGTGTCCTCATTTGAAATCTAAAAGTATATTAATCTAAAACTCCGGGAGAAAATTTTCTTTAAATTTATCTGAGTACACAATCTGCACGTGAAACGTGTTTTATCTAATTTTAAAGGATATTTTATTAAATGAGTTCTGTATTGATAAATTATATGGTTTTGATTAAAGTTTTGTGTATAACGAAATTAGATGTGTGTATTTAATTTGTCAGCACGTGGTGTAATGGTCAACGCATCTGGCTTCTA